>OX376374.1:14668326-15268326 GCA_947369275.1 Nemotelus nigrinus
CGGCAATGATATCGTCGAGATACAGTTGGTAGCGCAAAGTAAGTACATGAAACCTTGTTAGTAATGATTGGTTGCAACGATCGTGGCTTGCAAATTTACGAACATATGAATGTCTGGTATTCAGGTCTGATCGATCTGAGTTATTGATAAATTACACATTCGTAAGCAACCATCAATTCCTTTCGATTGACTTAATGCGTTTCAATTTTTACCAGAAGTTTATCCTTGAATTGTAAGAAAATAAGTAAGAAAAGAAAAACAAATACTATTGAAAATGATAACCTGGTTTCTATATCTAATCATTTACAGAAACCGTACCACTGCTCATGACAATCGTTGGGGGAGTTTCATCCGTTGCACTGCTCATGATCATCATCATTATCATCGTGATTTACTTTAAGTGTAGAAAGAAGAAGCTGCCGCCGGCCGATGTGATTAGCGAACATCAAATCGCGAAAAACTGCAAGGAAGCTGGTGATCGTACTTCCAACTACAGTGATCTCAAAGTCGATATAACAACCGGCTATGTGCCTTATGCCGACTACACAACACACTACAGTCCTCCGCCACAATATCTCACAACCGTCGCAACAAAAACAACTCTGAACGGTGGAGTTGGTGGCCAAAGTCTACCCATGTCCTATATGAATGGAAGTCTGACGGGAAGTGTGATCGGGTCACGTGGTGAGATCCGACAGGACAATGGTCTTCCGTATAATCTTCAAGGGAGTGATCGTGGTGGTAGTAGCGGTGTAAGTGCATCCCCGAACGGAAGTAGTCATACCAGCTCAACGCAATACGTTCAGAATCCATTGCCGGTCGATCCACGTTATAGTGCGATTTACGGTAACCCATACTTAAGAAACTCAAATTCGTCACTATTGCCGCCTCCGACTGCCGTGTAAAAGAGCCTGTTAATACTGCTTTAGTGAAATAGTGTATCGATTAAACTACGAATCTAAGAAATATTTATGTGAGTTTGTGTACTAAATCGCAACTGCCCTCGATTTGTGCTTGTGATCATCGCGTGAAAATCTGTTCTTATGAAATATGAAATGAATTCAAATTGCGATGATGTTAGTGTAACTATCTGAATTAAAGAAAAGTTTTATTTTCTTTCGGTTTTGTCGAAAACAAAGTACAATTTGATATTGGATAAAATGAATGCCATCGAATTGTTTGTTTCATGTGCAAATATGAAATGAATTTGTAACAATCAAACTAATGAGCTAAGGAAACAACCAAAAACAAAGACTGATCTCGTGGATTTGAGGGGTGAGTAATATATTTCATGTTTTTATGAAGTCTATTGTATGTTCTTGCAGTTTGAATTTGAAACGAATCATACCAAACAAAGGTTTATAGTTTGAATTTTTACCTGAAGATAATGCAACAAAATGTGACCTATATATACTATATTTTCTAGAAAGATATCGATTATTTAAAGGCAATCTTGCCCTCGAAGAACAATGAGTTTATTTTTAAACATCTATATTGAGTTTGTTAGTCCTACTATTTTTATCTTGTTAAAAATACCGTCTGGTTATGCCTTTACTCTTCTTCCAGCCGAAATAAGTGTTTGGCATAAAATCTAGCCATCCTGTATGAACATATTAAAGAGTCTTGTTCTATACTGCAATTTTATTTAAATTGTGCCGGTAAGAATTTACTTTGAGCGAATAACTCTGATTCATTATGGAAAAGTTCATGACATTATGTTTCGTATACTATTCAAACCATATAGCCTTCTTTGCTATTTTTAACGAAGCGCATCTTGTCGGTACAATTTCGAACCACTCTTTGCAACATATCGAAGTAATTGAGTATCATGAAATCGTACGATATCGTGGACAGTTTCGAAGATCGATTTCACAGTAAATTTAATCCTGTTGAATTGAGCCCTACGAAAATCAGGTTTCATGGCATGTAGATCAGTGTTATCCATAATTCCGAATGAACTTGATTTTCAATGTTGGCTACCTATTACGCAAACGTCGGCCTCAGTTTTATAAAAAATGTCCAATTATACCAGCAGGGTGAAATTTAAGCTAAATCGAGAACCTTTGTAGATGCAATTAGTCTTATGAGTCTTTTGTGAATTTGCCTCTTTTGTTTCGAACTTTAGGTGTGTTCTCTCACTTTTCGGGTAAAAATTTACTTCTGCAATCGAGAGCCAAAAATCAAAAGTGACATTTCCTTATATATATATATATATATATATATATATATATATATATATATATATATATATATATATATATGTATATATATATATATATATATATATATATATCTGTTTCACTTCTTCTGATAACAACTCACAACAACTTTTTGACGTTTTTTTTGCTTATCCTTATTCGCGTTTATAGTCCCGGGCATTGGTCCCGGGTGAGTGTTTTTTTGTTGTTGAATATTTCACGACAAGTTTGTAATAATTTTGCTCATTTGTACTGTTAGGATTGAAAGCTGGGACCAAATTGCAATAAATCATTAGCAGCAAATTCTGACGAGAAGGGAACATTCCCCTAACTGAAAATTACGTTATTTTTCGGTTAGAAGAAATTTGTGGGACGCATTTGGGGTAAATTTACCCGTAACTAAATAAAAAAACAATCCCCCCTAATATTGATCCAAAATGTCAAAAAACTGACCAAAATGACAGCTCAGCTTGAAAATTATCCCTATTGTAAGAAATATAAGATCCTCTATTTACAACGTCGTTAACTGCATTGCTTTATTTTTAATGTATTTGATCGCCAAGTAAAAACTTTCCTAATTCATTGGCAACGTTAATCATTGAATTGTAGGGTGCCATTTTGTAGGACGTGGATGATCAGATGTCGATTGAGTTGTTTTTTGAGTGTCTTTTTGGGCTAAATACCTACCCAAAACCTTTAGACAACACCATCCACATCTGATCTTTCCGGTTCCCGCAAATTGGCATTGGTATTCCCTACAAAGTGGCTAAATGGTCCCAATGGAGAGTATACTTAGAAAAAGGAACTTCGAAGGTATCTGTGTTGCGAGTGTTTTTGGAATATCATCGAATATAGGAACATTAAGAAGGTTACGGTAGAATTGGAAGAGTAAGCATTAATCATGGAAAATATGACGACAGGATAAGAATTCATGGAAAATATGACGACAGGATAAGAATTGGAGTTTGATGAAGTTGAATCGTTCCAGGTAGTATGTTCGCGAAACTTTGTGCTTAAATTGTAATATACCTGTGAATTTACGTTAAACAGCTTCATCATTCACATCAAAAACCAAACATTACTATGAGACAGACCGTACAAGAAATCTATATAAAGTTAAAGATGATTGAATAGAAGAAAACGCTTGTGATGATCCATCATTGCAGAAAGGCTGCAATGAAGCAGCAGCAGATTTCAAAAGATCTTATTTTCATAAATAATTTATGATCGTCAGCAAGGAAAGATAATCGCAAGAATGGAGGAAGTTCGTAGACGTAAAAGAAAAAGAGTAACTTGGAGACATCCATTTTGGGTTTTAAAGAAATTTATAAACAGGATTTATAGCGTCCATAACAAAAACAATTGAACAGTAAAGATTCAAGTCATTTTATTAAGCAGATTTTGATCCACATTATCAAACGCTTTCGGAAGTACACTTTGGGAAGTACACCCGATTTTTCCATAGAGAGTGACCTGCCAGGATGCCATATTGCTCTTTTGAGATCAGATAGTCGTAATCATTCATCATAGGATCATAAAAGTACTGTTCAAGAATCTTAGGAAAAGATCTAAGAAGAAGAAACGGTCGAACTCTTCCGGCTGATGATGCATTTCTTGTTTCAGGTATAGGATGTATTAAGCTTACTTTCCAAAATGAATGAAAAATATTTTCAGATAAACTATTGCTGCAGATTATAGGCAACAGGATGCTTAAAGAAATGCTTCCTTTTTTAAAGCCAAAGCTAGAGGATAATTTGAGTTTTTTTTATATAGCCTGAATCATAATTGGAGTGATGGAGTGATGAAGATGCGATATTGATATATCCTCACGACAGTCTAAAGTTTGGTGATGAAAATGTCACATGTATCGATGAAAAATGTTTGGAAAGCAAGTTGCTTCTGGATTGAATAGTTGTACTATTTTAATTACCTACTGTAGGCTTATAGTGTGGAATTGAAGGCTTTCATCTACCACCACGTATTGCGTTTTCAATGCCTTATAGAAAAAGTTTGTTAAAAGTGTGCTATGGTCACGATCAGAAGAATAAGATAGAAGGAAATGTATGTTTAAAAGAGCCGATAATATGCACTTACAATTCGTCTGCGTTAGTTGGTTATGGAATATGTTTGAAATATAATAAATTGAAAAGAAAATTATTTCCTTGCCCATACCAAATACTCCCAAAAACTCAAAAAAAATTGTCAACTATGATTTCGATCTGGATGTCCAGTTCGTAGTACGAAACGAATTAAAAGGCCAAGAAGTTAATTATCATGCCTAATATTTCTCTCTGTTGTGCCTGTTTTCCTTGTTACACGGTTGTAATCATTATTGACATTTATGATATTGTCGATGGCTCACTTTTTTCCAAAAAAGCGCTCGCATAGCATGTTATTACAAATCACAACCATTATTATAAATTATTAAAAGAGTAAACCTAAGAAAAAAGAATGTATTTCGCAAACTTTTGTGTCAGGAATGAACTCATATATCGTAAAAGTTTGCATTAACAGTTTAAAAAAACGCCAGAATCTAGCCAGATTTAATCTGCTCTCAAAGATGCAGCTGTGTATTGGTGATGCTGCACGCAAATGCAATTAAGCACCCCAATCTAACGACAACAATAGTTAAAATCATACAGGGAAAATATCTTATCATTTAGTTTATTGAAGATGATATTATAAAAAAATCATTGCAAGTCAATAGATGTTACGTCATCCTCAGTGATATGGAAAAGTTAAACGAAAGTTTTGCTAATTGTAAACTCACTTTAAAAATACTCTACTTATGCTTAATCTCTTTGACATTTCGTGGCAAATTAGTTGCTTTTCACACCGTCGATTGATTAAATCGGCATTTATTCATGCAAGAAGAAAGCATACCGCCTCGTCAATAAGATTTTTATCGTGAAACGTTTCCGTTGGGCTCAATACATTTTAAACACAAAATAAAACCTAGAGCTGAGATAATTAAAGCGTATATCCGCATAAAATACTTTTCGCCTTTCGAATGACATCGGCTGATAATCGTGCGCTTGCTTTCAAGGCAGCTACTTTTTGCGAGTCCATGCATCGTAAATTCCAATCTGTTGGTTTTTTATGCTCCCAAACAGCTGGCCATTTAGACTTCGCTTAAGCATTTAAAGACCGCTGCTCGTTCATAAATACACTATACAATTAACATGTAAAACTAAAACGTCTTTTTTAATGTTGTTTCATAAATTTACCGTCAAACATGCATCGCGCAGTACTCATATTAAATTCAATAATTTTCTATAACATTAAAAAAAGAAGGAAGGAAAAGGTTTGGATTTCTAGCTAATAAGACTAATCTAATAATGACCGAATGAAGATAATAAAAACCGTATGCACTATAATGGTCGTAATGGTATTTCAAAATGTCGCTGCTGATGATCTTATTTCGATCGTTGCAATTAAATTGATTGCTTCGATGTCGTCATTAAATTGATGGTAACTGTTACAACTTTTAACTTTTACGTACTTATAAATAGCGGATAAATTCAGCGATGGGAATCTCTAAAAAAGCTATCTAGTAGCGTAACAAGTTTTTATTTTTATGCTCTTGAATTTTCTTGAATTGACACGATAATTCTAGCTACAAGTGCTTCGATGGTTTTTATGTAAAGCAACTAACTATTAAGTTATTAGGTTTTTTATGATTTTGCAAGTATTATAGATTGGGTTTATAATCTAATTAAGTTGTACAAGGTCGATTAAATATGATGCTCGAATGATTAAGTTAGTTATGAAAATCTGAATACAGCCTTTGAGTGAGCCATTAATCGTTAACGCAATCGCAAATACTAATCAACTCTTATTAACTTTGAATATATTTTACGTTCTTTTGAATATTTTCTGTTACTATAATTTCGAAGCTGTTATCCTGAATTATAATTTATTGTGAGGCGATGAGATGGTTTTTGATTTAATTTTATGGTGCACGTACAGGTTCGAATTCAAGGCTGTCTAACGCATTCTACGCCTACATCTAATAGACAACCAGCTCTTATTTCTACGCCCACTAACAAAGAAGTCAATTTGAATATTTCACCAAAAAAAATTTGAATGTCTAAACACCTACATTTGGCTAAAGTGAACGATGCGAAATGAATGCCTTAGTTCGATGTTTAATGTTATAAATTAAAAAGTTTTCTTGAAAGCTTTATGTTCGTATTCTTCATGATAACAGCTGTCCATGAATTAAGTGTCTTGTATTTCGATAAAATGGTCTTGGACGATCTATCTTGCGGTGTATTGAAAATCATAAGAACATACGGTTTTTTAAGTTTGAGCTGAAATTCATTTTCATATTGATAATAACTTGGAAAAATTGTAACATCAAGGCTGATGAAAATGCATTTGAAATCAGAATCACGGAATGATTGGCCTTCGACCATTATGCTTTCTTTAAAAATAAAAGGCTTAAAACATATACGTAGGTCAGACAATATATTAAATATTTTCATCCACGATAATTTTTAGCACAGTATTTCTTAGACTCTTGGTCAAATTTGAAATTAATTGAGTTCATAGTAAAACAAAATTTTAAACTATCTAGTTATGTTAGATTTGGACTTTCCCTTAACCACTGTAGTCTACAGACCATTTGGTTCGTTTAAAGTATTTTGGTCTAATGGCTAGTATTTTTCAATCGTTTTGCCAAATGTCTCGAAGTGTCCTTAAAAAATGTACAGTATTCAGCAAAAAATCTGGACGATGTACAAAGGCCAGCAATAAAATTTATTAACTCCAAATATTCGACAACACAGAAACCTGTCTATAACTTGAAAAAGCGCCACCCCCGCCTTAAAGACACAAAAATGGGCCGGGTTTAGATTCAGCTTATTCAAGTATTTATCGGTGCCAACTTTATTGTTCAGTTTTGAGCGATCAGTAGTACACATGAATAAGCTGATTTGCGAAAGAAACTCTATCATTCTAGTCATACTGACCAGGAATGCAAGTTTAAAGCTCGAAATCTTGTAGAGTGTCTGGAGCTATGTAGTCAACGTCCCTTAGTGCATGGCCAAACTCAGCTTTATTCTATGCCGAGATACAATGCAGTGTCACAGCTTCCAAATTATCTTGCTGTAAAATTATTAGACTGGTTGATAACTAATAAATCAGCACGAAAATCGTTATTATGGCTCTTTTGCGTTAGTCAAGTGTACTGAAAGCTTTTCATGCTTTTTCTACCGTGTTATGGATCCATAGCAGCTTTCAGTAAAGGATAAATCCCAAATATTTAACCCTTTGGCTCAGATCAATGCAGACTACTTTCAGTTCGTTGAATCAAATCAAACAATTTTGTACTTTCTGTTTGACTAGGGCTCACATTCAAGCCGCATTTTCGGTCATAACATGGCATGAAGAAGGATTTGCACCGTCTTACTTTTGGTATAAGCTTAGTTTGACCGCAAGCTTAACAAAGGATCAATTGGCTTTTTGATATCTTTAGCGAAACAGTGGTTAGATTAGTCCTCAAGTTTAACGTATGAAATTTTCCCTGCTTTACAAATAAGCACAACACTGGTTTCCCGCCAGCTGCCAGGAATATACGAGAAACGGAAGCACGCACTATATACCTTCTTCAACCATGAACGTCATCAGTGAGGAGAGATTTGAACGGTTCAATGGAGTTTATGAGAAAGAGGCAGCGAAGAGCTGATGGCTTGCTTCACTTGGTGCACCGCATATGCTGGGGTCTATCATTCCCCGGAAAATGATAGTTCATAAGTTGAGTCAGTGTATCTATGCTTAAATTAGTCCAACTGCCGTCACGAATCTAAATGCGCCTTACTGCCATCCGCATTAAGCTTAAGACAATTAACTCATTTGATGATTTGATTCGATTTAACTCAGCATACTTGAAAACCATCAGTTTCGGCTCAATGTCAAAGTCTCAAATTCCACCATGAGGGGTTAGGATTTTCCCTAGCTTTGGGTGCGTTGCACGCTGCCCTGGCTGCGGAATGGAGAGCACTATCAAGAGTGTTACCCGCAAAATATAGATCCTAACAATAATCGATGCTCCCTGGAGAAAGTGCCAGTGAACATCGGATGAGGGATTGGTCGTTTCATATTTATAAAAAGCATTACAATAACAGGGACACATGTCCTAGCAGCTGCAGACCCTTGACGATGTTGCAGAGCAGATTGACGCTGATAGACAAGCAGAGAAGCAGGGCAGCGATTTAGCTAGTTAAGTTGGTCTAATGTAATGTTTTGCCAAGAAAGCCTTAAATTATGTCAAGTGTATCATTGACTTGTTTTGCTGCAACAATGAAGATTTTGATCTTAATGTTTGAATCGTAAAATCATCCAAATCTTCCAGAGAAGCTTTTTATTGACTTAAAGCTACACCCAATTGCACCACATGCCTATTTATCGAGCATGAGTGATAAAGTTGTTTGAGAATTCAACGCTACAAAGCTGCAAAAAAAAGCTCCTATAATGTTCATATCTGCCTCTATATTATAAAGAATGGCATCTCTAGCCATGACTAAAAACTAAAAACATTGGAACCATTATAGAAACGAGACGGTACCAAATAGCATATTTTTGCATTCAAAATTATGGATAGCCATCACCAAGTCATCTGATTTTCGAACCGACAGGTAGAGAGGAACAACACTGACTCTATAGTTCGATAAGAATCGGCATTAGCCGCTGCTCCATTTTGAAAACAAGGATAATTGCTTAAGACATTTTCCACTGCGATAAGCTTATTCCCGTCCTTATAGGACCCCTCATGAGCTGTGTTTATATGGGAATATATAAATCGCTTCCATAGTCGTGCACAGGACATTGAAATAGAGGGGCAGTGAACGAAAAAAAACCTTATGGTACCGTACCTTAGTGTACTGTACCGTACATTATTGATGCCCGTACGCAAACACATTCACTACAAAAAGTACACATACCCTACCTCAGCCTATAATGTTTGCGTACATGTACACAACCGATATACCGAACGAAACAGACACGATGCAAAAGTACGCTACGATTGAATACTGTACTGTACAAAGTACACAAACCTTATCCTCTACAATACGGAATGTGTACACCTACACAACCCGTACACAAACGATATACACTAAACGTACCGTAAGTTTAGTGTACTTTTGCGGTTCATTTATATGAACTGGGAAAAAATTACTGATAAAAGTGATAATGCCGTAGCCGAAATGAATTGATTATGCTCTCCTGTGAAGTTCAATATTTTTGACTCAGTGCTTTCACTTCCAAAGTGTTTTTCCTTTTCATATAAATGAACCGCAAAAGTACACTAAACGTACGGTACGTTTAGTGTATATCGTTTGTGTACGGGTTGTGTAGGTGTACACATTCCGTATTGTAGAGGATAAGGTTTGTGTACTTTGTACAGTACAGTATTCAATCGTAGCGTACTTTTGCATCGTGTCTGTTTCGTTCGGTATATCGGTTGTGTACATGTACACAAACATTATAGACTGAGGTACGGTATGTGTACTTTTCGCGTACAGTACGCTTAAGGTACGGTATTTTTTCGTTCACTGTAGAGGGGGCAAATGCCAGAATTCGACACACACTTCTCTTAATTTTCATTAAAGTACTGTGAAGGCATACAAATTTCAAAGGCACTTATGCATTAAAGAAGGCAATTGGCCTCCTTTGGACCCATCTGTGCACGCCAGAGATCGCTCCTACACGGTGTGATAACCATGGTTCGCGTCCGTTATCAATAACTTCTTTCAGTTCTACTGTTGGGCTATCCAATTAACGACCTGTTCCATTTAGTCATGTCATCTATGCTTGAACCGTGTTATCAGTTTCGCTTCCATCTCTGATATTCCTCATTGATAAGGCAAATAAATCTAAATTTGCACATGCAATATAAAAACAGTAATTTCTCGTGTCGAATACAATGAAAAATTTAAAATTCGCCAAAAACCTATATACAACTTAGATACCTATTATATTTTGTTTCTTTTTATTTTCCAGATCCAGATAAGACAACCGACCGATTTTCTTTCTTCTTATGAAAGTCAAACAACTTCATGCTTGTTCTAGATCGAATAGACACAACAAAAAAAAAAGATCACCACAAAAACGACAAAAAATTAACGATCCTGCTGCATCTTAAAAACTAATTTGTATTCATATATTCTAATGCTATTGCGTCCCGTTCATTATATTTAAATTTATGATAGAGCTTAGAAAATGTATAGTGTTGCAAGAATATCATTATATATATATTAGAAATGTATCTGTATTAGGATTATTTTTATTTGTAAAACTGAAAAGCAGAAAAATGTGAAAAAATGAAAAAATTATAAATCAAGAATCTGTTTCTGTTAATTACAAAAAATATATGAAATATGTTTGTAGTTCCTTGCTCCATGTTTTTTCAGAATAAAATCACTAAAGACCGTAAATGCTAACTGAAATTACATTTTCAAATTACACATCTCGAATCTGGATATTTAACCATGAAAGTTCTTCATTTTCTTAATTTTCAACTTATACATCTCATGCAACAAGCAAGAACCTAAAAAAAAAAAATTTAAAAAAAAAATCTGCTTAGAAAAATAAAAATCAAAGTACCTGACTAGCTTTTAAGATTTAGTGCTTGTGTCTTATTGAAGTAAGAAGACGTCGAACGAACGGATTTGTATGCAAATACATATAAATTTGATTTTAGTTTGACCTAAGGTATAATAAACGGATTTTATCCGGCAATTTATATGAAATACAGAGACTGGTTTTGTACTAAACCTTATTTAAAGTCAATAAATGCATATTTAATTTTGGGATACAATCGAAACATTGCAGATGTTGGACTTTGTCTGAAGATACTTTGTTTTCAAACTAAATATAAACTGTTTAATTGATTGCGATTCAAATGTTTGATGCAAATAAGCAGCCGCCATAATCATAAATAATTTGGTCATATACCATCTGCCTGTCGATTCTCTAAGGAATCATACTATTTCCAATGCGAAATGCCTATTTTCATCACAAATTTCCTAGCTCCTGTTGAAATTAAACATGAATCAATGCATTTAACTATGTATTTCGAAGGTGAATATTGAACTAATTTTGAAATAATGCATAATTATTTGAAAAAAATTGATGAATTTTACTATTTACGTTAAAAATGCGTGTATCAATGAATTTTAGTTAGTTTCGTTGAGTCTAAATACTTTGAAATGCTTTCGCCAGGTTTTCAATAACAAGCGTTCCCACATGGTGTGCCAGTCATGAAGTTCTACTTATAATTTTAGAAATGTATATTTGTTTCTACTATGTACATATTGCATGAATACTCATGGAATCCATAAGTTATTTGAATTGCATACAAAAAATTATTCAAAGATTAGTATTTTAAAGACTCAAAGAATAATTGAGCCCCAAAAATCATAGAATAATGTGTATAATTTATCTCATTTTAAAAAAAAATACAATACTTGAATTATTTTTTTCTACGTATTGAAATTAAATATTCATATATAATGCATATTTTCATTTGAACACATGTGTGCAAAGTTTGCTAAGCAATTGCCTTAACGATTATGTAGAATTCTATTATATAATTACGAAGTTAAAACGCCAAAAGACTATCTTATTTACAACAAAAATACTTATGCGAAAATTTCTTTTATTTTTTGTGCAGCCTTTCGGAAATATGATATTTTTCTAAAGTCAAAGATAAAATCCATGTATTTATAAATGAATAATTACTTTAAAAAAGGGTTAAAAAAATTTCGAAATTTAAAAAAAAACTATTTTTGTACTTTAAACTTTCGAATTATGCATTTTCTATAATTTGTTAGCTTTTGAATATATGCGATGTGTTAAGTTGTAAAGAAAATATTGTTTAAGTTCAGCCAAAAACTGTGTTATTAATTTGTTTCCCAAACATTTTGTAAATGAAAGAGATTTTTTTTGCGAAAATAAAGCGAGTAATGAGTTTTGCAATGAAACATTTTGTTGAATTGGCTGATTGGAGTGGGGCAAGATTGTTTTTTTTTGGAAATTTGTTTTTCTCATCTGAATTTGAATTCAAGCGATCAAGAAAATGAATAAGGGTTGATATTATATATCAATTGGCTACAGGTCAAAGGAAGCGAACAGCGATAGAAAAAAAACCTTTCTTCACCATTGTATATAAATATTTTATCAAAAATAGAAGCGTAGCGTAGCAGTACAAATAGGAAAAATGGTAACAACTTTCAGCTATTCATCACTGCTGCTTTATTAGACGTTTCATTAATATTAAAGGCGAGTTATTGTATAATTTCAACGTTAGTGCTGTGCAATACGATGGTCTTACTAGTGCTCATGTATAGATCCGAGATTTGGGTGCTCAGACAAACGCACTCTGAACTTTTAGCCGCGTTCGAGCTGAAAGTCTTGGGAAAAATCGTTGGCCCCATATATGAAGAATAGCTAATCTGGAAACGCTTTAATCATGAGTTGTACGCTATCTACCTAGGACCAGATATAATTACAATCATAAAACTGGAGTGACTCTGGTGGGCTGAACATCTAGCTTATATGAGTGAAGAGGAGTCTGCTCGGAAAAACCTTTACGGCAGATTTTATGACAGACGATATGTATATAACACAATAGCAAAATTGGAACTCGTTTTTTTTACTTAATGACCCACATGAAGCTATAAGATATTCTTACACAAAAAAGGGACAAAAGGCAAAAATCGAAATAACAGAAATACACAATTTTCAATGCTATCGAGCTACGTAGAAGAATCGATTATAACTATAACTAACGGAAACATAAAAACTTTGTGTATCGAGCCTTACACAGATTTATTTCGTTCATTAACAATGCATATTGTCTCTGCGATTTATGTAGCTCAGGCTTGAATTTGGCGACGCTTGTAACAATTCAGCACCCTAAATAGCTAACCGATAAAGCCCTGGAGGCATAACATGATTCAAATCCCAATGTCACTTTTACATCTCATTAACAGTCGGAAGTTGGTAATATGAGCTACTCCAAAATCCTAATTTAATATCGTTTAGGAAGTGTTTTTCTATTGTGAACTGTTCAACTTTAATCGAATGCACTGATTAGATTCAAGATTTCCAAGATATTTCCAATTAAGTTTTAAAAGAACGACTTAAATTTAACAAAAAAAAAGTGCAGTTCAGCTTCGTTGTTTTAGCATGTTTCTATAACAATTTCTTTTGATGTTTTTAATGATATGAGTTGGGTGAAACATATTACATCCGGGTTTTTTTGCGCCTCTATCCAGAGCTGGTTAGGCTGGCAGCAATTTTTAATATCTATTTATTTTTAATTATGCATTAACTTAGGTATTCTAGCATAACAAACATTAAATTGAGCTACTATTCTATTTTGGCCTGCTGACTTTTCTCGTGTTGTACATTTTTAAAATGACAAAACATATTTTAATAACTTTCACATGCAAAATATTATCCACGTTGTATGTACAATAGCTGGAATTATCTTAGCTATATGTTGCTTAAATGCTAACTTAATTTACTGAACTACATCTAGCTTGTACCTAACTAAAAATAGCTTAGCCTATGTACACTTAAACTGGGCTTAGGTCTGTACTCTAACCCCTTTGATTTGTCGGGAGACCTGCATAATCAAAAAGTTTGCTCATGAACCACCGTTTTCCTGCTATCTCCACTGGACGCATAAATGGCCCATTGTAGCCAACAATGTCTTATAGAAATTGGCTTTAGCATTGGCCTTCATGCCCACCTTATTGGCGAAGATGTCTGATGCGCTGGAACGTGGATTTCGGACGTAGGGATTAAATTTCAGGAATTCAGCCAAGTCTACTCAAAGGTAATGTAATGTAGGGCCAGGAGTAATTCTGGGAGTTCCCAACAAGACTTGTTGTGAATGGTTTGTGATCTATGATACCTAAAAACGTATACTTGTGCCCCTGATACTTGATACTTGAGACAAAAAAGAAGCATTCAATTTTGATAGTCCAATAGTTAAAGAGAATTTTATAATCATAATACCACGAATTTTGAAATTTGCGGTAAAATTACGATTTATAACACTCGGTGTGTACCTGCTACCCGATGGCCAGGTTCTCCAGGAAATTTCGGTCCCCGCATTTGAAGCTGCTGAAATATTAATATACCTGGTGTATCCGGAAAGTGTTGTCATTGATTTGTAGTGAACCGATTTTTTCTGTGAGTGCTCGCTCAATTATCTCTGAGCTCTCGGAGAGGTAAGAAGCCATTGTTTTGTCTCCTGTACCAATCGCGATAATTCGCTGACTGGAAAAAATGTGTGGGATAAAGTTTTGTGGAAACTATGGAATATAATCCAATAGCTCAGCAAGCCTTCGGAAATGAATACTTATCAAAAAAGATAAGTCTACAGATAACACACAGTATTTTTAGAAGGCCGTGAAGTAGTCGAGCACGATACCCACGTTGGGCGCTGATCATCATCATCGGGGCACTACAGCCGGAATCGAACCTTAGCCTCCTTAATACGTCGCCTCCATTCGTATCGGTTCAGTGACCGCGTCCTCTAGTTCGGTACTCCCAGAAGTGACCTGCTGTCGGCATCGATCGAATCCTCCCAGCGCTTGCGTGGCTTACCGACTGGCCTGGCTCCGCTCGCTCGCCCCTTGAGAGACCGTTTGGGGATTCGATTGTCGCTCATTCGTTCGACGTGGCCAGCCCATTGTAATTTTTGTAGTCGTATGACGGTAGAGACTTCCGGCTCGTCATATATGGTGTACAGCTCGTTGTTGTATCGGATTCGCCATCCATCTTCTTCCCGTATTGGACCGAGGATCCTTCGCAATACCCTTCTCTCGAACGTATTCAAGGCTTTTTCAGACGCCTGGGTCAGTGTCCAGGTTTCGCTTCCGTAGCATAGCACAGGTCTAATAATTGTTTTATAAATGCGAAGCTTCGTATTCCTGTGTACGCATCGAGATTTCAAAGTGGTAAGCACCGAAAAGAATGTCTTATTGGCTAATTGAATCCGTCGTTTGATTTCGTCAAGCTCATTCCCATCCTTCGAGAGGTTCGTCCCTAGGTACACGAAGTTGTCTACATTTTCAAGGTTATAGTCCCCTATCGTTATGTTTTGTCTTATTGGCGTCCTTTTCCTTGATTGAGTCATAGCTTTTGTTTTTTGTTCGTTAATTTGCAGACCAATTTCCTTGGCGGTTTCGTCTAGAGCTACAAATACTTCCTTGGCGTCATTGAACGAACGTGACATAATGTTGATGTCATCAGCGCTGATCACCATATCAAATAAATAAACATGATTCGCGACAAGGTGGTCGACGTGTCTAATTTTTCAAACTGTCTCCCTTCAGAAAAATGTATCCGAAGTATTGCTCATGAGAAAAGTGTCCGAAAAGCTTATACCTAGAATTTTGAAAAACTAACAAAAATCTTGCCGAATTGAAATAATCCAAGAATTTTTGTACCATCTTATTATCATCTGTGAGGAATCTTGGATTTATGAATATGTTCCTGCTTAGAAGAGTCAATTTACTGATTGGCACATCTCGACTTCCTTACACCTCAAAATAGATTCATTTTGTTGAAAGCGAAAGAAAAAGACGAAAATTATATTGAAAAAAAACTTCACTAAAAACTGAACTTTGAAACATTTTGATGCCTTTTCGGAATAATACATTTTTATTGAACTTAATTAATAACTAGGGGGCCCGGTAGCTCTGCTCGCTAAGGCGTCAGGCCGAAAAGCGGCGTGCTACGGCGCCTGCGAGTTCGAAACCCGCCAGTGTCATGGCTGTAAGTGTGAATGCGTGTGATTGTCTATGAGGGTGGCAAATGGTCCCAAACTGGTGGCCTAATGCTGGCCGCGTTCCCGGTAGCCCTCTTCACTAACCTAACCTAACCTAATTAATAATTATTAAAAAATTAAATTTGAAGTATGATTTCTATTATATTATTAACTTCCGAAATGGACATATCTATGTGCCACAATTTTTCTAGGGTAGCACTGAATACGTTACGTATAGCGTGGCATCATTATAATTGAGCCAGAGTTTTCCGAAAAACATGCAATATAGACGAACGAAAGTTGAAAGAAACGCAAGATTTGCGCAATTTAATTCAATAATTGACAATGTTAAATTAAAAATTAAATTAAAATAATTACATCTATAAACGTATACAATTACATATATATACATATGCAAATCCAATATAAAATATAATTACTATGTACGAAGGACTAGTTTTTGTACCAAGATATTTTTACATTAAAATGGAAAAGATTCATAGATATTTTTTGAATTATAAAGTTGGCTTCAGCTGATGCAGAAACAATTCGCCTAGGCATATCATTTCACTTTGAAGTCCAGAACTTTCCATTGCACAATACGAAAGAATAATGTTCCCCAATTTGAGGAAATATAATTTTTAACTAACTCTCATATATGAAGAAGCTCTCCTTTTTATGTAAAGAAACATATTTTTCTGTTGAATCTATTTTTTGTGGCTAATTAATTGATTTCAGAAAAGCAGTAAGTTGATGCAATTTAAAAAAAAATTGTAGATACTTTTTTTTTTTTTACCAAATTTTGATATATTTCCTTTTATTTTTGCGGTAACAATGCCTCATCTTTTAAAAAGGTTCAAAGATCAAAACCATGACCATTGTGATTATTGACAACGGGGGAGTCTTTCATTCTGATTATGTACCTCCCGAGACAAACATCAACTCTAATTTTTAGGTGCAAGTTTTTCTACTGGAAACATCACCATGCTAGCGCAACAGCCCACACAACCGAGCAGCACTTTGAAATATAGGGCTTAAATACCCAAATTTGACACTGTTGTTCCTTAATTGATAGATAAGTACGGAGAAAATGCAATAAAATATTTTTTTGAAATTAAAAAAATTAAGTAATTTGTCTCAATTACGTCCTTACATCTGGCGGTTATATTCAATTGTTTCAAAATGTCACATCTTGAGTTAAACTGATTTTATTTTTTTGCGTTTTGTTGCAGTTTCAAGTAAGTAGTGAACACTATCAAATTTCTCAACAAATACTTTGACCATTTAATAGTAAAGCAAAAATGTTATCAAATCATTAGAGCAATTGGAAATTAGATATTGGTACATTATCATACCGAATTTGACTCAAATCATTTTGATTTTGAATTCAACCGCTACTCGTAACAGTTTGGACCAGCTAAATAAATAAATAGATTTAACAAATACAAAGGACTAGAAATGGCAAATACAGAGGAAAGGACGCTTCGTAAGAATTCGAGTTCAAGTGCATCTTAGGGCTATGTTGCTTCCTTGTAAAAAAAAGATACCAGGAAAATCCACCCACAATTCAGTTGTACCGAGCACAATACGGTTACACGATGGAAAGAGCTTTTGGTCAAGTTTTGTAAATACTGCACAAACATATTTGCTAACGAAGTTTAATAAAAATATTACAACTGTTGCTGATAATACTTAAAACCGCGTAGGATAAGATCTCATCGAATTTCCTTCTTAAAAAAGTACTCCATGTGGGTATATTCAATTAATGTGGACTTGAGGGCAAGTCTATTTATAAATCACTTTTCTCGTGGAATATCTGATCGCAAGAACAGAAGAAGTCAGAAGAAGCGAGTAATGATTTTATACTCATTAGTGGGTTATCCTTGTTTTATACTGAGAATGTTCATCTTGCTATGTTTTCAAATTTCGTAACTTTGTTACTTATGTAATTGGAATTCTTTTCTCCGAATCATCAAAAGTATTATATCTGGAATTGAGTTCTACGAAACTTTTGAATCCTGTGCATATATGTGTTTTACATTAGCTTCTTATGTTTATACAAAATAAACATGACATACATCAACACATTCCCCTTGATTCTTCCGTCTCTTGCCCAGTAAACCGGTTTGAGGAGTGCATCAAGAATACAAGTGTGAAAAGGCCCATTAATACTTTTCATACCAAACCGTTGAATATTCAAGCCCATAATAACTGTCTGAAGCGCAATTAAATGAACGTTGTGCTATTAATCGCCTTATCTTTTATGCATGGACTTCTATTGCAAACAATCCCCAATCCAAACCGTGAACATATTAGACAAATAACCGACAAAAGAAAAAAAATTATATGGCTCTAAGTATCTCCCATAGCCATTAATATTGCGATGGCGTAGCGTGAATGGATTCGGCAACGTTCCACGTTGTCTATGCTATCCAATCATTAATTGCTCTCCCCCAACCCCATTTCCAATCAACTGAGCTTGTCTATACTTCAATATGTACAGTACACTTGCTTGCCACATGCCAAATGAATGTATGTCCTGTCGCGTCCCGATATCGATAGGAGCGACGACCATTCTTATATTTCGACGTGCATATTGGCGGCTATAAGCGCTGGCTAAGTATCCGACCACCCCATTAGGTTTAATGAGTCGAAGTGAAAGATAAACAGGGTTCTGTTCAAATATTTGGCTCAACCCACAGTTGTCGAGTACAAAACAACCGTTGGCTGGCCAAGCGGTACCTACCATACAAATAACTCCAAAAAAGAGCAGAAGAAAAACAGAATAATTAAATAAATTCACCCCAAAACGCAATGATCCGAAATATAGCCAAAGAAGAAAAATTACGCTAGTATACTTTTAATGAAAGATTTATTGATATCTGATGAACCATTTACATATTGACGTGATCTAAAATTCTTTCATCCGGTGAAATATTGATATTCGTTCTGCGAGTATGGATGGTAATGAAGTGACCACATTGGGCGCCCGAAATCAGAATACTAAAAAGTACTCAAGTTTTTGCAGACGTCCAGTTTGATTGTTGGAGGCTATCAGAAGTGTAAAGTTTTAATTTCGAATTTGATATTTGATGAATTGTTGATTGAAGTATAGATAATTCGTGGACTAAATGTGATATTAGAAACGCTTTGAATCTAAATTTTAAAGAACAAATTCTTAAAGATATGCTTTAAATTTGATAGAACTGTACTTAAAGTTTATCAACTAGATGCATATGTATTTGCTATTGAATGAACTGTGTGCTTTGGATACACCGGCATATTTTCATTTTGCATAAAAAATACTGTGAAATGGGGTGATTTTAATTTCACGGGATGAATTTTTGATTGCCCCTCTTTGAAGTAAATACATTCGGACCACTATACCAGGTACATTATTCGGTCCTTGTGCTCCTACCATTCGCTGGATAAATATAGCTAAAATTGGTTCATTCTACGAAAAATTACTTTAGTATGGAAAAATCTAAGAATCAGTAGGAAAATTCGAAGAATCAGGTAGACATACGTAGCTTAGAAGTAATTTTTCAAGTTATATGATTAATTTGCCAAGCTTGTAGATGGTGGGCATGATCATTTGGGCATGATCTAAAATATGCATTAGTTATGTGACGGAAACTCGCTATAATTGAAATCATAAGGAAACTTTACTTTAATTTTTTTCATACTTTAGTTGTTTTTTTCAGACAACTGGGGTTTAATATTTTCATATCACAATATTATATCATTTTCATCATCACATTTATCAGACCAATTGAATGGAGCAGTGCAGAAAATAGCAAACGGGGAGCTATCAATGAGAAAGCACTATATTCCTGGCCTGCGTTAACGGTGTGCTTTTAAATACCACCGGTGAATATGTGGACGAATGCTTTTCATTTCATTTATTGGATTTGAGAATGCTCGTAAAAGCATTACTGGGCAAATGTTACCGAGTAGTCCATAAATTCAAAATAATCTTCCAACCAAAGATTGGGCACTGGGTATGCTCAAAAGCTACAAGATACAACGAAATAAGCATCATTCAACTAAATTAGCATCACAACGTCTGACCACTAACAGTAACAGTAAAAGTCGTGTAGCTGTTTCCAAAAACATACAATTCAAGAATATTTTTACGAATTCGAAAAAAAACTCCGAAGATTACTTATGACGAAAGTAACCTAAGAGATGACACTGAAAAAATTGACTCTAATTATGGAAGAGGCGTAAAATATCCTGAACCATTTAAAAATAGACCAGTCATTCAATGCAGACAAAATTCTGGAAATGGAAAGTTCAAAACGAAGTCGTGTGCACAACAAAAGTTATTTGTCAAAGGTAACGAAAATCATTTTTTCCTTCAATATCTCGTGAAGTATTGTAACCTCCGGTGACAAACAAGTACTTCGGCCTCTTTGCCACTTCACCAGAAAAACTTCTCCATGAAAACCCACGGTGGCAGCGGTGGCGATCAACTTGCACTGCTGAACAATGAGCATATGCAAGACTTGCATAAAATTGCCATCACGTACCGGCTCCGATAACAAGCTGTTACCGATCTCCATCGCTCAGTTGTATCCCAATATTGCACAGCATACGCAGCCAGCACTTAAAACATTTTTTCGTTTCTTTGGCCTGATAACGCATCAGATGCAAGTATTGTTGCAGATCAGCTGCGCTCAGGCCAGTGAACCCGCCGCTATACAATGAAACATTCAACAATTAAATGTACTACAAAGCCTGTGGGAATGTAATGCAGATCGTTGCATGCCGCATTGCATTAGCTATATTTGTGTGTGAGAGATTCAATCTGGCGGCGAGGCTATTTCGCAACAATATCCTATTGTATAGTGTTCTAATGGATCCAGAATCCATCATTTACATGCCATTAGGTAAGTGCCATTAATCTTTGACAAAACTAGATTAAATGTAGCAAATCAAAGCGACGGATACAACTAGCAAATAAGACTTTCTTCTCGGTCCTCCCCATTATGAAATCGAAATATGTGCACAGAAAGACTAAGCTTCGCGTTTATAAAACTATAATCAGACCTGTGCTGTGCTATGGCTGCGAAACATGGACCCTGACCCAAGCCTCCGAAAATATGATCGACACCTTCGAACGGAAAGTTCTACGGCGGATTTTCGGGGCTATCCGCGACCGAGATGGATGGCACATCCGGTACAACAATGAGTTGTACGAACTTTACGATGAGCTGGAAGTCTCTAAAATAGTCAAATTACAACGGTTACAGTGGGCTGGGCGCGTGCAACGCATGAATGACGATCGCATGCCAAAACGTGTCATGAACGCAAGACGAGTCGACGGAGTGAGGCCAAGAGGAAGACCCAGAGCTCGTTGGGAGAGCTCAGTGTATGCGGACGCCGAACAACTATTGGGGTTCCAAGATTGGAGGACGCGGTCACGTGACCGATACAATTGGAGGAGATCGATCCAGGCGGCCAAAGCCCGACGTCGGGCTGTTGTGCCACGTTGATGATGATTTGGTGTTACACAATATTTTTTTCTTAATTCACATGTCATGTTTCAATCTGGTTATTATTTTTTCCGGGTAGTTTACCCCCATGAAATTGTTCTCAATATTTATCTCCTAAAGAGCCCCGGTAACACTTCAAATCCCCCATTTCGGGGAGGGAAAACCCCAGTGTGGCAAAGCTGTGCCAAGATGGTTTTACGAAAGGTCGTTCTACCACAACCAATCTTGTAGAATTTTCTCATCAAGTGACCAATTCAATTGAAGCTGGCCACAGCATTACATACACTTGACGAAAGTCTTTGATAAGCTTGATCACTCTATACTTCTAGCTAAGTTTCATTCTTTTGGCTTCTCGTCATCTGAAATTAGGACTACATCATGTCTAGTGTTCCACAATGTAGTCATCTGGGCCTCTTACTGTTCACCTTATTTATTAAGTGAGTAAATTCCATTCAGCAGTCATCTCTTGTTCTGCTTTATGCCGACATTTTCAAAATTGCTAGAAATCTTAATGACAATAATAAAGGCATTATTAATGCTGAGGTGTGTACTAATGTATTTTAAACAGGTAGGCAATCCGCACACGGGTCGTTGAGCTATCGTCGTGGATGCGATATTTCTACGCTTGGTCGTCACAACCTAGGTAAATCAATGGGTGACCGCTAACGGAGCGTTACCCAATCGTGAAGAGTGAGAAGCGTAGTCGTTTCATTTTGAGTGCGTCTCAAGCGTTGTGCATTGCAGGCCTCAAGCCAAATGACTAGTCGTTTTTGCAAGTACGATCGATGACGGCAACGTACAATTCGTGGGGGAGGTAGAAAAATGCCCCGAATTGTATGATTTTACGAAGCATACTGACGTTTTCTTGACGACCCGTGTGCGGACATGAAACGAGGATGACGACAATCGTTTTCTCACAAGCTTCACAAGTGTCAAACGCATCTCTCACGCATCGCATGGCTAACGACCCGTGTGCGGAGTGCTTTAATCTATGAATAATCCCTTGTCAGTTCACTATTAAATATTAATTATTAACATCTGACGATTGCATTGGCTCAATGGTTGATCCGACGACATTTTTCTAGCTAACTCGAAAGAATCGAAACAAGATAGGTACGTCGATCAAAGTAACCCCATTCAAAGGTAGCTCATCCAATATTTTATTACAGTAGGCATATTAGTAGGCCTATTGGCAGGCATTTGTTCAATCAATTGTAACAGATAAGAAAGTCACTGAGGTCAGAATAAACCCTGTACATTACATACAGAATATTTGTCCTTTTTTAATCGTTTCAGAGTGAGTTTTTTCTCTCGACATTTGAGTTAGGCTATACAAGTCATAAGATTATCGTTTCAATTCCTTTTTTTATTCATCATATACTTTTTTAAAGAACAAAATTCTTCATCCACTCAGAAGCTTTAAGACACAACGCTTCACCATTTGTAACGAAAGACCATCAGTGGCGTGATTACGATTGAAAATTGTTGCTATCATAAATCAGACGATTCCCAGCGTTCACCAAATTCTATGTACTCTGAACTGAATGTTTTCCCATTGTGAGATTAGATAAGAATATTTCGCTCTTTACTTCGCGTTTTTATCAGATACAATAGTTCGATTTCAAAACAATAGAAAAACCAATTCTGCCTGAGGTGAATTTTTTCATTGGCAAAGTTCATATTGTTCGGAGTTCACAGTCTATTGACTAGCCAGATTTCGTCGTATCTCTTCGATTTTGGTGTTGTTTGTTTGGTTTATACTAGTAGTATTTCCTACATAATTACTTATTATTTCAGACAAAACTTTACCGGGATATCATTCTCTTATCGTAACATTTACTTGATGCATTAATGAACATTTGAAGCCTCCAAGCGTAAGAGCTAAAATAAATCAGAAAGCTAAGCACCTTCAGTTTTAGACAATGTTAGTCTTTCAATGTTAGAAAATTTCAATGTCAAAAAATAAATGCTATTTACGTAGTTTTTATGCCTGCAGAGATGAAAAATTCGAAGTGTCCTTCTCACATAGAAGGATTATCTTCAAAATTTTTACTTGATGCATACACTCTTATCATACTGGTACGGCAGTAGAGGATATCCTTTCATACTATTGCATAGCTATGATACTAAGGAGGTGCATATGAGAGAAGATGATTATTAACTATCCTCAATTTCTGGTCTCCACATCAGACAATACAAGAAAGTGCAAAGGCAGCCATGAGCTCCTGGTGGAACTCAAAACTGCAGGAAGTAGATCGCTGCCTGGGACCAACACGTCAATGAGCACAGATCACTTGCTTGCATAGAAACATGTAAAAATACCTGATAAGCAAGTTTTTCTCCAACCATATAAATAATCAGAACTCGTAGCCTCCGCTAAAACATGGCATCTTAAAAAGCTTTCCGCTACAAGCCATACTCAAGACTGTAATCTTTATCAATGACCGAGCGAACTTTATCAAAATGTCCCTTTTACCGCTACACACAACCGTATTCCGACTCTTCGTCCAGATATTTTAATTACGCGTTTCAATTAAAAGCACCTACACTTTGCGGGATAATTGACAGTAATTAAAAACGAATTCCCGTGCGTTATAGACCGTAGACGCGGAACATTTAATAGCTGTGAAAGGCAAAGGTGCTGGCTGGGGAATTTAAAATACGACATTGCAGGCGTTAGAATTTTGTTGGGTTCGGCGTGCGAGTCGATTCAAGCAGGGAGAGCTGGCGAAATTGAAGGCTAAAAGCCTGAATCGTGAGAGCCCATTCATTGCTTTTATAGGCTTAAAGTGGCATTCGTACTCAGTAATCGCTTCATTTTGCGGGCTGTAGTTGAACTGCAAATGTAATTCCATGTGCTGGGCCAAAGCAACCTACCACAGACGTACTAAATCCTGCCCGACATTGATTTAATTCATTCCCGAATCGGATTATTGGGTAATAGGCGGTCTAATTTCGTTTTTACGACCAGGCGTAATGGGCCACCAGCTAAGCGTACGAGCATTTCGAAATTCCGTTCATGAGTTACGATATATGAGATATAACCGCATGCAATTAAATGCATTGTATGATTATTTTCATGAATTCAAGACTGTGCGATACCATTAGTCCTGATTCGAGAATTCCATGAAATGTTTTTGATTGCGGTCGTATTACGATTTCTGATGTATTATTCACGGTTGAGCAGACCAAGGCCAACTCACGCAGACAAACTGATCGAAGAAGGTCGTGGCCGTGACAAATAAACGTAATGACTCATTTCCGAAATGTTGTTTGAGTGTTTAAGATAATCAAATGGATCCTTGAACTATACTTCGATACCTTCGGTTTGAGACGTTTTTAAGCATATGGATCATATTACTTCAAACTACTAATGTCGAATAAACTATGGTATTTCATTAATATGGCATTTCATTTAATAGGCTATAATGTTCATAAACCTGCGAAACTACGTTCGACATTTTACAGGTCGTGAACATAATTTCGGACCTGTTTCGATCCTGACTAATACGGATTATCTTGCCAAATCGTTACTTATTTCAGACATCCTGCCAGTCCATTAGACGATGGAAGTCAAATCGGATTGTTAATTGGAACGGCTAAGCTTTAGAGAGTCCTGTTGGCTTGGAAAATAATATTATTTTGGTTCGTAATGACTTCTGTGCAGATTTAGAGTGCCATTAAAATGAATGTCAGCTGTGATAGTTAGCCTAAAACGTTTTTCCCACAACAGATTGGTAATAAAAGACATATTCTGATTTTAATAACCATCTAAAAATATAACTTCTATTTTGAAAATTCCATTACATACCAACAATTCTTAAACACACGCTGCAAAATATACAAAATAAAAATTCTATAAAAATATATATTAAATGCAAATGACTAAAACTTTCGATAATCTTCTAGTGTCCTAACGCTCACATTCCACCAGTCACTTCAATTGCAGCGCCATTCACATACGAAGCCTTATCGGAAGCTAAGAACGAAACCACTTCGCCAATTTCCTCTGGTTTACCTAACCGTTTCAGCGAGCACATTTGCAGGGCCGCAGTTTTCGCTTTATCCGGAATAACAGCAACCATGGGTGTATCAATGAAACCGGGCAGAACGGCATTTACACGAATATTGAACCTTCCGAATTCTTTCGATGCAACTTTTGTCAATGAGATGACACCGGCTTTACTTGCAGTATAGTTGGCCTGGCCGACGTTGTTGATTTTCGCAATAATACTAGAAATGTTGATTATTGTTCCGCTGACCTGATATTCGACCATTGCCTTCGCGAAGTATTGCATGACCAAGAAAGTGCCTTTGAGATTGGTTTGATAGACGGCATCGAAGTCCTTTTCGGGCATTTTCAAGAAGTAGTTATCGCGAACAATGCCAGCAGAATTTACAATAATTCCGGGTGGACGCTTGTACTTTTCGAGTGTTGCCGAAAGTGCTTTGGCAACACTATCTGTAGATGAGACATCTAGTTCTGTGGCGAGGCACTCTGAAATAGAAAAGAGATTTCAATAGTTCCATGGTATTGGGTTAGTGCCATTTGAATGATTGGTTTTTAGTATTAGTTAATTGTAGCTTTGGCGGTCAGTCGCCAGCCGAATAGGGGGAGTAACGTGTAGTTTATGCAAATATGCACGTGTCGTATCTGTTCAGACTGGTGAAAGTGTGATCTTTAAGCTCCTCGCGGTGGCCGCTGGTAAAAATCCCCCCCGGAAGGTAGGATTGTCTAATATGATAAGGCTAGTCCCTTCCAAGCAAGGTTGGTATGAGGACCCTCTTCCGTAAAAAAATGTGGTTCTGCCGCACGCCTCTACAGCCACCAGTTGTATGGGTTGTGTAAACGGATGCCTCGCCCGTAACTAGCTGAGGAGCGCCCTTATTTTTTTCCGCAGAGGTAACACGAAGGCCTGGCAACGGGTCTGGGCTGGTGACTGAGGTGAAAATTCTGGCTCCAATACTTACTTTGTCCGGCTCTGGAACCTGGCGAACCGCGGTCTACAGAGTAGCGAACTGTAAGACTAAAGGAGACACCTCGATTGCCTCGGCAGCAAGGTTCGCAGGTTCAGCGTACTGTGAAAGCCTACAGAACTCTCGGAGGGTCGTGGGAGAGTCTGCCTCGCGATCTTAAGAGGGAGAAGGACTGTCGAAGCAATAAGTTGTTCCTATGAGGACGGGGTGTAGCGGGAGGCTAATGCTGGTGATTGCCGCGGCAGTGGTCTGAGAACGCGAACCGAAACCTGAAACACTAATCAAACTGAATCTATGGATAAAACTAAATACGATGTAAAGAAGATCGAACTTCCCGCCAGTACTACTGGAGGGAAATCACCAATGACGAGAGGCTAAATAGCACAGGGTCATCCGATCGAGAGATTTCGGGTCTTGAAGCTGGATGGAGAACCCGCTCCGGGAGCTACTGCGATGTAGCAACACCCCTCAGCAACACTACCTCGTCTAAGGAATCGCTGGTCAGTCCAACGGAAGCGGCGGTTGAGTCGGCTTATAGCAGAGCTGCAACCAGGAATGGAGGCGGCATACTGGAAGGCCCATAGGTCAGCGGAAAGGAAGCGGCGGCTAAGCCACTTAGCAGAGCTGTAATCGAGACTGGAGGTGGTGGCTCCAAGGATCTGCAGTCCACTGTAAAGGTGGCGGCACTGATTCCACAAGAGGGAGGAGGAGTGCCCAACGCTTCAGGAGAAGGCCATGAGTACGGTGACGCTGGAATCCAAAGCGAAACCCGAAGATACCCAAGTGAAACCTACTGCTACGGCTGCGAGCAAGCGCCAACGCTAAGAGGAGCAAATATCGCCGAGAGGTAAGTCGACGAAGTGGCCACGACAGGAGACAGTAGCTCGGTCCTTCAGGGATGTAGCTGCGATTCACCTTAAGCTGGCCGTCGTCGATAAACAGGAGTACGTGGAATAGAGACTCGATGACGTGGCCAAGGTGATTCTTAAATGGGTCACAGAAGAACTCCTCAAGTTTGCTATGTCGACGGAAGAAGGGTCACTTTGCTTTGAAGGCTGCAATATTCTTCACAGCTACATTGCAGTGACGTTTTCACGACGGAGTGGCTTCGGGTCAACCGTCCTGAAAATTTCCGGAGACCATCCAGCTTTGGACGTGATGGAAAAGAGATCCGTGCCCAAGCTAATTACAGCTAAGGTAGTGGTGCCCCACTCGAACGCCTCAGAAGCTCTGTCTCTGGTAAAAAGACAGAACCCCGATCTGAAAGTCTCAGGCTGGAGATTATTCCAGACGTTCAAACTTAGCAGCCAATCGGCGGAGCCCGATCTAACTGATGCAGCAAAATTGGTGCTTGTGCTGGGAATTAATTGGAAGTCTGCGGATCAAGTACGGGCTAATAGAGGGCTGATTCACTTCGGGCTGAAGAGGACCATCATCAAGGTTGGAGCGGAGAAGGCGGCTGAGTGAAACCTAAGTGAGGGTGGTCCAAACAAATCTGCACCACAGTAGACAGACGACGGCCAATCTGCTTCGGCACCTCAGTCGAGGCACGCCGACATCGCGCTGATACAAGAATCGCTTCTGTATAAGAATGCGGTTTGTTGGTTCGAGGCAAATCTCAGTGTGATCCAGCTAACAGGTTGGGAGAAGACACGGGCTTGTATTGTCGCCAAAAAAGAGGTTAATGTAATTTTGATTCGGCAGCTATGTGATGAGGATACAACCACTATGTGATGAGGATACAACCACTGTGTGTTGTGAGAGCAGGATCGCTAGTGGCGGCACGCAGCGGTGGCTGCTGTCGGCGGTCTGTCTAGCATACGAAATGAATCCCATCACACCTGAACTGAGGACAGTGACAAAAGCGGCTATGACAACTGATGCTGTCATCGGCTGTGATGCAAATGCTCATCACGAAATATGGGGCACCAACATAAACGACAGAATTAGGTGTTTAATAGAATTTCTAACGTCAACCAATCTCAATATAGGTAACAAACCTACATTTCTTACCAGGAACATGACAGGTAATTGATATTACCCAGGCTACTCCAAGTAAAATGGAAAGCGTCCATAGCTGACAGGTTTCTAACTTGTCGTCGCTCTCGGACCACCAGTGGTTATGCTGGAAGATCGGTAGTTCTGGTGTCATACCCAAAAATGTTCGGAGCCCGAGAGCAGCAGAATGGGAAGTTTGCTTAAAGAAAACAAATAGACAGCTCACGACACTGAAGACCTGGTTCTGACGAGTCCAGGACGACTTAACGAGCAGGTGGAAAAGCCCGTAAGGAAAAACGCTACCTTATGGTGGAATGGCGTACGATCGATACAAGCAAGAGTTGTCGCTCTTCAAAAGGATGATAAGACGAGCCAAGTATGACTTATGGAGGGAATTCTGTGAGAACATTGAAGCAAGTACAGAGAATGCTAAAATCAGGATGGCATACCTACCTTTCTCGGAAGCGAAAACGGGGATTGGGTGGAAGACCCGAAGGAATGTCTGGACAAGCTACTGGAAACTCAGTTCCCAGAATCAGCTTACACGGCACCGCGTGGTGACCAATTTCGAGCAATCAACCGGCTGATCATGGAAGTAGTAGATGGGGTCAAGATTGAATGGGCTATAGGCACATTCCGGCCTTACAAAGCTACATGAATTGATAAGATATTGCCTATCATGCCTCAAAAAGCAGACAGGGCCATCAATTTTATCTTATTTTTACCGCAAGCCTCCGCCTTGGGGTAGTATCCGACGCAGCAAAAGGAATCCACGTTGGCAGCCTTCTTAGACATTGACGGGGTCTTCAACAGTGTCACTGTCGCGAGTACAATCGATGGATATGGAGTGGATAAAACTTTGGCAACCTGGCCATCGGACTTGCTCAAAAACAAGCAAATTGAAGCCACCCTTTTGGAGGTCAAAGCCGAGAGAATAGTTGGAACCGGAACACAAGCAGACAATATATCTCCCTTTTCTGAATTCTGACAGTCAACGATACTGGAGAATTTTGAAGAGGAGGGCAGCCATTCTCTCAGTTCTCTTCTTCAAAAACTGTTAACGCTTGCAGAGTGGCTTTCAATGAAAAGGCAAGGCATATTACTATCCGGATTATAGCATAATGGGGTCATAGGCAACGAAAAAGCTGATGAGTTGGCGAGGAAAGGTTCAGGAACTAGTAATAACCCCTGCATCACTGTGCCACGGTCAATTGCTCACACCTCAAGCAAGCTAGATGCTGCCATATGGGCCAAACTAAAGTCCAAATGGGAAAACAGGTTGGACTGCAGGGTAGCCAGGACATTATGGCCATGACCTGATCCAAGCAAAAGCACGAAACTGCTCAAGCTCAGCAGAAACTGCTTGAGAGTGACGGTCAGCTTGCTCACAGGACAGTGAATTTCTTTACTTTTCCTTGCAACATATGCTGGATTATGGAAGGAAGTTAAAAAAATAGATCTGGTATGCCATTCATGTTTAGTGAACAAATCCATCTCGGGGCATTCTTCATTATCAGGATTACTAATTTTTGTGTTGCAGGATTTGTTGACATATGTTGCAAAACGTCATTTTTAGTCGATTTCTTTGCAAATTTATGACAATTTTGTAACAAGAACTGCTAAAAAGTTTTTATTTTTATTTTATTTTTATTTTAAAATTCTCAATGACTTTTCCGTAACATTTTCAAATATGCCTGCATAGCCAAATTTAGAATTAATATGCTTAAACTCGTCAGCGCTCAGCTAAATTCTATTCCCTCGCTTTTCAATTCCACCAATATTTTGCTGTATTCAAGATTCATAATATTACCAAAATGATTTTTCTTGCACATCAAGAAGTTGTCTCCTTTTATGGAACTTATTTAGGCTAATTAAAGCTATTTTTATCGCGTATGAGAGAATTTTCATCAATATTTATTTTCGTCCGATTTCAGGGCAGTCGACAAAACTGATGCTAAGAGTGAGAGCACCAGTAATCGTCATTGCTCTACATTTTTCCAATTCCCACCAATAAGTTCATAGCAAAACAAATACCTTCGCTTTTTCAATAGATGAACGATTGATGTTTTTTTTTTGGATCGCGTCGAATCGGTGTGAAAATTTACATGCATTATCAAATCTTCAGCGAATACCTGGGAAAATATTACAATTGGCCCTTTCGGGAAGTTTGATCTGTTCGCCTCCTTGTGAATATATCTTCCTTAGTTTTCTCTACATTTCTCCAAGTGAAAATATCCTGCTTAGCTCGGACAATGAAATATTAAGGGTTTTTTTTAACAAATCGTTAAAACAAACTCAACTCGAAACGATTTTGCGTTTTGATTTTGGCAATAGCACTTTAATTTGGCAAAATTGAAAGAGAATATATTTTACTCAGAATTTAAAAAATAATACATTCAAGTGATGTTTGTTCTATATTGTCCTACAGGATATAATCCTGAGTCTATGTCAGCGGATTTTGTTTTTTTAAATGGAATATAAATTTAATTTCGATGCTCCAAAATCAGGAAATTCATTAATCCTTAAGAACATAAGCCTCAAATAAAGAATAAGAGAACTTAATACGCAATCAAATGAATGTGTCAAATCTATACAAAAATAAGCAAATATAGCTCCAGAAACAGATATTTTGATTCAAGTTTAAGAAGAAGCATAATTGAAAACGGCATATTTCATACGGTCCATATAAAATCCAGGTGGTATGGTGAAAACCCGAAATAAATATAGAATTGAAAATTTTGGTTTGGATATTTGTTATTTAAAAATTTCTATTTTGCAGTATTACTCTTTTCACATAAGTTATCTTAGCTGCCAGTTCAATCTATGTAAAAATTAAAATAAAAACAATCAGCAGTTTTAATGCTCTGAAAGAGACTCTGATTAACCAAAAAAATTTAATTAAAGTTTTATGTTGTCAATTTGCTTTTCTAATCCTTTCATACTCTCTGACGAAATTTCTAGCACAATGGGAAGGATTAATAAGAATTGAAAGAATTGATTTTTATTAAAAATAAATGCGTATTTATAAGCTTACAAATAGTGTCTTATGGTCTTTAAGAAATCGCATTGTTTTGTGAAGGGTCTCTAAGGACTTTCGGTTTTCGACAAATTGATCCCGAAAATAAAAGGTTTTTGCTGGTTGGGTTTCTTTTTCCTTTCACGTCTGTGATATTAAAAGGTTTATTCGAGATTGGCTGCTTTTTATCTTCACAGTATTTAGGGCAAATTTTGTTAAAGACGCTTCGATTGCGTTAAATTTGTGTGGATGCGGTGGTTTTTAAAATAAATACGCTGTGGAGAAGATTGGCTACTAAAGTGTTAGTACTTTCTCCCATTTTCACTTTGGTTATAATTTCGTGTTGAATAGTATTGGCCAAATTATATAAGCTACAACTTTAAGTTTTGGTTACTTTTGCTAGAAAGTACATAATGAGCAAAATAATATGGAGGATGATTCTAGCAATTCCTTTCTTGGGCATGAAATTCCGAAGTCAGTTAGCTATTCTACATCCCATTTCCACTGCAAGTTAGTTGACACTTTCTTGATATTCGTGGAAAAACGCAGTTTTTGCTATTTTAATTTTTTGACAATAATTTCATCTCATACCAACATTTACGTAGACAGAATTTTATATTGCAATTATTTCTACTGCTTACTTTTCAATTGTGTTTTAATGTTCTGTTTATCTGATCAATATCAATTGTGTTATCGCATACATTTACTTTACACTAATTTATTTATAAAACTAAAATAAGTGGATCTTAAAGAAATTTGAATTTTTTTTTTATTTATAAGCGCTTTGACGAATTTTGATTGGTAGTGTACACAACAAATTAACGCCCCCGGTTATGCAATTCCAGGCAACATCGAATTGTCGCCCTCACAAGTCAAACTGGTGTATCACGGGTGGTGGTACAATTCAATTGAAAGGGCTTTTCGATGTATAATGGTTTTGTTTCAATATCACCTACCTGATCCCATTGAAGCAATGGTTTCCTTCGCAGCCGCAAGATTCTTATCAGCAGCAACGATAATCGCACCATCGCGGATCATCACTTTGCATATTGCCCGACCGATCCCGGAACCAGCACCTGCAATCAAAATCAAGTTAAAAATTCCATCAGAAACACTGTTATGTCATATCTTACCCGTAACGAGCGCCAATTTCCCCAGCAAAGGTCCATGCATGCTTTCTTTTCGTATTTGATCAAATCGCGGTGTAAAATTAAGAACTCTTGAAATCTCGTCCGCTGCAGACTTTGATAACACGCGTACTTTCGCGACCTTGAAGTTCGTATCACACTTAATGCGGAGCAAGCTAGCTCAGCTTCTTGTCTGCGAACAATTGGCAGATGTTAAGAGTAAAAACCGTCGTTTACCACTGGCCACCCGAACAAAATCTTAGAAAATAGATACAGCGCCAGATTTATGCCGGCGTCGATCAGCTGTCAGAAAGAAGCCCGAAGATTTTGCGAAGATTATATAGTTCGGGTTGATAGCACTCCCCCTACGCACAGTCCAAGTGTGATCGTGTGGAGATGGGGCATCATCAGCACTTGTTCTGCGATGTGGACTCTTCGAGTGGAAGCTACAAGGTTGTGATATTAGATAAGACAATGTGGGCTGTATATTCTACGTTTTCTCCATTTACAAGATTGCATATATGCAGGCATTATAGTTCCAAGGCGTCTGGGTTCCTACAGAATTATTTTTATAACAATATTTTCAGCAGTACATTCGCATCCATAAATAAAAAAAAACAAGCTAAAAAATGAAGTTTTGCTGTTTTAAATTTTTTTTTTTACAATAATTCCATCTCATACTAACATTTACGTAACCAGAATTATATCTTGCAATTATTTCTACTGCTTACTTTTCAATTGTGTTTCAATCTTCTGTTAATCTAGTTTGAGAGAAAATAAAATCGAAACGTTATGGGGTGTAAGTACAATATGCATTATGTTTCTTAAGTAATTGTTGCGCTTTAACTTATACTGGAATTGTAAAACCTCCTAAGCAAACTGGTAACATGTAAAGATTTTTCGCAGAAACTCGAAACTAATTCAATGCAGCAATACAGGCTGTTGTTGACAGTCATTAATCAACCGACCAAGAAACCTCCAATGCAAGAAAAATTAGCTAATTAATTAGACATCTTTAATTAGCAACTGTGTAAATGGTGGACGTCCGAAGACATTAGACATGTGTAAAAGAATACGGAAACGAGTTAATTTCGAATAGAAAATACAACGGCAGATGTATGTCTGCTCGGTGTAAGAACTACAACCTCAGCTCCATGGGTAATTTTCGCTGAAGCTGACAAATACACTGCAGTAATAATGGAAAAGTTTTGACCAATGCAATCCCATTGTAATTCCATTGAGAACACAAGTGCAGTACATCACATACTTGCCCATGCACTCGTTTACGCGCTCCGCTAGGAAACGAGTCGGCCTGCACTCCAGCCATTCGTATAAAATGCAAGGAACAAGAAACTAGTTGCCCTACATGCTCCTTTGTTGCCCCGTTTAGTGCTTTTCGGCAATCTACAAAATGGCGCTGGCAGCAAACAGAACAATGCAGTGCATGGTAAGGAGCAGAATGGAGCAAGGAAACAGGCTAGCATTCAACAGACAAGCAGACATAAAATTGCATTAACAACTGCCAAGACGGAAAGTAAAACATCGGGGAGCAATAAGACAAAAGTAATTTACTTCCGCCATTCTTCTTCTTCTCCTACATATTCCCAGGGACTGTAATTCAGCCAGAAGCAGTCGTAGTGAGTTGTCTGGGAAGGAAACTCTCGTCTCGCTTGGCGAAAGCTAAGGCCAGTCTTCGAGAACTTCTTCTTCGAAAGTTCATCACTACTGCTAGCCTACCCCTTGTGTTTTCACTAGGATACCGGATATGTATGCTGGTAACGGCGATCTGGAAGGAAACAAACTGTGCGATGGCAATAAACTGTATGATAAAAATTTTCATTCAACCAAATAGCGTTTTTATATGTTGTTTTGTTTTGTTCATTTTCTTCATTTGTCATACGAAGCAATTGCTTGCAACATTGTCGGAACGATGACTACGTGTTGATATATTTGTTGGGTAATTTTTAGGCAACTCTGGATGGAAAGTAGTTTATAGCTGGAGTTAGGGTGAATAGGTGTTTCAGGGAAATTGTCATGGCATTTTTCCAAACATTATCAAATTTTAGTACCATCTTAAATTTAGCTCTTCAATTGGTTTGCTTTTGATTTCTCTGCAAGGGAGAAAACAATTGCAAATTATTTCATGGTATGCTTCATGAGATTGAAATTAATTTAAATCAATTTCACTACGGCGAAAGTGTAAAGGATCTATAGAACTAGCGACAACTCAAATTCCAGCTCAAGTAAATTTCGATGAATTAATATTTATTTATTTATAAAGGGATAATTGTCCATATAAATAAATCCACAGTAGCTGAAGTTTATATTAAATTAATTACAAATGTATACCAGCATGGATACTTACTACATTAAGCCTGAAGAGAAAAATCGTTTATTTGAACAAACCCAATATAAATCTTTTTAATTTCCCCTCTTTTACATTAAATACATCCAGATGAGATGCAACTACATTTCCGATAGCTTTCAATCGTTCAATTCGTGAATTTTGTATATAGTTGATTCTAAAAATCGGAATGTGGAAGAAATCATTAGATCTTGTACTTCTTGCTGGTACACTAAGTTAGATCAATGACCCCGTTAGCTATGTTCAGCAAAAACGACACATCATAGTAACATCTACAAGCCTCAAGTGTTTCCATATTAAAAAGAGACAAGATGCTGGGATACTCAATGGCCTCAGTGGATATATGAAGTTTTTACGCAATATAACTTAAAAATTTGCGTTGAACCTTTTCGATTGGCAGGGAATAGATTTTATAGTAAAGATTTCATACGATAGAATTGTACTCTAGTTTACTACGAAAAAGCGAAGAGTGTAGAGATTTAAGTGCTTGAATATTAGGCGTGTTTTTTTGCTCTCCCTATCTATAACAAAACAATGCTGACGCATTAAAAACAATAACAGTTCCTCCTTTCCATAACAGGAGTTGTTTTTGTTTCCAATGCGTCTGCACTGGTTGGCATTGTTCTGTTATGGATGAGAGCAAAAAAACGCGCCTATTATTAAAATTGTGTGTATTCCTAATTATAAAGCCTATCATTTTGCGTCCTTGTTCCGTGAATATTACCCGTAAAACTCAAGGAAGAATTCACTAGAACTTCTAAGTCTTTGACCAAGTTAACTTGTGGTAAAGGTACACCATTGATGGTGTATGTATGTAGAAACGTAGATTTTGTTTTCTGAAGACAATGGATTGACATTTGGTTGGATTAAGGGCTAAGTTATTTTGAACACAATATGCACTGAAAAAAATCCACATGACGCCCAGAGCTATGTAACATAGCGCAATATTTATGGCCCCATATGCTATGTACATAGTACTCTGAGCTATGCAATATGGCTCCAGCGCCATAATGTCAGAATCTACATAGAGCGTGGCCCTATGTAACATGGCGCAGCATTTATGGTCCCACACGCTATGTACATAGTACCCTGAGCTATGCAGTATGGCTCCCAGCGCCATAATTACATGGCGCAGAAATTATGGCCCCACACGCTATATTACATAGTATCATTATAACTCCAATTACAACTCGCAGCCATACTGTGTAAGGGGACGTATAAATGTCAGCAAGTTATGTAATATAGTTCTCCACAAAGGGTAATGATACGTTATGTCTTAAGGCAAATCAAATGCACCGGTTCCAGCGTAAACGTTTATGTGGGCTTGGTCAAAAAACGTTTCTTTGAATCTTAGGGAAAATGGAAGGAAGGAAAACCACATAGCGCCAGACGTCATAGTTTATAGACTTCTGGCACCATGTACATAGTCGATTTCGGGATTGTGATAAAATATAGCACCGCACGCCATAGTATGTGGCGAAAAATACATAGGAGCAAACGCTATGCTTATACCAATCCACGCCAGGTAATATAGTCCTCCACGCCATGCACTATAGTCCTCCACGCCATGTACTATAGTCCTCCATGCCATGTACATGGCGCCATGTACAGCCAAAAACGTTAGCAAAAGGTCAACCATCAAGAAAGCCTCACTGAAAGCTGAAAATGAACACTGGAAAAGAAGTGATCCAGAAAAAAGCCAGTACTGTCGCAGTCGAATCGAAACAGGTTACCCTAACGTTTCAACACAATAGCTCATAAGCATTCATCTGACCGAAACATCCGCGGCTCAAACTTCATGAACAATTTGGCTAGAGAAATCCATCGTTGAGAATACTTGCTCGAAAAAATCTCCAGGCACTGACCTAAATTCGGTTACACCGTGTCCTATGAATTCAAATACAAAAATGATTTACTGTTTAAATATGAAACGAAAATTTTTCTTTCTCATAGGTTAGGTTAGTAAAGAGGGCTGCCGGGAACGCGGCTTGCATTAGGCCACCAATTTGGGCCCATTTGCCACCCTCCGCTGGCTTGTTAGAGCTGCCAAGTGACCGCTTCGCCAAACTGGATCAGCTGACTCAGCGTGACGGTGCTGGCCAACTCTGCTAACCTTTGAAAGTGGTAACAACCAAAAATCTTGAGGCGTTTATTATTTAGGGCCGGACAATCACAGAGTGTATGCTCGATGGTGTCCTCTTCCATCTCGTACCTCTTGCATAAATTGCTGGATGTCAGTCCCATTCTTTTCGCATGAGACGCGGTAAGGCAGTGCCCTATGAGGAAGCCGACCGTGGCTCTCAAGCGGTTTCTGCTGAGCTTGAGCCGTTTCCTGCTTTTGCTTAGATCATGTGATGGCCATAATGTCCTGGCCACCCTGCAGTCCAACCTGTTTTCCCATTCGGACGTCAGTTTGGCCCATATGGCGGCATCAAGTTTGCTTGTGGCGTCAGCGATTGACCGTGGTACAGTGATGCAGGGGCTATTGCTAGCTCCTGAACCTTTCCTCGCCAATTCATCGGATTTTTCGTTGCCCATGACTCCACTATGCCCTGGCACCCACATAATCCGGATAGGAATATGCCTTGCCTTTTCATTGAGAGCCACTCTGCAAGCGTTAACAGTTTTTGAAAAAAACTGTAAGACGCAAGAGCGAGAATGGCTGCTCTGTTGTCGACGCAAATCGTCATTGATCTGGTTGATATTCCGCTAATGGACTCAACTGCCATGCGTATAGCATGTAATTCAGACTGAAAGACAGTAGCATGGTCCGACAGTCTACACCACAGGTTAAGGATCAGATCCGTAGAAAACACGCCCGTACCAACTCCTGTGTCCGTCTTTGACCCGTCCGTGTAAATCCAGACGCCCCCATCGGTGGTAGCTTCCTTTTTCTTCCAGTCTGTTCTTGTGGGTATCTTGACCTGGAAATTCCTGCCAAGATGTATTATTTTGCTCATGTGGTCCGTGTCTTCTGCAACGAGCCCAAATCTTTTGCGGCATTCTGTAAGAATACCGATGTGGCCCCACTGATCTGAATTGTTCCACATGCCGGAACTTTTAGCGCGTATCGCCGCTAGGCTTGCGCTTCTAAAGATGAATCGATCTAGGGGCATGAGTCCCAAAATCATTTCCAACCCATCCATTGGGGTGGTTCTTAAAGCGCCCGTAATACATATGCAAACTAATCTTTGCAGTCTTGTTAGCTCCTTGCTAGTAGTTTTACTCTCCGCTGCCTTCCACCACACGATCGCTCCATACACCAAAATCGGCCTCACCACACATGTGAATATGTAATAGGCCGCCCTAGGTTTAAGACCCCAGGTATTGGGGTAAGCGGACCGGCACGCGAAAAGTGCTGCGCGAGCCTTACCAATTCTGTGCTTCACGCTAGCCCCCCAGTTCAGTTTCCTGTCTAGTACAAGGCCCAAATATTTAACACTATCAGCAAGTTCCAATGTAATTCCGTTGAGGTTAGGCGTGGCAAAAGCCGGTACCCTGTGTCTCCTTGTGAAGAATACAAGTTCGGTTTTTGTCGGGTTTGCCCTAAGACCGATTTTTCTGGCCCAGGTTTGGACATGGTCCAGCGCCGATTGCATAAGGTCCGACAAAGTTTGTGGGAACGCACCTCTCACAAGTACCACAATATCATCGGCATACGCCACCACCTCAAAGCCACTGGCCCTTAAATTCTCCAGTTTTTCGTTGACTGTCAGGATCTAGAAAAGGGTAGACATAATCCCTCCTTGTGGTGTTCCGGTTCCATCTATTCTTTCCGCTTTGGCCTCCAAAAAGGTAGCCTCAATCTGCCTGCTCTTGAGCAAGTCCGATGCCCAGGTCGCCAGAGTTTTATCCACTCCATATCGAACCAAGGCATCGATGATACTCGCGACAGTGACATTATTGTATTTATATTCTCATAGTTTCACAAAAAAAAAATCTCGTCATCAGTCCACATGTTACAACGAAAAATACAATTTGTATCAGTCTTATTTAGATAGTGGAGTGCGATGGAATCCATACGTGAACTAATTGTTAAAAAATTGTCAAATTATTTTGGGACGTAGGAAAGGAAGAAATAAAGCTGGACTTCATATCTAAAACAATCAAACGTTATAAAAAAAACAACCTCTGCTAAGGATCTTAAGAGAAGTGGCGTACTAGGCAACGCATTAAGATTGAAAGAGAACAGATTCATAGCAAAAAAAGGTCGTTTGGTGAGAAAAATAGCTGCAAAATTAGGTACCTGAAAGTTTCCTGCACAATTAGCGCTCACCTAGGATCTAGGAGCAAACTCTTACAAAAAAAAAAAATCATGTTGTTTCAGCCTCATCCAAAAATCATACTTGCTTAGCACGGTGGTGATGAGTTCGTGATTTCCGATGAAAAACTATTCATTTTCGAGCAACCACACAATCCACAAAATGATCGTTTGTAGGCAGTTAGAGTGGTGGACATTTCCGAAAATGAAGTTTATGTGCCCAGATACCAAAATTCGTTCTCAGCCATGGTTTGGGGCGGTTTTTGTAGGAGAGGCAAACTTCCCCTTGTTTTTATTGAAAAAAGTGTGAAGGTCAACGCAGAATATTACCAGAAGCAAGTTCTTGAAGCAGAAAGTGCAAACAGTTATTTGAAGATGATTATAATTTTTTACAACAAGACGGAGCGCTTTCGCACACCGCGACTGTAGTTCAGATGTGGTGGAACTTTTCTGACTTTTTTTTATTTTTTTGCTTGGGGCTATATGGCAGCGAAACTCAAGGACCAAAAAATCAATCTTAACGATTGATTTTTTCAAGCAAGTTATCTCAAAAAATTCGGAAAATTTCGTGTCACCTATAACTCGTTCGAGAAGAGATTAATATTGGCAAAAAAAGCAAAACTAGGTGTTATCAAAAAGCATTTATTGTATTATAGGTTTAACTTTTCGTGTACGATTAAATTTCAATAAAAATCTTTTTGTATTCAAATATATTGGACACCGTGTAGTTTACGAACTTTTTGAACGCTATTTCAGAGCCTCATATTTTTTTCAGAACTGTGAAAAGATGTCGTAATTATCATGACCCGTAAAGCTGGTGGATTCAACCTGGGTAAAACCATAAAGACTTAATATCTTGCTACCAAAAAAATCATTTGTTTACATTCCCGTTGAGAAGTTGTACCAAGAAATATTATATTTGTTTTGATTTTCAATATTTTTCGCATTTCGGACATTGTATAATTCATTTCATTTCATTCATTTACTCTTTTTATTACTGTCCATAATTTGATTTAGGTTGTAAGAATCGCTAACGACCTGAAATGTATTTCATCAAGGTAATAGTTTCTGAAGTGATGGCATAAATAATAATAAATTGATCCAAAATCGTACAGAAATTACCCAAGCAAGAAGAAGAGCAAGCAGCTTCGAAAAGTTTTTGGCCGAATCCAAAATCATAAATTAGTCTTATGTCTCTTAATTTTAGATAATTTCGACATACTGCATTATTAAATACTTCCAATAACAAACTCATAGTGCAATCAGATTTTCAGAAGTTGATTTGAATCATTCGATTGAAACCAACAAGAAAATACAGTTAACATCAATCAATAACATAACTTATTTAACTATACGTTTCATTTGTTCGAAATTGCTTATACCGATTTCAAGAATCCTTCTTCGTCCTTAACCTGATTCAAACCAAACGAACGCAAAACTTTCCACGAGGCATCTTATAAACATGTCAATTATCGAATGGAGTTAGATGGAATTTGATCATTGGGTAATATTCCAGGGAAGTGCGGTGTGAAACAAGTGCTAAAAGTTGTTGGATATTCGATTGAATATCCCTGCAATATGTCTGCCTACCACTTACAAAACTGCAGCATCGGTGGATGTCATTACAATCCTTTGGTATAGTGAAACTCAAAACGTGACATAAAATGATGAGGGCAATTTACACGTCATTTATGTTTTGGAAATTTTATTTTCGGCGAAGTTCGCTACGGAAGATGTGCAAAATGGACAGGAAAAGAACATTCTAGTACTTATTTTATCCTGAGTTTATCAAATTAGGAATTGTTTGAAATCTACCCGTAGATGATGATTTATTTGGGAAATAATCTAATAATCATGACAAAAATATGTCGAGGTTTTGAAATGTGGAAATATGGAAGTCTTTTTTAAAAAAACAGTCACTAACCGGAAGTGGTTTGCACTCTGATGTGTTTGCGCTACTAACAATCAAAGAAATGGTCAATATCGTGAGAAGGAATGCTCAGTTCTACTGCTGGATCTGAGCCATAATGCTTGCAGCTTTATAAGGTACATGTGTTTGTAGTTTGCGAAATAAATTAAGAATGTGTATCAAATATGGATGGAATAACGTTTTCCAAATTGTTAGCCATATGAGTGCGATACAGACAGATAAAGAAAATTCGCAAACATTTGAATTGCGATAACTCTTGACAAAACTATTAAATCATAATGAAATTTATCAAATCCTATGCTATTAAGTTGTAGGCTTATGTTATCTTTCATGAACGTGCTAGCAGCCCTATAGCTACGGCAAGAATTAAAAGTGAAAACCTTTAAATCGTCGACATTTCTTGAAAAATTGTCGCTTTTGAGCATTTTTTCGCTCATATATAACATTTTTGCTTTTTCTACGCAGCCAAAATAAAATTTTAGAAATTCCATATCGGACCAGCACGGTAACTCTCTCCCATTTTACCTATATTTTTAGCATCTGAATCTTCTCTTCACGGGAACTCATAATATCAATAACCAATAATCAGATACAATTTAAATTCACAGAAGGTATTGATTTCAAGTAGGACAAGGTCTGATAGAAATGATTTTAAAATATGGGCGGCCCTGTCGCAATGGTGCAATCTTGAAAAACCACGAAGAAAGAAAACTGCATTTTGCTCTATAAATTCCGATCGTTACCAGAGTTTAAAGAAATTCACACAGGAACCAGATTTTACTTCAAACCTTATTTGAAAAAAAACTTCGTTGAAAAATTAGACTGGAGGTGCCAGCTAAGGCAATTTTCGTCTCTTGAATTTTGAAAACTCGCTGGTTGAAAAATCATGATAAAGTTACCAGCTATAGTAATTTTGGTGATTTTTTTGTCATAAATTTACTAAGTGATGTTATCATTAAATTTTCAAATGGTAATGACCTTGTAAGGACAATAAACAACAAATATTTGGAGTTCAAAAGTTTGATAAGTTTCGCGGGTGGTAGCTCTAAACTTCTTTGTACGCCTATATTTTTTACAGGCCTGAATGTGAAGCAGCTTTGGTATTCTTTTGGTTCTGGTGCTAGCTAAAAGTTGCCAGCATCACTAGACATTCATATGGGAAATATCTGTAATGAAAAATGTTTAAATTACCGAAGTTTTGGAATGTGTTCGAATGGCAGCCCCAAACATATTTCTATCCTTGTAACTTTCGATGAAGTTATCGGATGACAACAAAATTTACAGGATTAGATGACTTTCACGTGAAACAGCTGTGGTACCCTTTTGGCTGCAATGCCGGTAAAGTGTTACAAGCACTGAGCATATTCATCATTTATGTTATAGAAGATGCTGCATTCAAAGTTTTATCAAATAAACATTCTATATTGAATGTTAGTAACAAGTATTTTAATTTTCTAAATTTTGAAATTCATACGAGTCGTAACCCTATAAACCTTTTTACCTAATGAGTTTGGATGCAGTCTTGAGATCAAAGTGGTACATGAGCTTTGAAACAGGTTGGCTGTAATAGGAGAACTTTTTTCTCAAAAATCAGTGTTTCTAGCGGTTCCTGTGTGCTATATGTATTTAATTGAATTTAAATTGGAAAATATTTTATTTTATATTCTTGGCCTAATTATTTATTCTTAACCTAACTTAAGTGTTATTGACAGTAAAAAGCTACAAACTACCATTTATATTATTTTAGCCTGTTGGCTCTTGCCGTTTTTATTCCATTTTTACATTTCTTTTGAATTTTTTTAACCTATATGCACAGTGGCTGGGATCACCTTGGCAATATCCACTTAACATTTTTCTTACGCTATGACTTAGATAAAAAAAACTTAAAAATAACCGCCTAATTAGACCATAATCTTGTCCTGGGCTTAAATCTAGCCACTCCTGCTCGATGGGAGGCCTAAATTATTAAATGGCTCATCCATGAGCTATCCAGCTGACACACTATCTACATGGGGCGCATAAATGGCTCACTTTTTGCTCGTATTTTTCTTATTTTTTCCGAAGCCACTTTGTATTCGTATTAATAGCAAAAATTTCCAAATATGGTCAGGACACAGTACGCATTAAAAAATGTACCATTTGCATTGAAGAAACTTGGCATTTAAAAAAAATTATGCTTAAATCAAGTTTGGCTAAAATTTCTAATAGCTAGATATTTTACAAATGAAAAAAAGAGCTTCAAAAAAGAGCTTAGCCATTGGAAAATATGCACAGAGTATAAATTGAATTTAGCTTTTTCGGAATATAAATATACCAAATAAAATAGAGTATAAAAATAAATTCGTTCGAATCTTAAAGAATATAAGAAAGAGAGTGAAATATTAATAAATAATCCACGCACTAGCTTCGAAATACATTTTTTTTTTCAAAATTATGATTGTAAATGATCGCAAATTTTCTTTGCCTGAAAAAATATGAAAATTTTGAGTCTATTCTAATTACGTCCCATTATAAAATAGCATCTCATCACAGCCCTTTTCTGATCTTAGGGTTAGGAGCTAATAGAGTTCCAATTCGTAATCGATATTTTAGCGAGTCATTCCCAATTTGGCTCAAGCCAATCTATTAATCTAAGATTGTATTCCATAAAAAATGTTTGAGCTGCAAGAATACTTTATGCATATATCTTTCGAATATCACTCTAAGCCTCCAATTTCCAGGATTTATGGCAGAAAGCTTGTAGCCTTTCAACAGTGAGTTTTGCGGACTCTCTAATTGGAATGAAACTTGATTATTCGGTTTGGAAATAAGGCCCCAGGCAGAAGCACCATCCGATACACCTAAGTTTATTTCATTAAGGCTGATTCCTTTTTTCAAGCTATTAAAGCAAAATATTTTAATTGGAAGTCTAATTTTTCCAAATTTATTTAACAGGCACAAAAGAAGAAAGCAGATTAAATAAAATAAAATAAAATCGATATTTGTCAAGAAATTGAAATATATCTAGCATCTGAAAGATAAAATGGGTTTTGAATTAAAATCTTTTAAGCTTATTTATTTAAATCTTATCAACTTATTTCACATCTCGAAAAATTCAGAGGGATATTACTTGTAAAAGTCACATGAAACAAATTCATTTCTACCACAAGAAATGATAACAATATCAATCATCTGCAAGGGCTTCCGAATCAACAGGATAATCATCTCAAATATTGATACCTGTAATATTGCATCATCAATTCAAAACATATTGTGTAAAATCGGTAAGTAATAAATCAACTTTTTCTTCACATTCAGTCATATAATGTTTGCTCTATTCATACGCATCATGCCGGGAAAATGGAAGGCGACCAAAGCTGTTCTATCTCCTGGTGAAAGTCGGTCGGTTCCACTTGGCTTCTTTGTGAATCCGAAGAACTGTGGATATGACTAGTATGGTATGAATATAGATGTCACATGTTTTTATGCTTAGCTTCTACATATTTGGTAACTGACACATAATACGGAAAACATGAGAAATCGCTTCGAAAATGGCAAGAACAAATGACTCTTATAAGCATATTTGAATGTCATGAGAAACGTTTAATGATCATTGAAGACATTGTGTAAATTTATTGCCTTAATTCATTTTTTACTCGGATTGCACTTGTATGGTTTGTAACTTGACGGTATAAAGCTGGCTGGTATCAGCTGGTTTTTTTTAGACTGTGTAACCTATGGACTTGAATGTTAAGGTTTTGGTACTTGACAGTGCTCGATTTACGAAGAAATAAGAAACACAGAGGTAAAGTACTTTCATTTTTCATCGAATTTTAAATATAGCTTTCCATTGAGCAGATGCTATATGAGTTCGCTAACTTAACTAATGCGATAAATTTCAATTTTAGCGCACGAATACGTCCAAATTGGATAGCGAGAATTTAATTTGTTATTAAATCTACACCATGAAAAAAACCATAGAAACGAACACCAGATGATATCCTATAACATACAACTGACATGCAAATCTAAATATTCGGCAAACAGTCAGAAATAATAATTCGAAATATTCGAATTATAGGAATGCTGTGTGAAAGCTAGTTGCATTATCAGAGCGAATAATTAGACTACCGGATGAATTTTCAACAAAACAATTTGTATTTGAATATTCATTGTTTTCCCGAAATATTTTCAATGCAATCATGAAAAACACATATGGTGTTGTTCGAATTATAATATTTCAGGTGATTTGTTTTGGTTACATACTATGCATTTGATATGTTTTAATCATATGAAATTTCAATAACGCACTTAGATTGAGGAAAATTCATATTCAAAGGAATATTGCGCTGTACAAAAATTTATATCGATACATGATACCTATACAGGCAGTGGTGGGCAATAGAATGTCGCTATGCAAAAATGTTGGTGAAACTCAGAGCTCCATCAGGCTTCAAAGCTGTAGTGCGCTGCCTTCGTGCAACCAAACACAAAATACAAATACAAAAAAATTATTTTGAATTGTATGAAAAATGATCCTTAACTTGGCGTTAAACAGCAAAACTTAGAAGTGACTCGTTTAAGATACAATGAGCTTGGCTTGAGATTAGTAGCACTATAACAGCCAAAAATACAATTCATAGCTCAAAATTGTGATTCGTTGGGTATTTAAGAAGTTCAAGTTATCTTATGCATAGTTTGTACAATTTAGCCCTTCAATTCATAACTTCTAACCGAAATTTTGTCCGATTATTAAAAGAATCACAGTCTGAATAAAATGGTCTAGAAGTTTTGAGCATGTAAGTGAAAAAACAGATTTTTTTACTGAAGTACGTGTCTCTCATTATATTTTTGCATCACTGCTCTTTGATCAGTACCGTTACATTTAATCATTTTCACGTTCGACGAAATCTTTTAATTACAACGAATATTTCAACTGGAATCAAGCAGAAATCTCAACGAATTTCTCTATGTCGTCTCACCAAAAGCCCTACTTTACTACCCACTATCATCTTTTTACACTACATAAAATCTTCCATTATGTTTGAAATTTTAATCAAAAGACGAGAAATACTTCCTTGGAGAACAAGTAGCTCATCATCGTTGTCTTTCCACTGGTATTTTGACCTATCCTGTCCTTTCAGCCAATGTAAGTGGCTGTCATAAACGAAAACTTGTGTCCTTCCAAACACATCCGTGACCTACCATATTCAATGCTATCCGCGCAAGTGTAAGTAACCAGAACGATGCGACAGCTAAAAGCTCTCGAGACATTTATCTCCGTAACGACCTTCCGGGAATAAGTCGCGGCACTTCAGAATCACAACCTGAAAATTTGTTGAGGAAACGGAATTTCAACAATTTTTCCATTTCTTGCCGGAACGCTGTGTGGCTTTTCTTCGGATGTTGTCGTGACGCATGATTTATTGTTGCTGGTGATCATTGGACAGATATTCAAACCAATATGAGAAAGTTTGGTCGTCGGAAATGACAGACACATCGTTTGTGGGAGTTGCGGGGATTTTTCTTTGAAATTTTTAAATGAATAATACAAAAATGGCATAGGGTGCTGGTTGTAATTGCCTGTAATTGATGTGTAAGAAACTTTTATGTTTAATTCTCAATCACTCTTCTTTAAGGTAAGTCTATCATAACTTGTACTTTAAAAACTAAACCTGCTTTAAAATTGATACATGTCGACATTAATCTGTGGCACATGATTTTATTTTGAATTTTCTTGCATAATTTCACTGAGTAAAAAAAATCATAGCGCCTGAGATCATATTGTATTCACTTCGGACACTATGTAGGGGAATGTGGTCTGACAGGGCATAGATTATTATGAAACAGGTCATTGTTGTGAAATAAATAGCAATTCTTTATCAAATAATAATTTGTTATTAGCAAACAAAAAATCTAAAAGTTAAAAAAACTATGATTTCTTCGAAAAATAATCATAAATAAAATTGAATAAAAAAGCCATCTCACCCAACCCCTATGGGTAAGACAGCATTCAATTAATAATACCCGCTCGAAGCCCTTTGGTGGGTGGCAGAGCAACGTGTTATTTACGATGTTGGCGAGTCGTTTTACTTCCAAATATAATTCATCTTCCGAAGCAATCGGTTCTTCCTCGTCACTAGAATATGGCAATATGACTCTATTATTAACTTGTCGAGCAGATTTCCTCAAATTTCTCAGCAACAATAGCTTTCAATTGTGCTGTATCTGGAGATGCATTCAACATTCCGAAATTATCCTTTTTACGCGTTATTCGCTCTATTTGTGATTTTGGCAAAGGAGAAATATCTGGTACGGTTGGACTTTCTAAAAGCCCCGCCTCGGCTTGTCTCTTTGACTGAGAACTTAGAGCTTGGTCGTTTGACGTGAAGTTCTAAGCATCACTGTTGTCATCTGCGACAGATTTCACAGATTCTGTATGTTGTGGCTTAGCTTGGTCGTTCGACTGAGAGTTCTGGGTATCGCCACAGTCATCCGGCACTATAGGAACAGAAGAAACCCCAAGGTCATTGTCTGTGATATCTGCAAGGGCCTACATTCACTCAGGGAAAATATTTTGATTTAAAGCAAATATACCACTGGCAGTAAATCCATTTTGACCATTGTTTGCTGTGGCCGCTTGAAGATAAGCTTACTTGAATAGCTCAGCCTCTTGTAAATTTGTGACAGTTCTTCCTTTATGGTTTCTTAACCACCTATGCAATTCTTGATTGTAGAACGTGTTGAGCGGTGTAGGATACTGTAGTACGAGTAGTGCCATACGCACGAGCAGGCACTGATGTCGGTACTTGACGTAGCAAGCGTTCGGCTCGCTCTCTTCTCCCGCACACCTCGACAACGACGGTCTTATCGCTCTAGTGAATTAACATATATTTCTTTTGCTATATTTTGTGTAGCTAAAGATTTTGTTTTATAGACAGTGACAGCTCTTTTAGTAACCACAGCGGGCCAAAGAAGCTTATATCTAGAGGCTGCTTTTTAAGAAAGCAAAATATTATTATGTCGTTTTCTTTGGCAGAATTTAATACTTTCACATTTTTAGGACTAGAGTGTCCATCAAGAGGCAGCAGAGCCTTAGCTTTTTTTGGCGGGTTAGCATATTTACCAAAATGTTGCACCCACTTAAGGTACACCTCACCATTCATCCATCCTTTTTCTTGGGCATAACCAACAGCGCCAGTTCGAGCACGATCCATTAATTCTACTTTCATATTTTTCCTTGAAAAAATATGAAAAGAACTAACAGAAAATTACCTCTTTTAACTTTCACAGTATGAGGGCTTTTTCTAATTTCCTAACTACCAAAAGATTCAACATAACCTTGAAAAATCCAAAGTCACATCACAGGAATAAAAGGCAACTTCTCATGAGCTTTTCTTTTTTCTATCAGCACATTTTATAATTCAGCGCGTGAGCTACCTTTGCAGAACAGAGTTTCTGTACTAGTGAATTCACTGGAATTCATAGTGAATTCCAATGAGTCTGTTCTGTTCACCTATTGTAAATTAAAGTACAAACAATGCCATTACATATGAAACACAACATCATTCAATTGACCACCCCGGAAGCGATTGCAACTGTGGATCCGCTGAACCCAACTTTCCATGACTTTTCCGCACAGTGTGGACGTTTTTCCAGCGATTTCACATTCGATATTGGATCTGAGCATCTTTAAAGTGTGTTGATGGTTGGCATAAGTCAATGACTTGACGTAGCCTTACAGGAAAAAATCTAATGGGGTCAAGCTTGGCTGTCATATAGAAGGTCTATCTCTGGCCTTCGTATAGAAGGCCGGTCGCGACTTGCGATCTAACAGGTACTATTGTACTTTTATTGGTCGAATTGGTTGAGAAATGTACGTCGACTGGTCGAAAAAAGGTACATTAAGCCATCTTGCTACGTTAATTACTTTTGCCACCGGCCTTCTATATGACGGCCAGGGTCTACCGCAACTTGCAATCTGACAGGTATTAAGCTACCGAATGAGTCGAAAAAAGTACCGCGATTGGTCGAAATACTGGCAGCTTAGGTTCGCCAGCTAGCACGTTCATTGCTTTTGCGATGGAACTTCTATATGGCGGCCAGGGGTCAAGTAACACGAGTGAGGCGTTGAGGTTGCTGAAACTGCATACCAGCCAGACTATTTTCATCTAAAGCTTAGTACTGTCTTCGATTTCGCGTGAAATTTGTTTCGACGAAAATTTAGCATGAAAATAAGCAAGAGTTGTACTTCTTAGCGTGAAAAATTGCTTGCAAGTTGCTTTCACTTTGCAAATGCAGATGGCATTGACACATGTCTCCAATCATTTCAGCCAATGTAGTATGTCCAGTTCATTCTTTCGAGCTTAAAAGTGCCATTGGGCTTTTGAATTGTAAAATTGAGTTGTGAAAATACCTTTCCAATAAAAAAATTGATCGAAAGTTGAAATTCTTGACATTTAATCCGTCAGAAATGAGCAATGCCTCTACTTTTCTCCGTTGTCGAAATTTTCGCTCGAAAGAATGACCAGATAATGGAGACTTGTTAAAATTTAGCTTCAACGATTTACTCATTACTAGGCTTAATTTACGTGGAAAATAGCCGGTTAGTCAATTTTCGCGGACGTAATGGCATTTCGTGAATGGTTTCAGGATGCTCACTTTACTGAATTCGGCAATTTTGCTTATGGACGAATCCGTTAAGTCAGAAATGTGCTTCGGCGCTCAGTATGATTTTGAAGTTAAAATCAGAATCGATTTTTTTTTTGCGGTAAAAATCAGAATCGAATTTTGATAATACATTTGCACTATCTTTAAAGGTTGTTGAAGCATACATATATCTCCATGATTAAAAATCACACACTTTCAACTGTTCAAACGTCAATGAATTTGACAGAAATGTCATTGCATGACAAGAAAATTTCAGCAAATAATTAAGGCGACCCTAATGGAATACCCTATATTTGGGGCTATGATACATAGGACTTGAAACTATGTTTAATGGGAGTTGAGACCATGTGCTTAGCAGAAGATTTGGCTCTTGCAGCTATACTTTGTAGCTCAGGAAACTGTACATATAGCGTGTGCGACCGCAAATGCTGTGCTATTTAACACGGGATTTCGCGGTGTGAATTTTTCTCAGTGCGTGGACGTATTGTTGTATACTAACCTACTCATTTGCACATGCTTTATTTTACCTCAGAAGATTTTCCTCAGAAGTGTGATATTTTGCAGCAATATCAAACGTCTTCTTTACATAACAAACATAGACTGATCGTACCACTAGATTTACACGTGTACTGTGTGCATATGTCACGTGTACTGTGTGCAGGTGTATTTGCAGCTTGCTTTTCAGAAAGATCACGTCGAGAATACTTGAAACTACTCTTAAGTAAATAAGTAAATATATACTTTTAAGTAAATAAATACTATGTTATTAAGGTTTAGTTATCTTGAAATGTGTTCTTTTCTGTTTTTATCTTTTTCTGTGATTTTGTCTAAAAATGTTCAATGTTTCTCGAATTTTAGGCCACATCACTCATCACTGTGCCATCACTACTTAATTGATGTAGCTACCTGAAAGCAACGAATTCAAGACACAAAATCAAAACTATTCGATCGATATCTTTATTGATTTGCAACTTCATGAAGTTTGTTTTTTATTTACTTAAGTGGCACAGTGTGAAATTCATAACTCATTCACCCCAGTCATTTTCTGCTTCCATATGCAGTATATATAATAATTGCATATAATATTCAACTTTCATTTTTAGCGTTCTGAATTTTCGGAATGTAAATCACTCGGGTCTCGAATTCATTGAAATAAAGTAAGTCATCCTCCGTTTCACCGTCACAGTGAAATCGAAACACTCGTTTCTTCTTGGGGAGCTTAATCACATTTTGCAGTTTCATTTCAACTGAACCGGCAGTAGCAGTAGGTGCTGGCAGTTCAAAACTTTGTTTTTCGAGCTCTGTCCGCGAATTGTACCACCGTTCTATCGGTAACAGGTAGACCGCCCCGTCAATTTCGTAATTTTGTTCGTAAACAAACTTCAGGGAGCCACAAATCAAAATGCGAATGGGATCCTTGAAACAAGTTGGAGCAACGGACGTATATGAAACAGGGCGTTCGTACATGTAGTTCGTATTGCAGGGATTCTCATAGTGGCAGACCGACTCAATCCTCTCCCAGGGAACAGAGAGAATAGTGTACAGCAAGCAAATGAATTTATGTCCACAAAACTTTACCGGTAACAGTTTCCAAGATGGGACACCTACACACTTCGCGAGTAAGAAGGACATCGAACCACTCGCGAAGGCGGGTGAAACTCATATAGAGGATGTAGAATTTTGCGTTCATATCGGTGGAAATAATGACCGTCAACGAACGAATGCTCGTAAAAACAAATAGTTTCGCGTATGGTTTGGAGTGTTGTATGCAAAGAAATGTTCTGCTTCGTACAACAGTACATTGGAGAGTATTTTCACATTTAGCTGTACATACTAAGCTAGTTCACAATTAAGTGTGTAAGTATGCTCCCCCAAGCTGTTGCAAGATCGTATAGAAAAATCTCGAAGTTTTTTTTTTGCATATTCTTAGTAAATGTATGTGAAATACTTTCAAAGTTTACTGTGTTGAGTTAAAAGCAAATGACTGAATTTCATAAGTTACTGAAGTGATTCCTTTACCACTGTATGATTTTCTCTAGGACAAGAAGGTAGGAGAAGATATAAATCACAACAAAACAACAGATAAATTCATAACCTAAGTGTCTTTTGTACATTTTTCTTGATTTAAATCCATGATTTTCCCCATCCGTGGAATAGAAGAACACTGGGAACTCCAACCAATATCAAATCACTACCCAACCTTCTTTTAACTTTTTTTCTATTGATTACACCAAATCCATTGACCTTGAATAATACCTTTTAAATAATACAAGTAAATATGTGACTTTAAGCATTCGATACAGACTGTTCGAATTTTTCAATTTCAAAACATTTCGAAGAGTTTCTCTAGAATGCGAAAAATCAACACCTCGTTTGTACAGAGTTCTGACTCGGTAGACGTATAAATTTAAATTTGTTGGATAAGCAGTGAGCGCACTTCTTGCTAAATGCAAAGTTGGATGTTGCAATTTTGCTAATTTAATGCTTTTAGTGCGGCCAACACGTCCAGAAAATGCACATCTTTCGGGGATAGAGTTTTTCATCGGTGGCAGTTTGAAGTCAGTGGCACTGTATCGCAAACTTGCTTGCTCGTTTGGTGTCTGTGTTGAACTTTTATGAGTCTACTGCTAATATAAATAACAGGGAGGTTAAATGAGGACGACCATATTATAAATTTGGTAATAACTCGGGGAGCGCTGATCCAATGCAGTCATTCGGGATCTCATTGGGGAAATCATTCTGGACTTTGCACGGGGCAAGGATAACAATATATATTTTCGTGTTGGATGTGTAAAGCAAATGCTGTAGGATATATCTACATACTTTAGAGAAAGGCTCCATATTTTGTGGTAGTTGTGGTTTTGATAGTAGCGTGCAATTGGGTGATTGGATATCGATTATCTAGTCTCGACGGGTAGATAATTTCGTTCAGTTAGATAAGTTGGAATAAGCGTGATTTTGTATGTACTCATGTTATTTATATTGCGAGATCTTTGCGAGTCAGTTTTACTATCGCAATTCTTAATGCAGTTCACTGCAACACCGTTATCATTCGAACAGAAATGATTCATTCGAACAGAAAGTTGAAAGTATGGAGTAACTAATAAACGTTTAGGTAATTTTAATTCTTTTGAGCAGATGCACGGGGTGGAATAACATTGAAGCCCAGGAAAATCTATCTCTCTTTAAAGGTCTGGAGTTGGCAGCTGATAGAAACTTCATTTAATATTCGTTTATTTTACAAATATCGAATGATTAGACTCACCAGACAAAACGACCTAGTTATTTGTGAATTTCTTTTTGCAAATTATATTCAATGGGATGATGGTTTCGAATCTGTTCACTTAAATTTTACCAATCACACAGACTTTTTTCATGTTTTCACATTAAATCGTTACTTCAAGAAAATATAAAATATAATTACGGTAGCGGTTTTATGCATACAAACATCAAGTGAAGAAATACCACAGCAATCCTTTTTGAGTTCTGCTGCTTGAGAGCTTTATTTACAATTTGTGAACACGGTTCCCTTCTAGTCTAACCGTGGTCACAAATTAATAACCTTTATGAGTAAATGATATCGTTGGGTATAAGTCGAGGATGTTAAAATTTGTAACACCTAACGTAATAAAAATTAATGATTTCCCATTGCAAGTGGTCACATCCGTCAGGTTTGCACTATGAGCTGATGTCTGATGAGAATCAGTGCATACTTTCAAAACAGCTTAGTTAAAATTTTTCAATTTTAATCATCCCACAAAACAATTACATTTTTTTTTCTTTTGCAAGTTTACAACCAACGTTAATACGAGTGTGAAGTCGTTAGTTCCACGACTCACTTTACTCCTGATTGAACTCAGGTACCTATTCAAAGCTAGGTGCGCGGTCCCTCGTTGGTACCTGGATTCGAGCCAGGGGCCCGGTACACTTGGAGTCAATACGCAACGCTACTCAAGCTTTAAGGTACTGTTTGAAATAGCGCGAACGAAAGATACGAAAAATGAAAAAGAAAAACTAAAATTAGGAAGAATTGATTAATTACATTTCTAAATTTAAATCCTAATCGGATATTATTTCGTTCAGTTTTATATGGGCTCCAGCCTGTTCATGTTGATGATAAATTCCTGAATGTATTTATAAAATGAATTTCCGAGTTATTTTCGGTGATAGATGAAGTGATCCAAATGCTGTAAAAGTAGTGGCTGCAAAGAACTTCCGTACCACCATACGCAGAAGCTTCAGTTTCATTAAAAAAAATCAAAAAATGTTAAGAAGTAAGTTCTGTCAGTTGAAGTTTACTCTTCCTCCCTTCGTACACTTCATTCAATTATAGAATTCAACACAATAACTAAAAGAACAATGCTTTGAATAAGTCATACCATAGAAACTACGTGCCCTGCCCGCCGAAATCTAACGAACTTTATCTTTGTAACTGTGCTTGCTTGTAGGTAGTTGGCCCTTCATCACAAATGAGGCCAACGATTCTCCCCAAGACCTTCCTTTCGAATGCGGCTAAAAATCAGAGTTCCTTTTGCTGCGCACTCAGGTCTCGGGTCTATACGTGAGTATTGGCAAGACCATGGTCTGGTCCAGCAAGAGCCTGGACAGACTGTTGAAGGTTTTATTGGATTTGAGCCGTTTCTTCCTCCGCATTGTTATCGGCTGCTACTGTAGGCAGCTAAAATATTGCACAGTTTCAAATTCATACTCCACTACTCTGATGGTTTGAACAACTCGATGTGTTCTTCCTGCAGGTGCTACCACCATATACTTCACGTTTCCTTCATTTATGTGCGGCATCAGTTTTTGTGTCACTCACTCGATCTGGATGAAGTATTCTCGTACAGCTAGTTCTGATCTTCCAATGATGTCAACATAATCTACATTAACCAGTATCTGACTGGACTTGCTGTCAAAAGTCCCTCTCGTTGACGAGCCAGAACTGCGAATTGAGGAGGAGACAAGTAAGCCATCCTCTCGTCGGAGCCCATTGAAGTTGTAGAACAGTCAGGGTAGCAATCCGGCTATTTTCGCTTGGTTTGTTAAATGGCTAGCTTACACAATCGTATCAGTTTGTTCGGAATGCCGATTTCTCTCATGGTTTTGTACAGTTCTACCCTGACTTTACTGTTATGAGCGGCGTTAAAATCTATAAATAGATGATACATTGGAATATAGATCTCCCGAAATCTGACCAATTGTTGAATTACCTGAGATGAAGCCCCATTGATATTGTTCGATGATGGCTTAAGTGTATGGGGCTATCCGCGCATGCAGAATAAAGGAGAGTACTCGTATCTTATAGCAAGTACTCAACAATATTATGCCCCTATAGTTGCTGTCTGATTTTTGGTACATATTATATCTTTCCATCAGTCTTTTGGCATATGTGCATTCCCTTTATGCAATATTATTCCATGAATTGTTTGGTGTAATGTGGGCCCTACATATTTAATTAGCTTAGTTGATATGCCATCCGTTTCCAGTGCTTTGTTTAATTTCACCTGACTTATAGCCCTTTGCATCTCTTCTATGAGTGGTTGCGGTAGCATAAGGTCTTCTTTTTGCATGGTGGAGTTTCCGATTCTTTGTTGAGCAGACCATTTAGTAATTCGCTAAGAGAAAGGAAGTATTGAAGTAGGGAAACCAATGGCACATAAATAATACGTTATATAATACATTGGTACATATTTTATAGAGAAGATTACTTCGGAGAAGCCTATTGAAGAGTAGAAAATGTCAATGAAGATTCAAACCAGACTCAATAGCTTGGGGCTTGAGCGCACTACTATAACACTACACTAGCACTTTGGGAGAACTAGCCGAATGTCGACCTCAGTCAGTGCTCTTAGCGAAATAAATATCCTATTCCACGGCAAATGACTATTATTTGCTAGCAAGATCGTATGAGCTTGATAAATGATTTCTATTGAGACATATGTGACCCAATGAAAAATTGTCCAATGCATGGCTCGAAACGTAGTAAAAAATCTTTCCCATAACATATGAATATATGTATGTACCTCCAAGTAACTGGACATTGTACTGCTACACTATCTAATAAATTCTGCCCCATAATCCAAAGCACTAGTCGATACATAAATATTCACTGAATCCACACATTGGCCATATCCAATATATTCCAATTCAATAATAACTATCCGAAGCAAACCAACACAAACAGTTTCATTTGCAAAAGATGCTCCAATTGCAAACAGTAATAGAGTACTCGTAGTCATAGACTGAACTTATTGCTTGAATAGCTACTTCTCCGAAATGCTGCATAAAGCGCAAGATTATCTAAAGATAATCTTGGAGATTACATACTTGAATCATTGACTGTTTTGTAATACATGTGCTTTCAGGGTAGAAAGAGAACTATTTAGATCGAATAAAAATGATGTAAGTACTTAGATTTATTGAGTTATGATCAGTGCTCGAATAGTTATGCACGAAAAAAACGAAATATGCCCCAAATATCACTGAAATATGCCGATAAACTTGCAATTAAAATGACCAAAATATAAAATATGACCAAAAAATTGCCAATATATTCAAGAAAAATGATACACCTACATTTGATTATCAGATTTTTTTTTATTTTGTTAATTGTGCATTCAGGTCCTACACAGGCTACGGAACAATAGAAGAGTGAAACTTCTGAGTTTCCGGCCATAAGTTTATTGATGGGAATGCGAAAGTGGACGCGCTAGACACATATCCCTATTCCTATCTAAATGGTCAAGAGCTTGATCGACTCCAACATAATGCAGATTGAGGTTTGCAGATGGTGAGCAGCTCAGACCTGCATGGCAATCAAAATCATGGGATCATGTAGTCTCGCATTTACCAAATGCTTATTTGAATTAAACCGGACTGACTACAATCGTCATCATTACTTGCCACTCTTTTGTGGCAGCTCACGCCAAGAAACTGCGACTCCAATTCAATGACGGCTGTAGGAATTGTCAGGAGCCGAGAGTATCAGGAACTATTCAACATCTCTTGCGTCCCTGTCTGGAACTGGGGAAAAGTGGACCTCACGAACGTAGCAGACCAGCTGTTGAAGGGTTTTGTTTTCCTTTTCTTGTTTGAGAATGAATAATAACAAATGCACACACAACCGCTAACATTTCTTGATTCATAGATTGAAAATCGCATGATCTAAATAATCCGTGTAAGATCTCAGAAAACCGGACATCCGGCTTTCAACCGGAAAGTTACAATAGTCTACTGAGCTCATCTATCATGCTCAAAAAAAAACATGTTTAAAAATTCACAACATTCCTCAAGTTAACGTATTAAAACATTTAATCTTGTGGCCGAACGCCATCCGTGAGTTCTTGCCGTCATGCTTGTGTATTGCGAAAATGTCCTGTGAAATGAACCATAAAACTTTTACTTCCCGGCATAAACACCGTATTTTTAATTTTCTTCACCGATAAACCCGTTTCACGGTTGTACACTTGTGATTAATTCCAGTACAATTCGTGGGTCTGCTCTTATTACACCTCTCACATCGTGCAATCTCAACGAGAAATTCAAGTCTTTAATAAGTTACTCGTCTGGTAAATTATTCAAAATTAATCTACAAAAGTTTCCTTATGAAAAGGCAACTAATTGAATTTTCCATAGTCGCTTGATGGCTGCTCTTGGGCTAAATTCAATCCGAAATGCGTTATCCACCACCACACTAATGAAACCGCCCAGCATTTCTACAAGGCTTATCAAGGGCGTGAAAAATTAAGAATAACAAGATTTCGTTAAAATGGCGAAAATACTACTTAGGATGTCAGTGCGTCACTTTGAAAAATAAAATGAATAAATAAAAAGTGGAAACTTTGCAACCAATTTTGGTTATGAAATGACCAATAAGAGCGTCATCTGGCTTGAAATGTTTCACCAATTGGCAATTTGAAGATTTATGCATTGTCCCCCAAGTGCGTGGGGTGGATTTGAAAATCCAATTCAGTTGAACGCTGTTGGGACAAATTATTGAAAATATGGTTTTGTTTTCTTTACGGTTGCTAGTTTCAGCAGGCTGTGGTTTAAGCTTACTCTTAATGTGTGTTGTCGTTTTGCTAGCTTTCTATCTGGGGTTGTAACTTCGATTTTCGATTTCAGATGTTTGAATTATGCCACAGAGTATGCTACAGAGACAAATAACTTAAGGCCTATGGAAAGAAGATATATTCCTTCTAGCGCTTTCTTTTGTATTCTTTTCATTTAATTTTCAATTTAATAACTGACACTTTTTCTTAACGTTATGAATATTTACGTAAAACGATGTGAAAAATATTTTATCATTATTCTTGTTTTAGTATGAACATGATACTATATTATCGATTAAAAGGAAATTAATGAAATATTGTTCATATAATTGAGAGAGTCTAGTTCCAGTTTCTTCATAATAAACTATGATTATCACGAATTTTTGAAATTATTGATCATTACTAAAAATTTCAAAACCGAAAAAGTAAATGAAGAAATAAAAACTATACAAAGTTTTTTTTTTAATAATGGTATTTATGGTACATTTTTATATTAATGGGCTTAGTTCATGTAATCTCTTTTCAAACGTCTTCAAATGTCAATTCAAATGTTTTGCAATGTGCGTTTTTCTTCATACGGGTAGCATCCGTAGCTTAAAATTTGTGTGCTTGCTTTCGAAAATTACTCTTAAAATTCTGCCCGTTTTTGCTAAGCACAGAAAAGAAACTGTTATTATATATTCATTTATAACATAAGCCTAATGATAATTAAAAATTTGATTTTTCAACTTTATTTTATATACCTCAGCAATAAGTTTTGAAGATAATAGTACGGAATCAATTTAAATCGTAATCGTCATAATTTTAAAATTTTGATTTACCTTCCATCTTCAAAAGTCCATCCACATACATATGCAATAAAAATGCCGATAGCCAAGAGCAGTTTGTTTTTGCTCCAGAAAAAAACAGCCAACACTCCCGATCAATTGCTTCGGTGGTTTAATATTTCAAGATACCCAGGATCTTTGAATCTGGCTAAAACACATATTTATAAATTTTGGGATTTTCGGTCTTATCATAATATTTCGTCCCTACCTGATCTATAGAATAAAGCAGGAATTTTGCCTATGTAAAAATACCAACCAATAAGCGGTGAGTTGACCCGCTAAACACAAAGAAGAGTTTTGAACCATGAACCAGTAAACACGAGTACTATTTTAATATAATAAATTTATAATGGGCAATAAAAAATCTTCTGCTGCAAAATAAAGGTGTTCAAGACAGAAATATACTCCGGAAAAAGTAAACTGGATAAAGTGCTACTTTTGTGTACCATTTTTTCGTGATCTGGAAAATTACCGGAGAGATATTAAATGAGAATTTACATTAACTTCTGAACAAAAATTTTGCATTGATTGCACTTCAAATTCTAGCCGAATCCGGAACTTTGTTAGCAGGTGCACTGTAAGAAAAATCCTTAAATAAAGCGCAAAGGCTCTTGAAAAGACTCCGTTTGAGACAGAAACTACCTCTGACATCAAGTATAACGATTGAAATTTGCTCCCAATTATTCCAAATAATTCTGGTATATATTTCAAATCAGCTTGTAGGAGTGCGATATGGTAAAAATTATGATCCATTGCTCTTGAAACGAGAACTTAGCGTTTAATGTAAAATGTTAGTTCAAAAAATTTAATTCATTTTACCAAGCAAAAGTCATAAATAAAGTAGCAAACAAACAAATAAATACATATAAGTAAAATAGCTTTATATTAAGTAGTAACAAACAAACAAAACTTTTTCGTTAATTAGTAAAAATAGCTTTCTTAAGGAAGGTGCTGTAGGATGATTTGGAAGTTTCAAAGGAACCGAATCTGCGCAGGTCGTTGAATATCTTGCAGCATCTGTTTTCTGCCTCATTGGTTGCATTTGCAGTTGAATCGGGTATATCTTATGTAAAGGAATGGACTAAGTGCTTTGGTTTGGGCTATACATTGTTATTTTGTTTTTCGAGTTGTTAACTTTAGCAACATCTTTTATGACGTCAAAAAAAGCAGACGATGCCAATATATTTTTCTATGAAAGTAGAAGCAAGCATAAATCACCTAACCGATATTTATAAGATAGTAGGATTGTTCATGAAAAGTAAAAATTGTTTTTGTAAGAACTCGAGTCTACCTCTCTACATTTTTATGGCTGGACTCCAGAATATACAAGCGAATTGAACAGGAGGCCTTATAAGTGAAGTGTATAGCCTTGAAGCCCATAAGTTGGCATTTTTTTCTTTGACACATCGTTTGTTTTGGCTCGCACATGAAAGGGTTTGGCCGTATTGTAAGGAGAAGTGGAGTTTTCACGTCTGATAGCACCAATAAACAGAGCTTCCGGCCGGCGATCATCTGTCTACGTTTACGAATATATGCTGACCTATTTTACCAAATCAATGTCAAACAACAACCAGTCATAATATACATTATGATCATTAACATAAATCTTTTCATTTCCTACCATGCACTAAAAATTTCGTTCAAAAAAATCTTCACACCCTTAAATATCCTCTGAATCAAATGGCAGCCCTGATATTCTTGGTTTTCATTCATTCATTTACCTAACAGACTTGACTACCAGCACTGAAATTCAAATGGGAAAAATGTAATAAATGGGCTCGTTGACACTTGGGCTGTTGTTCGCCCGCATGCTGAAATGAAAAGCATCCAAAGAAATGTTTAATTATGAATACGAGAATGCGAACGAATGCTAGGTCTTGCTGAATAAAGGGTGCCAGCCGCGTGTCCCACCTAAATTCCCAACCTTCCGCATCGAGGTACAAACGGCATTTACATTAGCACTAATGTGTTTAATTAGAACGACAAAATTTCCGAAAATAAATTTCTTATGCTCTCGATGTTTTGCCGCCTATTTCGCGAGACGTTTCGCGTTATAGTAATTAGAAAAGGTGGAAAAGTGAAGAAAATGATTTTTGTGCTGGAGCTCCATACGCTTTAGAGCTGCCAGCATAGTAGTCACAATAGAAGAATAACATATTTTAACACATCATTTTGGGGTATGCATCGGTAACTTTAGAAAATGCTCGTGCATATCGAATTTCATGAATAAAGCCAATCTTATTCAGGGTTACTTATCATTATCTGAATGAATATTTAATAAGACGAAACCGCTGTTTAGGCTTTTACCGCACAGAAAAACTTCTCTAAAATATCGGCAGCTCCGCTCTTGACACAATGTTGACATCGCAACATACAATATGCTCGACTGCTGGTGGTGACATGGGAGTGAAAAAATGGAACGGGATTTCACTTGTGTACACGTTTATTTAGCTTTTTTAAGGGAAGAAAAGCGCCTTTACATGTAAAATACGGTTTACATGCCATAAAGGATAATTTAGACGGAGCGATTTAAGAAAATTACGAATTCTTGAAGATGTTCACGTATTCGGTTAATAGCCGACTGTAGTAATCATCATTGAAATTATGGCACCTTAAATACGCTATTATCCAGGCTGTAAATTAGTGAGGCCGGCACGAGGGCATTTCTTTGCATATCCCTATTGTGCCTATGTATTGAATTTGTGTGATGATGACGCCATGGCACGATACGCATAACTTGTAGATGGGATATTAACAGGCTCTCAAACAATTTTTGAATGGGATTAGTCTTAAAAGCTTTTCGTGATGAGAAAAAGTACAGTTTTTCATTACATACACAGCCAGTTAGACTGTGCGAAAAAGAAAGATATGAAAAGTTATGGCCAAGAGTACTTATGCTAGCTTGTCATAATTTTAATATGAAATTGCTTTTACGTACGCTCAAATAGTAATAAAATCGTGAATTTTAAATGAAAATTTTTAACAACATTTTCCCCATGTAAAAATCATTAATACTTGTGTGGTTATTATGGTCATTTGTTGCGTGGGATTACGATATAGTTGATTGTTTATAGGCAAGAGAATTTCAACTTTTAATGGACCTATTATTTGGGATTTACACGTAAAACTACATTGTATGGCCCGGCCCTCTGATTATTTATTTCAATATCGAAAGCCGAATATGCATGAATGAATTGGATATGGTAAAATTTTAAACTTTTCTACAAAGAGAAAATTCACAGCAGTTACATCATTGTCTTTAAAATATAAGAGCGCATATTAGGCACTAAAATAACTGTTTTTAAAACAAAATTTCAAATTGTCGATTTATTTTCAGATTGTATGTATATGGCTGAAAACAGAAAACTAGTAGTAAAATATGCAACCTTGCATTGATGCAAACTTGCGTGCCATTTGATTCTTAACAATTTGTGCGTTGAAAGCACATTTTAAATTGTTGTACAGCAAAATACATAAGTACTTATGTCGATGAACAACGTACAGTCTTCAGAAATATTTTAGCTTCTGTTTCCAAAAGATAGCGTTAACAGTTAGGTTCAGAATATGGCACATTACTGGCACTACTGTATATCCACAATCAACCACAATAGCCAAAAGGGAAAGATAATTGTGACAGTAGATATTTTCACCGAAAGCATGGTTCTACGTAAAATTATAAGAATTTAGAATTTAATAATGGTGCATACTGATACGAACTTGCAATTGAAACTGTCTTTATAGAGCGCAACACAAATATTGCGAGGTTTGTGTATCATTTGCAACTGAAATTGTTATCGTAGCATAAGACACTACAACAAGTAAGGTACAAATTGGCAAATGATTAATATGACTAAAACAAACAAATTGAAATATGATTAATTGCTCAAAGAAAACAATTGTATTTATTTATCTGTGTCACATTCAGTATACATATTAATTTATCTTCAGTGCAACACGATTTTTATTCAAAGAGATAATTTATTGTTGTCATCGATATAATTAATTTGCAATGACTTCGGATTTCCAGTTTTGTTAAAATCATAATACTTGAGTGTGAGCATACTTGTGTGTGACCATCAGTTTAATTATTTAATCATTAGCTGTTTTAGTTTTTCAAAATGTGGTTATGAACACTGCGTTTTAATCTCAAAAACTATGTGAGCTCTGCACTCAATAGCCTATATCGTTACAGCAGTTAAAAGTAACGAGGCTATTAGCTTCTGTTCCATTTTTGAGTTAATAGAAAAGTGGCTGAACAATAATTCTGTAATCTTTCTTGATGAAATTTCGTAAGCTCTAAGGACTAGATTTCTCATGAAACCAAGCATATCAAACAGCGAGCTGTAATACCACTAACTACATACAATCTTTCACGCCCAACAACTGCTGAACTTTTAGTCTGTTTAAACGAACTTTAAATTTCTTTCTTTTGATTGATTTCTCTAATATTTCGCTCCCAAAATGGATTCGAAAATCACTTTCCATTTATCTGGCATAGGTTTTGCGTGTTTTTTTTTAGTAATTGCCTCTTTAATTAGCTTTAGTTTTGTGCAAAGTTGCTAGATAGTGTTTGATTGGTTTCATATCTTCTTCTACTTGTGAAAACATTTCTTAAAATGCATTGCACGTTTGGCATGATGTATCGTCAATTAAACCAAGCCCCAGGTGATGGAAGTTGAAGAATTGGTTGTTTAAGGTGATACAGCAGTTACTTGGCCTTTTCAGAACCTGTGAAATAAATGTGCCTTATGCCAATGTCATGTCTATTTAATCGATGAATTTCTAGATTTGAATTTGCCTCAACCTATTCATTTTTCTAATTAAGGATGCATTTGATTACGTAAAAGTCGCCCTATCGAACCTTCCTCGACTGAGAACTGCAATTTATTTTTTAGATGACAAGATCAATGCGATATAATTTATTTGACCTATGAATGTGGAGATTGTTTGTATATTTGCTTATTTAAGTAGCATGCACTCTCTTCTCAACACAATTTTTCCCATTATGGAGCAAAATATAAAGGACCAAGTCAAAGAAAATTGGACAGCATTTTTCTATCATCAATTTCTTATTTATTCTAAAATATATTCATATGACCATGCATGTATATATTTTCGATATGAACTATCTCCGTCATGTCATTATATCGATTTCCACATCAACACTTGAAACAGTGCCAACTTTCAAAGGCCAAATAAAATCAAATGTACAATTTCTCCTAGTCGATTCACAAAACTATTATCGGAGACCTTGCGTTTCACCGTTCAATAGATGAGATACCGTCCGAAGTATCGAAAGCTCATTAAAACTTTAATCTTTCCTCTGATAACTCAATAGCCTTTATTCATTCGTTCAGTTTTCCTTTTTCTCGTTCTTAAGTACAAGACATTGCGGATATCTTGTCGTGCCTTCTGGCTGGAAAATTTTGTTTGCAGAAATGATGACTCTGAGTTGGTTCGGTCGGCGTCAGTGGATTTTCCATCGTACCAGAGAAACTTTCAAAGATCTACGAGACGAGGACACGAGAACTATGACGATAATGACTTTTCAACTAGGAGCGTTTGTGAAGGAATTTCAAGATATTGAAATGGTAATTGGTTGCGCTGTCGAAAGAGCATTTGCCCAAGTGAAATTATACGGTTTATTTCATCAAATAGAATAACTAATAGCATCTTTTAGTAATACTCGTTTCGGAAAGGTTGTTAATGCTAAGCTAGTTGTTTGTTACGAATAAATGAGTTCATAGTGCATTGCTTTATGGTTGGTAGATAAAGTTTTGATTTACAGATTTTATGCTGCAAATGAGGAAATGTCGAAATTTGAATAACATCAGCGCAGGTACAACTGTACTCTGAGGTGGTTTGCTCGTCTTATTTAGTGGCTAGAGCACAAGCTTTTAGTCTAGAATCAAGGATCGAGGATCCATGATGGAGACCAGGTCCGGATGTGGAACCGTGCACCGAACTTTGGGATAGCCTGATACTGAATAGATACTTGAGTTAAATCAGAGGTAAAGGAAGTCGTGAAACTAATCATTACACATTCGTATACATTGATTGTCATTTGTAAATGAAGCTTGCTATCAACTTCAATTACTAAACCCAAGGATTAGCGTGGGATTAATTTACTTTACTACTCAAGCCCAAAATAAATAACAGAATTTTAAAATATTCTAAAAATCTGCTGTTTATTAAATCAGTTTATGTATGGATATAATCCATTCATTCTTATTTTCTGTGTCTTCTGCTCCCAATTGAATCAAGTATGCTTTTGTCTGGAAGATCGTGGCAGAAGGCCAGATTCATATGTTTCCTACCAAAGCTTAGTTGTTGCATAGTGACTAATATCTAGGAGATATCTTCTCATAATATTGCATAGGTATGACAAAAAGAAGACGCGTATGAGGCAAACCGGTCAATTGATTGTTATGAACAATTACACGTATTTGCAATACATTATGACAGTGATGAGAGGTGTTTTTGACGATTATACTAGATAACATCTAGCTAAATGTATGGTTTTTGTAGAAATATTCGTAAGAAAAAGAAAAATTAGAGTTTAGTTACAGCAACACGGAGAGTTGGATGAGTCTTTGCATTTAAGTTAGATTTCACTTCTGAAGAGCAGATCAAATCTGCAATGAGAACAAGTGATCAAGAAAAAATCTTTCCTTTTTAGCTAAGAAAAAAAAAGATTTAAAGATAAAGTTGGCTAATGGTAAAAAAATCCGTTCAACGTCTCCATGTTTTGAAAATGGATGGAATAACTACTACTTTAATAAAGAGTTCTTTAGGAATCAGTCTGCAAAAAAAGATACAATGTAAAACGGAAATAAACATCGTTTATTTTATTTCGGTTTTTAAATTTTTTTTAAATAGTAATTACCAGACCTACTGCTGCAATTTCGAGATTTGTGAGAGCACAAGCGAACATTTTCAAATCACAAAGAAGAGCATCAAATAATAGAACAAAGCCATAACTTTTCAAAATTTTGCATAAATATAAGTATTGGCGCAAAAATATTTATCCCCTACTAAACTTATTATTTCAAGCGATTAAAAGCCTACTCTTTTTTTAAACAATCACTTCACACAATTTTAGCATCGTAGGAATAAAAGTGGAATATTTTGCATAATGCTCAGATGCTCATTACAAGTAGGGAAAGTGATCAAAGCATAGCTCAAAGAATTACCTTAGATGATAAAATGTTTAACTATTCCTTGTGAATTTTCAGAGAATGCTTTTGGTCATTGTCACGGTGGGCGGTGCTACTTCTTTCCAAAATACATGGCTCAGATGAAAACTATCTATTTTCGAGAGTATGCCCGTGGTGCAAAAAGTAAGGTATACGCACGCCAACTCTTATCAGGTCATGGGGTTGAAGCTGACAGAGAGCTTCATTCGCAAGTTTACAATCAATGCTAATACGAGTGTGGAGTGACTGGTTCTACAATTAGCTTTATCGCTGGTTAATTGCCCAAAGTATAGGTGAGCCCAAACTACAGTGTGCGATCCCTCGTCAGAAATTGGATTCGAACCAGAGATCGCTCACACTAGAAGCCCGTGCTCTAAATACTAGACTAGATGATCCCTGTGGTATACTTTGTTTATTATTTGCTGGATTATGCAGGTGCTGCCAACACTATATTTACCAAAACAGCCCCAATAGGACCACCGTCACATTTCGCAAAAGAAGCTAAACTTTGATCCGATGTTTTTTTTCTACTGGCTAGCAGACAAAAAACTTTCTCAAAATTCCTGCCTCCAAAACCCCTTCTCGAATCATGAATTATCCAATTACTTAGCCATTTCCAGTGGCTTCGTTTTATTTTAGGTAATATATTTATTTTCATTACTTTTATTATTATTTATGTAGATTTTAAGTTACCCGATAATTAAAGTCTGATTGTTGAAATCTGTTTGACCATTGGCACAAATAAGTTCAGACCTCTTTACTTTCATGAACAAGACCGTAGAGATGGGCAAAATGGCTCATGCTTACTACCACTGATCGCTCTTTTTTACAGTATTGTGCCGTACTCTCAGTACACTGTTTGCTGCACATTTCATTAAGGTTATTCAAACGAAAGCTTTCGCTCGCAGACTATGCTGTGCATTTTTCAGACGCTGCACTGTAAAATAGAACGATCAGTCGTGAGCCATTTTACCCATCTCTAATAAGACGTCTATTAAATTTACTAGTCGCCATAATATTTTTATCTTCGACTAGAGAGTTGTTTCTGTGCAATCCACCACGTAAATTATTTAACATTGCATTAAACTGTTCTTCTTGTTCACCCCAATCACAATTTAATGTTTACTTTGGCCAGTTTGGTTCCAAGCGATTGTGAAAGAACGAGCTTCGATTGAAAGTTTTTCTTTTCTTAACTTTTCATCAAAAAAATTTTGATTAATTTCAATTTGCGGAGAACGTAAATATTGAATAATGAGTTTTACCTTGAAATCAATACCATGCGAAGACCATTATGTAGGCAGTCATGGAATCTTAGTTAAGGTAATATATACAGGAACAATTTACCTATAATCCCAAATAACCCTGGGCAGATATTTTTTTACTTACAGAGAGACTGCAGACAAAATATAAATTGTGGCCTGTTTGTACTGATTTGCGTGCTTTATTATCCAACCAAACACGATGTAATTAAAGGACAAAAATAAGAATCATTCAACTGATCAATCAGCTGATATAAAAGCAAACAAGAGAAAACTGCGAATAAAGCCTTGTGGAACTCCAGAGGAAAGATTGATACACATATAAGAATAGTTATATTGGAAGAATTTATATGAATAATTGATGATGTTAGTTTCCAAGAAAACGATGACTGTGATACTATAAAAAACTATAAAAAATTTCAGTAATGATCAAGACAAGGATAAAAACGTTTGTCACTGTTCTTATCTCTAAAACCTAAAAGAAGAAAATCGAGTTAGTGGATCAGAAGAAACTGATGCAGATAAGATTAGCATAAATAACATGGAAAAATAATTATATAATAATAATAATTACTTACGTTCAGTTCTAAGAAATATAGGAAAAAATATCGAAAGCATATTCCAAATAAAGAAAGAATCAATATTCTTTTTTAACCTGCGAACGTAAATTACGAATTTATTTGTAGCTTCAGCATCGGGGAGCCAAAATCATTCACGAGAACATAATAGATTCGTTTCATACTCCGAAAGTCTATGTGAATTCTTGGCTAGTATGCCACAAGCTCCAAAAGTAAAGTTCTGGTAATAGCGCTTCCAGCTTGGTAGATCATACAATCCGACAGTAGTTAGATCATAAATCAGTCTAAAGTGCTTCCGTGAGCAACAATTGTCCTTTTAGTTTAATTAATCAGATTCGAAAGCTATTTTTTGCGTCACACAATGCCAGTAATTAGCTAAATACTCTTTTTGGCGTCATTTACCTGACTGTTGATTACAAACCTACCACTAGAAACTAAAAAAAAAAAACTTTGCGACCTAAATTATACAAATGGCGATAATATCCAGCCAAAAAGACGAACATTTCATGGTTCGTGGAAACAACATTCAATCAATAACCAATCGGCGGCCTGTCAGCTCAAATATAAATCTATTTTTCCAATTTTATTCAAAAACATCTGCATTCCCGACAAACTTATAATTTGCTGTGTCCATCATGGTGGCACCGAAAAATATTTCACAACTTTTTCTCTGACAATCGCTTGAAAATGGATCAAATAAATTGCAACTACTCGCATCCTCGGGGTGAACTAGGTAGGCTTTGCTAAAATTCCCTGACTGATTCGGTCATACAAAGTCCGTTGCGAAAAACTCCCATTAACGGTTTCCTATGGAGAGTTGATCAAATGGATTGGCAGTAATTGCAGTTTGTAGAAAAATAGAAAAAAAAACTGGTTGCAGTGCATCGTTTTCTAGGTGCGTTCCCATTCCAATCGCTAAATAGTGTTTCGAAAGTAATTGGATTTGCAATTCATTTTTGAAGTGCATCGAAAATAAAAGCAATACCACTCATTCTATAGATCACCAATGTCACTCGAGCCTTGCGAAATATGGCAAGAGCATTTGAAAGAGCATTTGGATAAATTGATAGCTGGAAGTTTGCGTATTGTTTTTTTGGCCGTTGTTTCAATTCTGTTTTTAAGTCGCATGGAAATTGTTTCGTAATGAAGTTATAAATTTTCATACCAACAATGCAAACAGCTTTGATTTAGGTTGAGGTATTGTTCAAATTACTTTCTGAAACGAGTATCAAATTCGGAGCGTTTATTCCCGCATGTTCTAATCAATGCTGAGTAACAACCGTTTCTAGCAAATTGAAAAAGTCGGTCCTTGTTAACCTTGAAAACAAATAACAATAAATTATTCACGACGTAAAAGTATGTACCTACACCTACTCGTTTAATGTGAATCAAGAGACACACCCGATATGTATGTATTGTCAGCGGGTTTGAAATGTTGGAATGCAAAATGGGTGTCGTTCGTTGAGAGGATGCTTTCAGCATATTTCAATGTTTCCGTTCGCACCTGGTTCGAGGCTCAAGAGTGTCGTTTGCTTCCATTAGATTTTACGATCTGACAAGAAACATACATACAAAATGCCTGTTTTAAAAGCGAGCGACCTTCAAAAAAAAAAGCTAACGGCACGGACTCCTGTTGAGCTTAGGTATTCATATCAAGCATCTTCTTGAAAGCGTCTGGAATGCTCAGAGGCTAAGGATTCCCAGAATTATTTTACGGGCGTCCTACAAATAATTTGCAAGGTTTACGAACTGGTTTGCTTGCTTTCGTTGAACTAATGTGATTATATTGTTTCCGGAGGATACTTTCAGTCACGGTATTCATTCCTCATGGGCAACAAGCGTTATTATCGCTTTATACATACATGCTATTTGGATTTTCTGAATTCACTGCTAAGTTTGACAATGAAAGCTTTAATCTTAATTTAACTATTTTGAAAATTACCGCGTAAATTACTTTCTGGACAATTTACAAAATAGCTTATTTTCTTTTCGGAATCGCTAAGTTTGTGTAGTCCTTTGAAATAGTTTTTACAAAATTCAAAATCTTTGCTTGCAAGGTTGATTTATCGCTAATATTAAGCACGCAACGCAATCATTACTGAGCCATAGGATCAAATACTCGGTTACATTAAATCTTAACACCATCCCCAAAATCTGGAGGATTATTTGCAGTAGACAGCCAGAAGGCTCTGGCAACAATGATTCATTTTTCGCAACCTTGGAAATGTGGTCTTTGATGCTCTGCCGGTAGTTTCTTAACGCAACAATAATTTCTAGTGTTAATTAATAAGATAAATACTACACCGCTTAGGAGTAGTGATGAGTGATGTGGAATCATATTTGTAAGCAAATATCTCGAATGTACTGTACACGTTGTAATCCTACACTAATCACACCTGAATGTCCTTTCTTCAACGAAATATCAGTCGCTCTACTTGAAACCACTCAATATTAGAGCAATCCCACATGATAACATCTCATAGGGGTATACAGGTTAGTAAGGGAGAAAGTGGTACTGTATGGTTTGCTTTGTTTGCCTGATGAATACTTAACGCACATGCAAGAGCAAATGGGGGCGTATAACACAATGTTCAATTTTCAGTTGTGGCATAGACAAGATTAAATTATTGTCAATGATTACTTGTTGTAGCCATTGATAATTTATTGTGGAATTAGTATATGAAAGGGCAAGATAAGGAAAATATTGCTGAAGATTGATGTAAGTTGATTTGTGCAGCAGTAGTGTCATATTGCTTTAAAGAAGGAATACGTATATGCTATGCAGGTACCAGTAATCATAAGTCCAGATTCTTGGCTGGAATATAATAGCATTCAACGAACAGACAGACATTGCCTTTTTAAGTAATTTATTTTATTTATAATAACAAAAGCATAAGCAAGATTTTAGAAAAAATTACCCGTGATTATCGTATCGTGAAAATTAACGAAAGTGGATATTGCTATCCATTTCTAACGATCAGGGTAAGAATATAGTATTCAATATCGTTAATACCGCAGTGTCTGCGCTATATAAAGTATGTACGCTTTGATGAAGCTACATGAAATGTATGTTGCTGAAAAATATGTCACTGATTCACTAGCATATCCGATTAAAAATTTGCTGGCGCTAATGCAACATTGCATGCAGAGAGAACAACATCTGTGGTATCATAACGGGCCTCCACTGTATCTAAGGCAGGACTCCTTTAGCAACTCAACTCAGGCTAACCTAATGCAACATTCTTCTAATTTATTAATTTATTTATTTATTTAATTAATGCCTAAAACTACAGATCGAATTTATTCACGACAAAAGCAAAGATCAATATAAATATATTTTAAAAACAAACAAGAGCTCCGTCAACCAACGAATATGAAAAAATCCATAATTCAAGCAAGAATCACAAAAATTGTGTCAATAAACATAACAGCGGTGAGCAGCAATACCAATCAGTCCTCGTGAAAGGAATATTAAACGTTGACGCGGATCGACTTAACCGATCCTATAACCGAACGAAAGCCTGGCTACAGAGGTCAGATGGGCCATGTCGATGGTGCATTTTGAACAGACGGCATTCAACGAGGAGTAATTTCAGGGATAGAACTAGCAGCATGGTAATTTCCCTCTTTGTAGCCACAGTAAGGAATATTATTTTTAAAAGAAGAGAGCCGGTGAACTTGCGTTGTACAGATCAATTACGTATTGAAAATCTGGGTACGGCATCAATTAAGTATTGAATATCTGGGTACTATATTTGACAAGAGTATTCCAAGAAACTGCAGACAAAGGATGAAAACAAATATAAACACGTGAATGTATTTGTAAAATACTTAGAGGATCTGAGTGTAAAACCCTGGACGCTTTGGCGATTATAAGGAGGATGTCTCTGTCGAACAAGAGTTTATTGTCGAAAACTACTCCGAGGTCTTTGAAATTAAGTACGAGATCGAGAAAGGTGTCAGGAACGGAATAAGAAAATACTACTCGGAAAGTTGGCGACATTTTGATACATTCAGTGTATTCTGGACCTGTAAGTAAGTCTTCAATTGAATCGATTACTCTGAATAGTTTGAGATAGTCTGCATATAGAAAAGTAGTTTACGAAACACGGTAGATAAGATAAAGATAAATAAAATTTTTTCAATTTTAATCATCCCGCAAAAACAATGCCAATTTGATTCTGCTTTCGGAGGCTTATTCCGCAAAACGATCGAGTTTCCCGTATCAATTATTCTCTGCTTTCATAAGCTTTAGAGACGATATACGTTGTCTATGCTGATTTATAGACAAGAAGGGAACCGTGATCACAAATCAGTAACCTTTACGGTATATCATTTATGAAAATTAGGAACAACAAGGGGACAAGGATCGCTCCTTGCGGAACACCTGACGTAGAATAGAAGGTAGCAGAGGAACAGGATCTTACTGTTACATCGCAAGTACGCTCATAAATTTAGCAAAAAAAAAAAACAAGAGTTGAACAGGAGTGGACAGAAGTGAAAAAAAAGTTTCAAAAGAAAAAGCTTATAGTTGACAGAGTCTATCAAACAGTTTAGAAAAATCAGTTTACCATCCTGTCTTTGCTGATTGATATCAGTAGCAAGACTGTTGGTGAATGATAATAAGTTAGTGATATTTTATGATTGAGAAGTTTTCGCGATTAAAGGCTCGAATATATGATATACTCTATTATATGCAACACTTGCTAATTTAATCGAATCTAACATAAGAGCAAAAACTCCGCGTCGTATTGCAGTACTAATATGCTTCAAAAATTGGCCGCTCTATCGCTTGACTTCTTTCTGCGACCATAAATCAAACAAAGAAATTCACATGAAATACGAAAATATGTGCAGTGGTTTTTTTCTATTTTTATCTTTTCTTAAAATATATATTGTTATTATATTTTTTTTTAAATTTGTATATCAGACCTTCAGATAATTAATAAAACACATTTCTTTGCTATACCAAACTCACCATTTTTCTCCTGTGTCGTTGTTACTAGCAATTGTTGTGAACATTTCCTTTCCGAAAATAAAAAATGAAAGTACCATCAAAACAAATACAAGCCACAGTATAAATCAAATTGATAAAACGTTTTTCGAATTTGAACGTACCAATTAGATTCACGTGATAGTTAATACTCGAATGCAATACAATTATCAGTATTCAATACATTTTTGCTCTGTATTCACTACTACCTTAGAGTAGACGTGCATGACTTCTTGAATTTTAATTCCTATTTCCGACGTAGCATCAAAGTTGCCCTATTTAATGTACAGCCTGGATAATATTTCACAAGTGTAAGCCTTTAAATAAAATTCTGACATAAAACTCAATAATTGCATTGAAGGAAGAGCCATCAGGCCACAAAAGTATAGCCGCTAAATATAAGAATTTTCATGTCAAAATATCCTTTAAGCTAAATAATCTATGAACAATTAAAAAATATTTATAAGTATATCTTATTATTATTATTCTGTACCTACTCAGTAGTTGCTTTGCCATTGCAACGCTGTCAATCCTTTTTGAAGATCAAGATCATCTGGAACTTATAAGTGCACTAAACACATTAAACACACATTGGCATTGATTTTGAACTTATACAAGATTATATAAAATTTTATGAATTTCCAGTAAATTTAAATGTAGATTGCTTCATTTTGAAATCATCCAAATCACTATGTCCAACTCATTTATACCAATCGAGCTCAGCAAAAAACATGAGAGACCTCACTTTGGATGGTTTCGTTATTTTCAAATTGAGGACTCCTCCACACGCAGAAATATACCTAAATTTTCAAAGCTCGCACGTACCCCTGTATGCCCTATCACAGCAAACACCATTGACTCATTCTACGATTTTATGGGATCGAGTGAAATGCCTATTCCTGATTTAATTTTCGTACGACGATGGCATCCATCCAGCCATTGACTATGAGGAATTATGGTAAAAGGGATAGACCGCATAAGAACAAATCCTTGGAGTGTATTGGAGCGTGTTTACACTAATATGTTTGGTTGGCCATTGAGATAAGAGGAGTTTTACCGCAATCCGAGATGGCCTCATTCAATGTGACTCATAGTTGTAAGCGGGAATGTACGAGGAAGACAATTTGGTTTACCTTCAGACGCCCAGCATAATGATGATAATATGATTACTCGAATCATCAACATTCAGTGGATTGGTAGTCGAAGGAATGATCTGTCACACATGCTTCGACTGTTCTAGTGTTGTGAATACATTTAACTTAATTAATGTTGGGTGGGTGATGATAGTAGATATTGTTCTAATGACACAACATTTGGAGCTTAGTAAATTCATTCAGGTGGGATGAGAAATAATTTGGATTATTGATCAAAACAATCGGTTTTGATTTTGGAAATCATACTATGCTTAGTTAAAGAAAATCCAACTTCACTCTCACTTATGCCTAGTACTATACTCTTCGCGAAACGAATTCAACGGTCAAATCCCATACAAAAAGAGCTTTTCTATTCGTCAGTAAAACTCTTTTGTATGGGATTTGACCGTTGAATTCGTTTCGCGGAGAGTATAGTACTAGGCATTACTCTTTAAAAGCTTAAATTATATTCAAACGGAATACTACCTCAAAATGTTATAGTGCTTTGCTATAAAGTTATTGTAAATTTCCAGTTTTTAACATTCGAGTACGTCATCCAACTGATCTGCATCATAACCGAAATCATAAGTCATTGCGCATGTACAAAATTAATTTATTGAATTCCTAATAGCCTCATATATTCAATTCCACAGATAATGTCTTTGTTTAGTCTTAAATCGATTTTTAATTTTCAATAATTTCATCTTCTGTCTCAACTCATAGAGCCGGTCTACATTGACGGTCCCCCTGAGCAAAAGCATCATATTGTTAGCGCCGACCTTTCTGCTACTTCCAGTAAATGCAGCAGTCCTTCCTAAGCCACGGCCTTCGTCATCATCTTCTTCATCATCTTCGTCATCATCTTCGTCATCATCGTCATCATTATCGTCATTATCATCATCGCCATCATCATGTTCTTCGTCAGCTACTGCAACACTGTCATCACTATTTTCGTTTGCATTGTTTTCGTCGTAAACTTCGACCTCTTCGTCTTTTGTTGAGCTTTCCTTCTGCTTTTTCTTCTTTTTATCGCTTGCTTTCGAAACATCAGTTCGTTTAGTTTTATCCTTCTTCAACGCAACAGCTGGAACTAAAATTCCAGCAATCCCTCCAAGTCCTGCACCAGCTATACTTCCCGTAAAACCACCAGCACCAACACCAACTATACTAGAAGCCACGGTTCCGGCTATGGCCCCAGCTATAGTTCCCGGAACAACGAGTGCAGCGATAATTTTCTTAAAGTATTTGCCCGGCCTGAAAATCGTACTCCTAATAAGACGCCTCCATCGCCTCAGGACAACTCCTCGTGGATCTTCATCGGCATCAATAACAACCAGGTCAACATTGTCTTCACCGTTTTGTAGTAGCGACAATGGATCATCTTCTCCAGTCACGTTCTCTTGAATCAATACTTCATTGACTTGTTCTGACTTAGCTAGAAATGCGATTGGTTGGATAAGTGTGCCGCGAGTTTTAAATTAAATAAACATACCGGTGGATGTCAAAATCACAATAAACAATGAATGCATCAACCAAAACGTGGGCCTTAGCATGACCATAGTGCCAGAGGCGAATTCTGGGACTATGTGAATTAGGACTAAATTTATTTTTACATGGCGTGGAATAGGTAAAATTTCTATTTTTGCGCGGCGAAGACAAAACTTGTACTGAGTTTTAGGTCAAATACGACGCAGTCTTTTATCGGAGTTGGGTGAAAGCAGAAAGCATGCGGCCACAACGTTGCGGGTCAATGAGATGATTACATTCAGAATCACACATCTTGGATAAGCCATGCAGCAGTTACGAAATCATTCCGAACATTTTTTGTGGTGTGTCTGTTACCTGTAAATCAGCGATAATGGTAGCTGATTTGAGTTCTGTCGGCTTTATATTCTGTAACGTTCGCCGCGAGATGCAGCCCAATCGACCTATTTTCCCTCATTTAATTTGGAGAAAACTCCGAAAAACTCTCAAATCGTGGAAATCATTTCGGTTTTGTCTAGAACGATCTAAGTGTCTATAAGCGAATTCACTTATGTAAGTCATTGACCGTCTTACAGGTGTCTGCAAAAAATCCGCAGAAATATTAATATACGAACTGGCGTATGATTAGACTGAAATTTAGTAAAGTCATGCTGCGCCGTTTTCAACTCTTGGGGCGCGTCTAGAATTTTCAAAGTTTCTCAGAAGTAACTGTGAGCTGTTAACACAATCAAAATTTTCATCATTACGTTCGAGAGATTGAAGATTTCGAAGTTTTAATTACTTAGCTTGTAACAATCCATCTAGACACGTCTACATCGAACCAACAACAGTTAGATTCTTCAAACGATGCTAGGTTAAAATAACTTCGCCATTCTAAGAGGTTCTGTGGTCATGCTTTGCATGTTCTTGAGCAGAGGCTATTACACGAGCGAAAGATCAAACCAGTTATAAGATCTAAATTTTGGATTGATAAGTTTTTATAGCCAAAGTTGAAGTGTCTTAGTAGGTCAGGTATCACTAGTGGTGTGGCATTTGATTGAGAATACATAAAACTGTTCAGCGTAGCCGAAAATCAATTTGAAAGGCATGGAGGTAGGACATGCGTATGCAAATTTACGTGGAAGCATTGGAAATGATTGGAATACTGGAATAAAAATACTTGTGATATTAGTATTTCTTTCGTTTGCTAACCATGTAAATAAGAAACTAGAGTTGTTTCGGAAGAATTTCATGGATTGGAGATATGCAGGTTAGAAGTGTTATTTGGTGGGAGATGTGAAAGGTCGCCATGTCAATGTTAGAAATAGTTAAAAGAGTGGGAAGTTCCAAGTCAGTGGTGATTTGGTTATGAATGTAGTAATACGGGGAATTACAGCACAAACCCGGATTGTGTGATAGCTTTCGGTTTAGATTCGGTTCAAAGAAGCCCATTCCTCAATTCATTATTCGAATTTATTTGATAAATTTGATTGGTTTTCGCAGTAAGAATATATTTCCGAGCTATAATAAAAGACTAGAGTATTTTAAATAAAAATTAATATGAATACCAATCACTAACAATGAATTCTTAAAAATATACTCAAATATCGTACTGCTTGACCTCATGAACATATTGTACTTTGGAGCTCGATTGAAGCCCTAGGTGTAATCGATTATGTTTCGTTTTTTGTCACTACCCATTTTTAGTAAGTATTGCCTTTACTTCCAAACCCAGCAGTCGGATTTTTCTCAGGCATTGAATTTTTGGTCTTAGCTTAGTTTCCTCAAAATGTGTTCTTGTATCATAAGTTATGCTTTTGATCGAAGATTTACCATCCTTGGTTGCTTGAAAGTTTTCTATCTTCCAATATATATTTAGATTTTTGGTGCGACTTCAAACTAGCAGCCCACCTTACCTAGTAGCCCACCTCTATATTAAGTTCAAATCAGAAAGATTCTAGAGAGTTAAAAATATTATAAATATTTTGTAAAAGAGAAAAAAACAATATATTTAATATTTCAAATCGAATCCATTGATTTTGAGGTGCCAAATTCTATTTTTTTCAATATTTGAATATATAATACACACATTTATTTTGAATACTGCAATGCAATTTTTGTTTTCGCAAAATCCAAAATTTCTTTGCTACTACGCATAAATCAGTTTTGCTCCAAAACAGCTAATCAGTAAACTTTGAAGGTAACTATGCAGAAAAGCGATGAGAACTCATGCATTTCGCTCTCATAGATCGCTCATACTCATATAAATCGATTGAGAAGCGTTATGAAATTGATGCCGATAAAAACTCTGTAATAAATTTACGGAAACAACAACATGGATGCCGCTCAGTCCAGAAATATTTGTGCATGAGTGCTAAAGTTTCTGCAGCGTTTCTTTTCTCCTCATCTTTTCCTTAGCAAATTTATGCATTTTTTTTTCAATAAACGCGATTCACAATTATGGCCCAATGCCAGCACTGCTCAACTGTGAAGACTTTAATCTATAACTGCCGCTAGTTTTTGGCAGACCAGAAATCATTAACCAATAATCGTCATAATCTTTCTTTTCTGATGGAGCTGAAGTCCTGTTGGGATCTCTACCGTGGAGCCACCTGCCAGCATTTGCATATCATAAGCACATTTCAATTTATTCTGAACTGAATATTTACTCGTATTTTATGTTATCATTATTATTTTGAAAACTGACGTAAACTCAACCCGATGATAATCTTCAAATAAAGTCAAATTCAGCTAAGCGTGGTACACATTACGAAATAATCTTATTGAAATTTTGATGTGAAATCAACATTCCGACATTCTCATTTGTTCGAGCAATATGCATCCTGTTGTGACGCTCATGTGGACAATGGAATATGTAGGAGTTCCAATAAGTTTCTTAATATCTAATGTAGTGTCTTTTAAATAGGGGTCTGGCATTTTGTACAAATTTTTCGATGGATTGCTTTCGATACCAATTTTCGTAATGTTATTGGTAAGTTGAGCTTCTGCAATGTGTTTTCTAGAAATTATTGTTCTTCGTAAATCAAAACTCTGCTGACTTTTGGCCTATTTTATTTCAAATGCACAAATTCTAACAAATTTTTTAATACTAACTAAGCTGGATATTTACTGTGAACATAGATAGAAAAAGACTGAGAACCTTTGGTCAAATTACTGTATTTTACTGTTTTGATTTGAAAATGCGGCGATAATTGGTTGACCAAATTTTGTCTTGAAAAGCTATTGACAAACTTTGGTATCTTACTCGACCAGCACAATATTATCCCCGAAAACTTTGACGTCGATTTCAAATATTTTTTTTATACTTATTTTAGCATTGAAATTAAGAAAATATAAATATTTTTTGAAAAATGTTTATTTTAAAAAGCACGCAGTCTCTGAAGTTTTTGAAATTCTTTAACCTTTATTAGCATTTATGTTGGCAATGAAATAGTACTGTAGACTTCTAACATTTTCGCTGCTCTAATAAACCTACTTGATTCCTTATACTATGTTTCAACATATATTGACGGGAAATAAGAATGCATTTTTTTTATTGCATATGTGTGCATGCATATTTGAGCTTCCCTAAATTACAAAATTATCAGCCGGCATTGCTTCATGCACTAGTTAGTTTTTATCAACAGTTAGTCTATCAACAGCTAGTTTCATCAACGAGAACCTCAAACCTTTAACCGAAAACTATTGTAAACAACCCAGTTTTTCTCGGAGGCGAGATATTATATGAATCTGGGCATATTATAGTAATTAATTAATATTAAGCTGCTTTTTTCATTCATATTTTTCAAATGTACCAAAAGCGAATACTGCATCATCTAGATCTTTTGGGAACCGACAATAAGAGTTAATGCCGCCGACGTATCAATAAAAGCGTAGTGGTCGGATGTATACTCAGTTTCTTCAGATTTAGGCCTTTGCGACTATTTGCTGTTTCCAAACCCTGATGAAATGGCTGGGTGGTAAGAGATTTGGATCGAATGAAGAAGTCATCACTGAAACAGACGTCTTTTTTGAAGGCGTTGAGGACACCTATTATTTGGACGGAATGAAATAAATGTGAATTCGCTGGACTAAGTGTATATGTGGCCAAATCACTTTCATCGTTCAACCTCAGCCTCTCCTCTGGCTCCTTTCCCGCCAGTTGGAAATCTGCTTATATTTCCCCCATCCGCAAGTCTGGAGACCCAAGCTATGTTTCGAACTACCGTCCAATTTCCCTCTTTCCTTGTTTTGGAAAAGTTATTGAAAGAATGGTTTACAGCAGGCTGCTTCCTCTCTTCCATCCCTTCCTTGCTTCGGAACACCAGGGTTTTATCAAATGTAGATCCCCACCTCTAATCTTATATCTTTTACTAGGTTTGTTAGACCAACAAAAACAAGTTTATGTGGTATATACCGACTTCTTTACAGCTTTTGATTCTGTTGATCACAGAATTCTTCTTGGTTTTCTTTTGTCTTGGTTTTTATCCAATGTTTCTGGTCGTTCTTGTGCTGTATCTGTGAAATCTTCCACCTCGTCCCCTTCCTGTCCTCTTTTCGGTGTTCCTCAGGGCTCCAATCTAGGTCCATTATTATTCCTAGTCTTTATAAATGATCTTCCTTCCTTTATTCGTTCTCCCTGCCTCTTGTTTGCTGATGTCTTCAAGATTTTCAAAGTAATTGAATCTACCAACGACTGCCTCCAACTCCAAAACAATCTCTGCACTCTGTGCGACTGGTGCTCTAAAAATTCACTTACTTTGAACAAATCCAAATGTCATCAAATGTCCTGTACGTATAAAATGTCACCCTTAATATATTCCTACACTCTGTACGGATCTTCCGTTACGGCTGTTGATAATTTGAAGGATCTTGGTGTGTACTTTGATCCAATTATCAAATTTAACCTGCACATTGCCTATATAACCGCCAAGGCCTCTCGTCTGTCCAGTTTCATTCTTAGATGCTCTTCTTCATTTACTAGCATCGCTACCTCTTTCCATCTGTTTTTTTTCACTTGTTCGTAGGATCCTTGAGTATTGTGGCCAAGTGTGGTCTCCCCGTCATAAATATCTCAATGAGGCAGTGGAAAACGATCAGCGTAGGCTTACTCACTCACTGTTGTTTAAACTCAACATCCCTTACTCCTTATTGCAAATTCCTTCATTAGATTCCCGACGAGTGTTCCTTGACGAGTGCTTGCTTTTCAAGCTACTCCATTGCCCTATGCTCTCCGATCTTGGTCATATGCTGTGTATACGGAACGTCAATCAATCAGAGAGATCTCAATTAATGTTCTCTCTTCCCTTTGCGCGATCTGAAGTTTATTTTAACTCGCCGCTAGTGCGTATCCCCAGGAAGCACAACGATCTTCAGCTTGGTCTTTTTCCGCTAACGTTCTCTCAATTTAAGTCGCAAATTAAAGATTTAATTCTTAAAGCTCCTTGTAATGTTTGATTTTCTTTTTAATTTTTTTTACCGTTTTTGCACTTTCTTCCATGTTAACTTTTATATTGCTTTAATTTGTTGAAGTTTCAAATATGTATTTATCTAATATTTTCAATTATTTGTTAATTTTTTTTTCTTTATTATAATTTTTTTTGGCTTTATCTAATATATCTATTTTTTTAATTGAGCAGTAGTCTGCTAAAATACTTTTAAATAAATAAAATAAAATAGAGGTAAAAGGAGACTATGTTTAGAAATAAAACACTTATTTGCCGAAAAACAACCTTTCATTCAAAAAGTCACAGAATTATCAAACTACCCTCGCATCATCTCTTATTTCCACTGTCAAAGACGAATGATTTCTAGAGCATATACGTTTCTATAGCAGCAAAACATTACCAGTTTTCATTGTAAAAAGCAGTTCTCAGCTTGTATAGCCAAACGAACTATGAGTTAGCTGATAGTGTGCTCCCTGAATCCAAACATGGGCGATCGTACACTTGTCTTTGGGTAATCTGAACTGTGTATTAGCGCCTGTATCAAATCAGGGGTGAAGTAGATCGAGAAACTCATCACTTTAAAACTGATTCCGCATTGGTAGTGAAAAGAGCCGACACTTACTTTAATCTTCAGATCAGCAATGAATTGCATTGGGTTAAGTATTTCAGCTTTAAGTAGACGTAAAGTCTGGCTAAAGCGGATGTACTCATACGCTGAAAGTCACTTATAGTTTATTCACTTTTTCATATTTGCTTATTCTAAAACAACCATTTAAATCTAAACGTAAGCTTAATAAATGTGATAGTATAAGTACTAATATATATAGTTGTTTTTAAATAGAAAATTTAGTTTTCAATATATTTTGCTCGCTATTATTTTCACTTTAGGAACGTGCCAGATTCCGTAGTTTCGAAAGTCCGCTGCAAAACATGATTTTGCTCATTTCGTCATGTACGTACTTCATCAAAGTCAAATTAAACTTCAATACGATAAATAAGTAAATGCGAGTTCCTTTAATGCAAAACTGCCAATGTGTCCTAATAAGATTTGGAAACTGTGGACAATTACGTTAGCTACTGATCTTCAAATAATTAAACTGGGATTACTTTATCGCACTTTCCAAAGTTTAAGTGGCACACAAACTACAAGACTCAAAGATTGACTTTAACCGTTGAGGTTTTGTTATGAGCGATTTGTTTTGGTCACGTGCAAGATGCTTAAACTCACATCTATATACAATAGCCGCGTTCTTTTGCGACTCTGTCGAGAGCTGGTTTGAATAGTATCATTGAATACAGCAAACGGAACAGAATTTTTGTAGTTTTCAACGCTAGTATCCTAACCATCTCTCGATAGAAAACGCGAATAAAACGCAAAGTAAACGCGACTAATATTACAATATTTTTTTTCAACACTTATGCTATTAAGCTTTGAAATGAAAATACTGGTAAACAAATGTACCAACTACAAAAATGGTTTTGAAATCAATCTACAAATCAAAGTAACATTATAAAACATCCAATGAAACTATGTCATAGTCATAGTTTATTGAGTCTTAAATAAAATAAAATCACGCTAACATGAAATAAATACTTTATTTTGATGAATCGTTTTCGTTGGTCATATTTTACGAGCTATCGAGTTTTCTTACATTAACGACTGACTGTGTCTACTGGTACACCATTACCTCCGATTGATAGTTGGAATTTTCGTTTACGATTTCCATTACTTTCGCCGTCAATGTCTTGCTTGAATCTTAGATTACCATTATTAGTTCCTACGAATCGTTTTCTTTGAGGTTGACGTCTTCGGCGTTGTGGTCTCCGTTGACCTTGGGGTCTTCGCTGACCTTGGGGTTGCCGTTGTCCTTGTGGTCTACGCTGGCCCTGTGGTCTTCCTGCTTGAGCTCCACCAGCTAGACCATTTCCGGCCCCCTGGTTGTTGCCGCTGCCACCTATACGAATCGGACCGAGGCCGATGGCTTGACTTATCTGATCGATTCCATGTGCGAGAATTCCCTGCTCTTCAGGACCCACTATTTCACTTTCCTCTTCTTGGTTACCTTGTCCACCTTGACCTTGTTGGTTTTGTGGGCGTCTCCTTCTCAATACTTGCTGGTTTTGTGGAAAGTAGTCATCGTAATAAACTTGATTCTGTCCTCGACGTCGATTCCCATTGACCCTATTGATATTGATTCTATTACCATTGAATCGGTTTCCATTGCCCCCATTAGGCTGTCGTCGCCGAACGGGACGGATCGGTCGATTTTGACGAACTTCACCTACATCTTCCTCCACATTACGGCCTATTGGTTTGTCTTCAATGTCGGCCTCGACTATGTCGTCATCGTCAATGTCATTTTCATCATCGTTATCATCATCTTCGGCTTCGTCTTCGTCGTCGTCGTCATCGTTTAAATCATCGTCCAAGTCATAATCATCTTCATCTTCGCCAGCTCTTTTGTAACTACGGTAGCCTTGTTTGACATTAACTACCTCTTCCCGGCCACCAGTAACAGTTCCTGTCAGTGTACCGGTGCCGCCAATTGCTCCGCTACCAGTTCCGTCACCGGTATCCGTCCCAGTCATCGTTGTTGTGCCACCATTACCATTAGTTATGATCACCTGAGGTGCTGGCTGAGGCATGGGGATAGGAATGGGTACTGGATTATCAATGGTGATAATTTTAGGAGTACCACCGGTGAAGAACTTTTTGAGCAGAAGAAGTTTTTTTGTCAAGAAAACTCTTCCCTCAGAGGTATTACGCCGCCCTGCCTTGACATCTTTATTAGTGCTGGCTACCGGAGTAGGTTTCACAGGAGCAGCAGAAGGACGCACGAATGCACGTTGTCCGTTGCCTCTTACAGGGTAATTATAAAAAGCTGCGTCGGAATGTGATCCAGAGTCTGCAATAAAAGCTTTTTGAAATGAATGAAACAAAAATCAAATATTATTGGCTTGTATACCTTGATCAGTCTCGGCGAGAGCGAACCCTATCAGCAAAATGGCGAAACACAAATGCTTCATAATTGCGTTTCTTAATTTGTTTTTGTCGTTTTTTTCTATGTTTAGTCGAGTCTTGCAATTAAACGACCATATCCAGGAAAAAGTGATTGGCCGATCGTCGTTAACTACAGCATCACCTCTATACCCAACTGATGTGAAAGAAATTCTTCACTGGCGTATTTATACGTATGCCACCTCCTGAGCGATGATGCTCAAAATCATCATTTTCATCCTAACATTTTTGCAAGTACCTACACGATCCGAACGAATTGCCGAAAGTTCTAAGATCCGAGCACAATCAAGACACAAATAAGATAAGAGTTTCAAGAGCTTATGAGCAATTTTCTAATGCCCAAACGAAATATATTTATGTGTACGTAGAAAGAGGAAGATGAAACGTAAGAAATGTTTTCAATGTGATGGAGCTGCCATTCGGGGTACCTATTTCGAAAATGTACTTCTTGGAATAATTTCTGCACAACTTTCGGCTTATTGTTTGGTGCTATAAAGCCTTAAGTCCTTTCACCCTGGTAACTATGTGATCAATATGTTTATCGTTTTCGGTTATGATAAATATCTATAGTTTTTGTCTCTGAGTTTATTTTGAATTTGAGATTTTTCGGAGCTTTAATAATTTTCTTTAAAGGTGGATTGCATTTGCTTGTGCACAGCATGGTAGCACTCTACAGCAGGGGCTTGCAAATGGTACTATTTCCCCTGCGAACATGCGAAGATTGATTACTTGCAGTTCTTGGTTTGCGCTGAAGATGCTTCAATAGTTTACCGGCTTTTTCTTCTTGCGTGTGTGCTTGAGAGAATTCGATTGATATCTTACTCATTTTTGTATCAAATCGAAAAGATGGCCAGCAGCTATGAAGGAGAAATTTTTGTAGTATGAATTCTATGAAACTTGGATCCTGAACTTGTCAATAATGCTGCACGTACATTATTATGTAAACATTGAAGATTTCATCGCAAATTCGGCTTTGTGTTATTGATATATCTTTGTGTTATTGATATATCTTGGAAAGAAATCTTCCATTTCTTTCACAAACTATTTGTTATGCTCGTACTTTGTGTAGGTGGAACTGAATTAGGCTTGTTATTAATGTATGAGAATTCGTGAAAATCCATTATATTTGTAATCCAAATTTTTCGGCATTGATAATTACTCTTGGAACCAACAGTTTAAGAAAATATGTAATCAAAGTCTATTAAAGCTATTTGATTGCTATGCATTTTGGTTTGTGCATATTTTATGAGGATTGACATATCAATCATCGAAAAAATGAAAATATTTGTGAAATAATGTGTGCTTTTGGCGGAAAAAGACACAGCCAAGAGAAAACATTAAAATGTAGTAAATACAATAAATCATTATTTTAAGCGTTGTGGTAGTAAATAATTATAAAATGTTGGGTAAATTAGACTCTAGAACTAAAAAGCCGATCGGTCTAAATCTAACCGGTATTATATGTGCATCGTAGAAACACCGATGATTAAATTTCAGAAATTCGAATTTGATTTGGCATGGAAAACCCGGTTTCGCCGATTCTCAGGGAAAACGATAACACGCCTTCAACGTTTCAAACTAATATTTTTATGGTTGACCGCGGTAGATAATCAATGTTGACATCCTTAAGAGTCCCAGTTGCTTATTTATAACAAGTGTCTAGATGCAGAGGAAAAACTTAAAAAGCAAGTAAGTACACTGAGAGAAAAATCTTAGTAAAATCAACAATATTCCTTAGTTGTTTTTGCGTCAACTACGGGCTATTGTTAAAATAACCATAAGAAAATAGTTGATTACTTTTATGCACCATGACGCATGGCTGGTAGACAACGTCCGTGGTGCAAAAAAGTGAACAACCACAAACTATGGTATTCCAACAATGCGCATAGTACGAAATAGTAAATGAATATAGTCTGTGCTGCCCCAACAATAATGAGTAATTCAGCAACAAAAATTTCAGTAGACAAAAATGATTGCTCAACAATTAAATTGTATGCACAACAGAGATGTGTACGTACGAAATTTACGGATTTAAATATTACAGTTTAATCAGCTTAGATGAATTAATTTATAAATCTGGTGTGGCGGTTTTTGGGCTACAAATAAAAAATCTTGGCTATTTTGGGCTATGAAAATTTGAAATTGGGCTATATTTTCCCGCATATATCTGGCCGCACTGTGCAGTATTGGCGAAAATAACCGAATTTGGACAAGCTTGACTTGGTCTAATGTCACATTCTGTTATCTCCAGCTGAAAACGAATGAAAAGACGTCAGTTTCAAAAGGCCTTACACTCAAAAAAATTTTGGTTGAAATTTACCCTTATAATAGTAGGAAACTGGTTTCCTACTATTAAAGATGTAAATTTACAAAAGTGCGTACAAAGAATATTTTACGTTTTAAATGTGTAATTTTTTTTACGAGCAAATCGTGTTATTTTACCCTAAAAAGACGTAAATTAGGGACGGAAACACATTAAATGTATGTATCGAGGGCTACTTTTTACGAGTCTTTTAGGGTAATAAGCGCAATTTATTCGTGAATGTCCACAAAAATGTTTAAAAAATGATAATAAAAGGTGGGTTTTTTGCACTCTTCGGCAGTGTAAGTTAGGTAAATTTACGTAACTTACCCTGCCCAAGAGTGCAAAAAACGCACCTAAAGAATGTTTTATCAAACAAATGACATCAAAAAGTATATATTGCCAACCATTTTAAGAAGTTTGCACTACTGAAGCAGGAATTTCAGCTAACCTCTAGATAAGTTTCATTTTCGAAAATTCAAAATAATTAATGATCCGAAATTCAGCCTCTCAAGACAGGTAACTGCCATAACATAAAATATTACCCCAAAATTAAGTATCACTAACAAAAGGCTGTAAATAGGTAACTTTAAATATTAAAAAAGGCGGGAGTCCTATCAAATCAAGTCAGCAAAATATAAATATTTTTCTTGTCAAATGCAAAAACTTTTTGCAATTCCTTTAAGTTTATAATTTATTTTAATTTCATATGTACACTATATACACATTATATAGATTAACTTATAGCACTTATTGCTACACTTCTATTTAACTTATAGCTACACTTCTAATTAACTTATAGCTAGAATTGTACACTTATTACACGAAAAGACTGACACTTAACTGCTGCTATTCAAAGCAAAGATCACGAAATATCAGACTCGTTCAGTCTAGCCAAATCACCGTCTTTCGTCACAATGTTACATCAATAATAAGTCAAATTCGCTCTTTTTGCTAAGGTTTACAAAATACTATTTATTATTCAGCTGGTATGACGTAAAAACAAAAAATACACATCCAATGTGTAAAAAAAATTGTGATTCGTTATTTTAAACAGAAAAATGAATATATTTACTTATATCAAAGAATTAATTTTAGACCCACTTTTTAGAGTGTAGGTAGAAGATGGATAGTTCGTTTAAAGTGTATTCAAGGATTTTCGCTGCACCGGTCCGCGAAATTTTTAATAGTATTGTTTAAGCAATAACGACTGGAAAATAGTGGTTAACTACAGACGATAAATTTAAACAACAGTATATTGTCGTCTTTAGCATAAACGCGCTATCTACATTTTAGTAACTTTCGAGATCTTCAATGCTTATATAATAATTTTCAATTTAATGCTTATATAATGCTTATATTATAACTTTTGAGATATTTGAGATAATACTTTTGAGATAATAGTAACACACGTTTTGAATTATATATGCTCCAGAAAACTCACTATTAAAAGTTCACTATTTTCACTATTTAAATTTTATTCAATTAGTAGCGCACACTCACTTTATGACACTTCACTCATTGACGCTTAACACTGAACTAATTGACCCTCTCAGTATTTTTCGCAGGAATAGATCACAAGGATGGAGGTCAGTGCTGTCGCGACTCAAAAGCAAGGTTAATTTATTTCGCATTCGTACAAATTTAAACTGAAATATCAAACATATACATATTCAGTTATTTTTCACGGTAACTCTAAAATTCGGCAATCAAATGCTTAGAAATTGATGGATTGACTTATCTGCTACTGCAAGGAAAATTTAATTCGGAGCATGAAAAACGTCCAAATGTTGAAACCATTTTGCTTTGCGTAGAATAATTCCAAAGACGTTGCTCACTGAATTACGTTTGTTGAAATCAACTATTGCAAAGTCGTTAAAGTACCATAAAAATTGTTGATAGTTCGAAACGTTGAAGTTTTGAGTGAATTGATGAATATTTTTCTATTGATCAACTATTTTTCGTGGCTATGAAACAATTAAAACAGTTGATTTCATGAACGTTGCGATAACTTTTGTATAATCAGAGCCAACTATTTTTATATCATTAAATTAACTATATTAACATAATAAAAAGAACTATTTTCCGTAGTTCGTTTAACGATTTTGAATGAATGGTTGCAATACTATTAAAAATAGTTGAACCAACCAAGAGTTTTTCTTTCAGTGTACAAAAATAAAGTTGTTGATTCGCAAACACGAGATAAGTTAAAGCAAGCATAATTTCTTTAAATAAAGCTTGATTATTATAGAAGGAGATCAAAAAAAGGAAAACTCATAGTTTACTAATTATATACAATTATATATATATATATATATATATATATATATATATATATATATATATATATATATATATATATATATATATATATATATATATATATATATATGTGTGTGTATTAAAAATACTACTTTGGAATAATTTACAAAATATAATTTTAATCATTATTATATTTCTTTATTCGTGGAGTAGGTTTGTTGTTAATAAATTTTTCATTTAAGCTATTTTTCTTGTAAATTGTATGTAAATATTTGTTTCATTGATATTTATCCATAGTTGATTAGTTATTTTAATATCGAATACTCTCTGCCTTGTATGATCGGTGTAAATCGTACTTAGCCGGGATTGGGTTAAAAAACAAACAGTACCCACCCAAATTTGTTAGTATATTCCCGGGCAACTTATGTTGGAATTCTTGAATTTTGATTGATATTAAAAATAGTTTTGTTTTATGTTTATTGTCTTGCATGAACTGGGTAGCAATTGTGATTTTTTTTTGTTATTTATTGTAATATTAGTGTTTCTTTCTCATCACGGTTTCTTTTATGTATAGATGTTAAAAATTTTGTTTCAAATAAGCAAGATTTGGAATTAATATGACCAATTTTGAGTAGATCTCAGTTATTTCAAATATTGATGCCTACAGGGAATACTCGCTTCCCCTCCTCATGTTGTGGCCTTTAAGTATTTTCTGTTGTTTGCGTGCCGTATATCACGAATAAAATCATCTGTTTAGATGCATACGACCAGACTGTGCTATCTGGCTGGGTAGAGGCACACAGGACAGCCCGAAATGATTTTGTTAAAAACTAATATGCACTATTGACGACGGGTCGGCAGAGCTAAGTCGGATGCAACAACTCACGTTTTAAGTTCTGTGATTGCGACTGCCCGTGTGATTATTTACCAGCTATGCACCATATGTTTCATGTATGGCAGCTATGCAATTTACCTCTTCATAGAATGTGTCAATTATGAAGAAATGAAAATTAATTGTCTTTCAAACCTGAACTATTGTCTCTTGAAGCTTCCACCATCTGATCATGTTTAAACCTGCAGAATATATAAGTACGTTACGATTTAAACGATATTTAAAACACCAGAGATTTATTTTAACTATGTTGATATATGTAGGAAACCAATCCCAGCCAATGTTCGCGCTTTTCGAAATTACATCGCACTAGTTGCAAAACAACATTTCTACTCCTGGATCTACGCTAATATCAGATTTAACCAAATTAACTACAGGCATTTCAGCTTTCCACTTTTCAGTGTGGTAAATTAACTAACATAGTGATTCAAAATTCTCACCGGTACAATTTACACAGTTGAAAATTTCATACAATGAAAAACTTTCCATGAATTGATGAACCGTCTCGATCAAAATAATGCGGTAATCGATGGACAGGTGAAGGCACTTTTTACCTTGATCAGTAAAAACCGAATTTGAGCTTGAACTTGAACGCTACCACATACATATCTAGCTATCTTAACCCATTAAGTGGTCGAGCTGTACATAGACCAAAGACTGTCTAGTCATCAATGGCAGACTGGGCTGATCATGACACTTCGAAATAAAAATTGAAAATCACTTTCGAAGCAAAAGGCTCATCAGACGCTCGTTTCCAGTCCATTGTGCAGCGGAAACTTTTCTAAATAAAGCTGGATTCTCGATCGCAATTATGTTACTTACACATGTTGCATAGATATTTTCATATGTAGGTACATAGTATTTATCTAGCTTAAGCCGGCACGGCAAGAAAGTCTTCTGCTGAGGCACAAAGCCACTAAATCTCTTTTCTTAAATGTCATGTTTTGTTTGTGTTAGGCTAATTTGGCGAAATCCTTTGTAATTGTAAACAAAGTCAAAAGACTATTGTTCTGCTTGAACGAGTTGAACGACCAAAAATGCCGAAATCTTTTCGTGTGAAGTCGAAAATTAAAAAAAGCTGAGAAGGTGAATGGACCTTCACCTATTAGTGCCGAAACCTTTTTATGAGATTACTTTGTTCGCTCTAGTTCAGTTTTCTTTCGTTAGATTTTGGGAAAAATTAACTCACATGGAAGATTTATTACTGCACAGGAAATCACTTAGAAATTGTATTTTTTTAGGATGTGCGTGAGGGAATAGCCAGCTGTGTGAGAAAAGTTGAAAGGCTATTATTATAAAAACATGTTGATCGCTTTCATTGGGATAAATATCGACAAATTAAAGGCGTTGTGCTTCTCTGGCGTACTGCTTTTTTTAAGGAATTTTATTATTTGCAATAACTATTTAACAAAAGTTAATTTTGTAGCTGAGAGTCTTGTGGAGTGGTTCAATACTAGAAAAAGAGCAAAGACGTTCTGGTATCGCATCTTAAAATAACATTTTACTGTCAAAAGTAAAATTGAGAATTCTACATTGGTACCTTGTTCGAATAAACTAACTGGCTTTTAATCATATATTTAAAGGTTAACTATTTAATTTTAGTTTAACTTTTAAGTTGATTTGTGAATTTTCGCGCAAATACAATTTTGTTAAAATCATGCTAAATCCATATATTATCTCGAATTTGGTTAATTCAAACCAAATAAATATGGGCTTATCTTGAGAGCTCGAAACATATTCTTTTTAAGCTCCTGCAAAATAGCTAGATCAAAAAAATTTCAAGTCATCGTAAGTTGTTAATGTTATTTAGTTGCAACCACAAATTTGCAAGTATTTGGGATATAAAAGGGTATACAAACTTAAAAATTGCTCAATCATTCCATGCAAACAATCTCACCTTATTTTAGTGTTTACGCATTTTTATTGGCATAACAGACAGATGTAGAACATTAGACGATCACACTTGAACATTTTGGACTGAGGATGTCAAATACTTCTTCCAAAAACAGAAAGTCTCAAATATGCTAGTTACGTTGATTTATGCGAAGAGGCATGTGACTGGTTGTTATGGATCGTTGATTATCTTTGGCGTCACGACTATTCTCTAAGCCTTGATTAGGGTCTTTATAAATGGGAGTAGATCACTCATGTTTTCTGTGCAAACATAGACAAGAAAATTTGAAAAGATTTGCAAGTTTTCTACCTGGTCTTGGTAAAAATAATGGCAATAGTTGACCCTTCAATCGGTTGTGACCCCGGAATCACGCAGAAGATGAATTCGAATGGTAATTAGTAATAAGTAATTGGAACGTTGCGATTCTTTTGCAATCTTCTGTTTTGAGTTCTGGTTTAACTTATATATTTTGTTGTTGATCGAGGGTCATTATATGTTGGCCTTTGTTTTACATTTGTGTTTTGTGTTGTGTTGGCTTTCGGCAAATCAAAGTTTGAGTTGTTCAGGTAAAAATGAATTGACCTTAAAGGGGTTGACTGAAAACAACAAAATGAGGTCGAAAATTACTTTCAAAAAAGAGAAAGCTGTTTCTGTTTGTCATTGAACTCTATTTTGCTAACCTTTTTACAATGTAAATGGGATGTTTTTTTTTTCAATAAAGTGAAGCTGCATCTTTAGATAAACTTTAAATTTAGATAAACTAAAATCTTTAGATAAACTTAATCCCATTTTAATCATGGATCAGAAAAAATACAGATAAGACATTTTATTCCTTGTGTTCCTATTTTGTGTATTTAAAATTTATTTTAAATGGAAAATAAATGTGGTTGGTAAGGTATTTAGGTCAAACATATTGCTATTTGCCCACCAACTAAATATTATGAAGAAAATAAACAATTAAAGAAAGATAAGGCAAAAAGCAAACTACTATATTAAATTCAGAAAACAAGGTAGGTAAAAAACTATATAATTTTTGGAGTTTTTATTACGTTTATAAAGTTTGTCATGTTTATAATCTTCTAACGTTCATATTTTTTTACCGTCAGAGGACAAATCGGTAGCTGTCAGCATATACTTTAAGTTTAATTTCTAAAATTATCGTAAATATTTTATAAGCGGTACAAAGTGACTTTTCCTCCTTTTGTGGGTTTGGCATGTGATGTATTACCTTTGCCCTTTAGTTGTTTTCAGAGCAATTCATTTTTACTTTAGATGTGCTAAATCACTGTGCCCACCGCTTTCTTGCATTTCTACCCTGCTGTCCCTGCTATGAGTGGACTCAACTTCTTTTAGCGTTGGAGAGACCATTGAGACTTTACCGGAGACGTCTATCCGCTCTAATATTACTGAGCCAAGTGCGTTTTAATATAAATATCAAAAATAAAAATGTTTCTGGTAAAAATGTTTCGCTACTTTTTAGGCTCTTATAGTTTTGTTGTGTGTCTTATCGCAAAATATCTAACTTGCTACTTGTCGGAGGTCATATTTTTCGCTCTACGTTCAGGTGTTTCTTTCGAGGTAATGTCTGTTTGATTATTTTTATCTAGCGCATGATGGCATTTATTGTCGAATCAGTTCCTACTTTTATGTCAAGCTTCATTTCATCTCCATGCCGGCCTCGTCAGCCGGGCTCACTGTAATTTTACTAAGTTTTCCATTATTGACGTCATTTGAAGCTTTTTGATGTCGAATTTCCGTAGAGGGCTTGTTTGCGTCAGATACATCTTTGACATATGGCATCGGTTTTTGGATTTAATCAAGAAGTAGTTACGATTAGCGCTCCAAAACGTACGGACGTCCGAAATGGTAACCCATCTTCGCTGAATAAATGTAAAAATGTAATTTGCTCGAAAGTATTACCATCTTTCGGTGCACATATTCCTTTTTGGATGCTTTGTCGACCTTAAGATTATATTTTTGCTACTTTCGTTGTGTGTTATCATTAGTTTCATCGTAGAGACTATGCCTCTCTCCAACAGCCCTTGATTTATTTCGCGCTTTTACTTTTCAGAATGCATAAGTTCGTTTCGGTAGGTCTAATCCTACCAAAAACCTCTTCATTAATTCCGGAACGGTTCAAAATTGTACATAAAATAGATTGTCAGTTCGTCACTCTAACCATAAGCCTGACAACTAGGCTCTCTGCCACTATGTTTCTTTCTCTTTCCTGAGAGTTTAATAATGCACGGATATTGTTACTCAGTCTTCAGTCAATATTAACAGGAAGGAGGGTAGAGAGTATAATAGGAGAGTATAAGAGATGAGTGGAGTCAGAAAAAAATATCGACCATATATTTGGATGTCACCCTGGTCATGTTCAGCTACCTTACTCCTGAAAACAAAAACAAATTGTCGATTCACGATTTGGAAAAATTTCCTCCGTTTTCTTTAATTTTCTTGGGTTTTTTTTTATGTATATTGTTCAAAAATGAATGCGTTTACTTTAAAAAAAAATGCTGGAGCTACGTTGTGATTTGTATCAAGATTTACCGATTCACAGGCAGACATTTCTAGCATTTTCTCCAGGATCTGCTCAGCTGTGGAAAAATTATCTTGCTTTGAGACTTACGGTGACGGAAGATATTAATTCATTTTCAAATTAAATTTTGCTTTTGAACTTCTTCTCTCTTAAATTATATAGTTGATTCTAAGATTCAGTAAGTTTGCGGAATAAGCCTCAAAGCAATTCCACTTTGATTCTGCTTTCGGAGGCTATTCCACAAAACGATCGAGTTTCCCGTATCAATTATTCTCTGCTTTGATAAGTTTTAGAGACGATATACGTTGTCTATGCTGATTTATAGACAAGAATGGAGCCATGATCACAAATCAATAGTCTTTATGAGTAAATTTTGTCGATCGATATAAGTCGGAGATGTTAAAATTTGTCACAACTAACGTAAATAAAAATTAATGATTTCCAACTGTAAGTGGTCACATCAGTCAAGTATGCACTGTGAGCTGGTGTCTGATGAGAATCAGTGCATACTTTTGAAACCACTTTGTCAAAAAAATGTTTCAATAAAATTTTCAATTTTAATCATCCCCCGAAAACAATTCCACTTCAAAGAACCAGTTGAAACGATATAATCTGAAAACTTTAGCTAATGGGAACTGGTAAGAAAACTGATTTTCCAAGAAGAGCAGAGGGAACGAAACGATTTCACTTCAGATTTTATATCGTTGAAATATTTACAAATTTTATTGTTCACACTCACAACAGCATTATCATATCAGTTACTTAGCATCTGAAGATTTAGTGCTAATATTTCTAAAAAAAAGAAAACTAATTCGGTTAATAGATTGACTTCCAAGCCCTGTACAATAATTTTTGGAGTCTATTTCATTTCCGTTTCATCGTCGAAAATCAGCTTTGATAAAATGTATTTTATTTGTTAATTTTATTTATTAATAACTGACTTTTAATTTATTAATAGCAACTGACTTATTAATAGCAACTGACTGACACTAAGAGTATTCAGGGAGATAGCATCTATTCATATACTTTGAAATAAATGGCGAAATATGCGACCTTGAGCAGGAGCTGCAAAAAAAGATTGAGTAAATACTTTCGGAAAGTTCCCTTCCTTGCTTCGGCATTTAACGATCGATATACACTCACAAAGTTTACAAGATATATTAGTGTTCAATGCAATGCTTTTTTTTAACAAAATTTCGTTCAAAACGACTATTTCCAATCGTTATTTACATTCGAGAATGATATGATAAATTTGCGATGTGAACGAAAGAGTTGCAATGATCAATAGTTGGAATTTCATTTGCAACAGCATATTTCATCAAATACACATACCTGCCCAAATATAGTCGTCATCAACTTGAAACTATAATTAATATCGAATAAATCTGAGTTGATACGTACGCGTCGTAGCTAACACTCTCGAATACCTGTATCTAATTCAGAAAGCTGGAATTCCATCGTGAAATATAATCACACCAATATTCTCATGTAACAATAGTTCCAGTGATGAAGCGAAGCACTAAGACCGATTTCTGTGAATGAAAGAACAATATTTGGAAGTGGAGTGTGAATATAGGGCATATCAAGTTATTTCGGCGACATTCCTGGAAGAATCAAGAATATAATGAATTATTAATGAGCTACACCACTGGCACGTCGATTCTGATAGTATGAGATTGAGAACCGTTTTTGAATTTCCTACAAACGAACTGCGAGAAGACAAAGATTGGTGCTTGGCTGATGTAAAAATGTTTTGGCGTCAGACGTCATAATAGGTTACAGCATATCGAAAAATTGTTGGAACATTTTGTATTCTTCAGAGATCGTATGGCGATCAGATATTTTTCTATTTCATTGTATTTTTAAATGTTTCAGTTTCTTTGTACTTTTCACTGATTGTATGATAATCACATATGTATATTTCAGACTATTTTTGTGTTTGATGACAATAAATTTCAAATTTCTCTGGTGAAAGTTTTTTTGCAGGCAGCTAGTTTCCGCAAAATTATTTCAACATCATTTTTTTTAACCTGCTGACTCATAGCGGTGTTGCATTATTTCGAGAATGCTTAAGCAGAATTTGACAAGCTATATGGTTCTTGAAAATAGGCTGCAGTCTGGTAAAGAGTGCATTGGAGTGTGGCCGTTACAAAACATCTTGCAAACTTTTCATAATAAATTGAGCTTTATATATAAATTTATCATAGTAATCACGATCAATTTTGGAGTATTATCCACACCAAATATGCACAATGACTTTTGTTATAGTCTGTCGCTGGGCTTTAATTACTTGGAGCAGATGGAATCATTCCACTCACCCGACCGCAGTAAGACCGATTAGAGATAAGATGACAGTTTACTGATTTCAATGCTTTATGACGTTCTACCGGTTTGAATATTCGTCAACAAGAAAAAAACATAGAAGTGGTTTTGATTTGTTTATTTTTTGGGTGGACCAGATTAGTGAATTCGTTATAATATCGTTGTTCAAATCTATAGAATGGTCAGCAGAACGGTCCTAGCTAGACTGGACTGACAGTGTTGCTGTTAATCAACATTCTTAGCGGAGCGTTTGGTTTCTTGCTGTTACTGCATAAATTAACCTGGAAATGAGCACTTCCACTTCTCTGCGACGAAATTTCGTAGCGGAAATGTAGATTAAGCATAAAAGTCAATTTCACAGCTTCCAATGACCCCGTCGCCAGAATCAAACTTTCTCAATATAAGCCCAAGCGTCGCGAAAATTTGTTACAGTTTGACATTGATAATCAAGGTGAATGGCGCGATTGTAAAGAAATCGAAATTCGTGAATTAGGTGAAGTATTAACTGTTGTGTGCGTACGTGAAAAAGTGCATCGATGAAACTCAGAGTGGAACTAGCAGTGCTTTGTGCACTGCTAGCGATCAGTGCAGCATTTCCCGGTAAGTGTGAAATTAAAAAAACACATCAATAAGAATATTTGACTTAGTCATGTCTTGTTTTGGATAGATATCTCAGTAGATCAGGTCAATCCGCCACCACCGATTAAATTTGCGGAACCCAAGCAAGATGTGGATGTTGATGTAGTTCGGGTGAAGTCAAACCTTCCAGAAAATGCAGCTGCTCCTTCCAAGATTGAAGTGGAAAAGGTGGTGGAGAAACCAGCTAGTGAAAAAGTGGAGGATATGAATAAACCAGTTTTGTTGGATCCATTGCCAGAAAAGGCAAAAGAAGAAATCAAAGCTGAAGAGCCCAAGCCTGTGGCTGCCGAGCCTTTAAAGCAAAAGCCAATGCTAGCAAGGCACAGTGCACTACTTAAGAGAAAGTCTGCCTCACAAATAGTTCCGTTCCCGATTCAAAATCGTGAGATTGATGGGTACATTCCCTTCAAACCTCTAAAAAATCAGTTTCGAATTCAACCGAACCAGATTCGGGGTGTACGCCAGCAGATCTATAATCCATATCCATACTATGTTGGACCGAACCATTATCCGCAGCCGCAGCAGCAACTACAACAGCAGATGCAACACGTGCCCCAACAAGCACGTGCAGACAAGCGAAAGCGGCAGCATCAAAATAAGAACAAAAAGAAGAGCAGCAACAAAAAACGTCGCACACAATCGCCATCAAATAACCGCAAAAAGAAGGATAAGAAGAAGACCACTACTCCCAAACCACTTCCACCGAAGAAGCCAGTGAATAATCGACGTGGCCAACTTGCCAACAATCAAAATAGCCACCCAAACTATAATTATAACAATAACCATAACAACAATAACCACCTTAACCACCCGAACAACAAGCGGAAGGCTACTCCCGCTCCAATCAAAAACAATAACCGAAACAAGAAGCAACCAAATAAGCAAAGTCCGAACACACGAAGAAAACCAACCACCAAAACTCCTGCCCGCAGGCGAAAGCCTTCGTACAGAAAGAGGCCATACTACACCGAACAAGCGTACTAAATCTATGATCGACTGATTATTAAGCTATTGAATTTGATCGTATTTAGTTCCGATAAAGTACTGGAAGTATTCACTACTTGATTGTACGATGTCACTATTAATTTATTTATTTATATTAATTTGTAAAAATAATAAACGTTTCTATTTATAGAAATTGTGTTTTTTTGGATGCTGTTTCGGGTGCTAGAATGAAAATGATTATTATTGATTTATTGTTACTGATATTATTTTATTACTTATTTATTACTGAGTTTCAAAGAAAACCAATGGTCTATCAGCTGCTCATGGTTATATTTTGTACTGATGTCTGTAAAGAGTAGTTTATACTAATGTTTATCAGGTGTGGGCCTGTACCAAGTTGAAATTAAAATTTCTTTGATGGTGGGGGGCATTTTAGTGAATTGTCCATGAAAAAAATAAATTGGAGAAAATAAGAAGACGATATGAAAACTGATGATCTCTTAAACTTGCTTATGATAATCTTTTTAAATGTTTAACCCTAAGTGGGCCTTGAGAGCCCCTAAAATACGGTAAAGAAAATTTGTGATATTTCAAGTTGTGGTAGGCTCTGACAGAATTCTTAGATCATTACAAGAGTCGCAAAATGTATTGATGCTTATAGGAAATAAGCCTACATGAGTTTTGTTGAATGCGTATGAAATACTGAAGCTATGACAGATCTGAAGACAGGTTTGAGTCTGAAGTTTGTGGTCGCACGAGCTCACGACCAGATCATCATATAAAAAAAATCTTCTGAAGACTTGAAGATTATGTTGTTCATTTTTTCACAATACGCATCGCTGTAGCCTCTCTAGAGTCTTTGACTCCGAACGTTCCATGACTTTTCTCCGACTCAATATCACTCGATTTCAATTTTCCGTGGATTTCATATAACTACTCTTTGATGAGTTTGGTATGATTAAAGTTGACTTTGTTGGAAATGAGGCTGATCAAAGTTTGTAGTAGGTAGCAAATTAAGTGCAGTGGACATGAGTGAGGCCACATGCTTACACCGACTCCTGCGATTTACACGGTATAGCCTCGCCTGTAGCCGCCTTTCCGACCTTCCTGGTTACTACTTGAGGACCATTACAAGATAACCATGAAAATACGAGTATTCAACAAATAATTGTGCGGATACACAATTTGGTGCTAATTATTACTAACATTAGCACATTATTTTCTCATTAAATTGTATTTTAGTCAGTATCTACTAGCAAATGGAAAAAATCGCAGGAATTTTTGTGCTGGTAGTGCTGTTGATTGCTCCTTCACGTAGCCTTTTTCCATCAGAAAACGATGAATTATGCTCTTTCGACACTGAAACAACAGTGAGCCAGACTTCTCATCTTTCCTACTGTTAAAAAAATTAATAATGTAAAAGTATTAACATAACACAAGCTTTCGTAACATATAAGAATTTACCTGTGTGACCTGGAATCTCGGCTGAGTTATTAATACGAATAAACAGTTCGCACCTCAGTATGCATATTTCTGTGCGCATTTAAATATTTTTGAGCTCAATTTCTAGGTCTTGAGATTTTGATTCACGAGGTTATAATTTATATCAATATGCTACTTTGTTGTTCACTGACAGTTTAATGCGAAGCTTTTGGCTTCTTCATATACAGTGAATAATTCAATATTTTAACCAATCTGACTAATATTCAAGCCTATTTTTCTAACGACTAATCACACAGTTGGTTGGCGAATCAAGCCATATATAGTTTTCGAAAAAGCAAAACCAACAATAAGGGCTTAGTGTAATGCACGACTTCCTAATCCAATGTATTTTGATAGAAAGATAGAAAACATTTGTACACAAAATAAACTTCACAAGAGCTCGTCATAATTAAGTCTAAATATTGTAATGAATTCATCATATTACCTATTTCCGAAAATACAAAATAGAATTAATGATTTCGCCAAAATAATCAATCAGAAACACGATTCTCCAATAAAATCAAATTACTCTTGATTGTTTCATAGTTCAGTTTTACTGAATTATCTACTTATAATGAATGCACGCGAAGGTATAACTAATACGCATTCGCACTAAAATGCAATGTAATTTCATTTGTGATTATGCTTCAGCTTCGAACTCACGGGATGCAGATAAATTATCGATTCGAATAATGGTCGGCATTAGATGAATTGAACTACTGTTTGATAGATTCGAGGAGCTCTTTGGAGAATTACTAATATAACAGGAAATATTTTGCAATATTTGTTTGCAACGGGTTTGCAGCATTTAAGCTTAAAGTGGAATTTTTCTCAAAGCAAATTATTCTATCATGTTTGGGAGGAAACAGCATCAGGAAACTAAGCAAACCATGATTGGGAATATGAACACTGAATCATAAGCCCACATGGAGCTTTCAGTTGGGTACATTATTCAGTTGGAATTTCAGTTATCTGAACGAGAAATGTACGGAATGTTGATATCATCAATATTTGTACCCCGAATGAACTTATAGTAACTAAGCTACTGTTCTAGGTTATATGTAATTAAGACTTAATTGTTGATGTGTTTTTGACTGCCTAGTGCTGTTTTGACTATCAACCAATAAACTAATTTTTGGCTTTGAATCATCTGACAAATATCATGCCTATATTTTCATCAATTTATCAAACTAACAAAGACATGGCATGTGGAATTGTCTATAGAATGTTCAATCAGTATTTTAATATCCAAGATTTTTAGTTTCCAGCTATTAAATAAATTTCCTAACAGTAGCCAGTAATTCGTTTGTGGTAGGCAGCATCATCAATCTGCAATAATGTATCTGAACTATAGACTATTAGAACGAACTATCATATTTGCGAGCTATTTGCTAAGTCCATTATTTTGATTGATTCATTCCTTATGAGGTATGCTTCCCAGCCATTAATTGCTATAGAAGTAAATAGTAAATTGAAGTGGAGGAATCGAAATTATTTGAAAGTTTTATGTATTCGTGTTAATGCTAAGAATCGGTATTCTGCCGGTTCTGCCACGATGATTCACGTTGAAAGATGTTTCAAATATTGATTGATATACATACCTCCATATAAAAGTCCGAAGTTATTGTCTAAAACCAAAAATCGGTTGGCCTGAAGCAATTAAGTTTCTTTTATTTAAACAAAGATAATATCGATTCTTGTAACAATAGCAAATAGTCCGACTAAACTATGCCGTTATGAATGTTTCTGTACAATTTACGTGAGATAAGTCCCTAGTTGTTTGTTGGTGGATACATTCTAAACTAGATCTCTCCAGCATCGCATACAATTCAACGAGATCAAAGTCTCAGCTATCGTTAGTTCTAACACCTGTTTGACGGCGACTTTATATTGTTGGTAACGACCCACTTTCGAAGTCACTTTTTGGGCTCCAAACGAAGAATTGAACGTGTGCACATTGTTACAGCTCATATCCAGTTAACTTAACGGTCACATGCATGTATGCATGTTTGCATTGAACGCAAGTACTAGCGGAATTGTTTGCGAAAAAACAGTTATGAGCAAGCTTACGATCCTTCAAAGCACTTCATAAGCCTTGTATTCATGAGTTTGCACAAAAATTTCAAAGAACTTGTCATCCACCAGATAGAAACATATGAGTAATCTAACTTGTACCTGTTCCTAAATTGTTTTTTTTTCTCGAGGAAGATCGAAATGATTGATGATTTAGATTTGTGCTTTGGTCGCTGCGGAATGCTTTTTAATGGTGAATGAAAATGATGCTTGCGATGCAAGTGACCAGAACCGATGATGGTTGGGCGCCAAAGTCAACGGACATCGAACAAACAAATCGTTGTTGATGATTGTCTGACAAATGTAATTGAATGAGCATCTATGAATAATAACAATGGATAGTTTTTGTGGCTTCTTGCTGGGTCATTATATTGGCATTCGATAGCAAGAGCTATTGCAGACAGATTGTGCTATTGTTTGATCGCCTTCTTCGAGAACTGATCTTTATACAGATGTTTGACTTTTAATTTATCAGACAGCGATTGCCTCAAATGCTTTACGTTGTAAAAAGTGAAAGAGATTTCAGACGGAGGTTCAATCCCGTTTCGAATTAAAGTTGCTGAAAATGTTTCGGCTTTGCTTCATTCAAAATAAATGAGGAACATGATATACAATGCGTATAAAATTGAAAAAATGATTCAGCCGAATTATGGACAGTATAACTGTTTGTTGTTTATCTATTTACAGTTTATATTCAATAAAATTTAGAACCTAGAAGTAGGCTTTTGCAATGGCAGCCTTTAGCAAACGTTAACTCACAAACTTAAGTTACAAACCACTTCAAAAACTATTGTACCTATATAAGAATTTAAGTAACGGAAAATATTCAATATCATTTATTTAATTTAATTTCAAAAACTTAAATGAAAGTTCAAATTGACATTTTCATAACAGGTGATTTCAGCTAACTGTTGCTACTATTAACCGCTCTAGTAGAATGCACGGCTGCCGAAGCATTAACATACTAAAACACAAACATCTTTGTCAACCTTCTCCTCGCGTGTCTACTCTTCGGTATTACAGCTCGAGGTTCGAGCAGGTTCTTTTAAACCTTTCTTCTAAAAATTCTCAATATTATGGTTCAACTCCATTTTTGGTGCTCTCCATCCTCTTAAGCTTAATTATAATAAAGGAAATGAACTTCTTCGTAAATTTTCATTTATTTTTGCTGAAGACTGCTGCACGGCATATCCCGGCCTAAGTCCTGTCGTTCGGTCGAGATGTAGGCAAGAGGGCAATCGAAAGTCACATGGCTTGCATCCATCTCCGTTGGCTGGTAGCTTGCGGGCATTGATAGGTCACTATGCCCAAATCCGTGCAGAAATCTGAGGACTAGCCATGCTCATGCTTCTTCTATTCAGGATCAAATAGTGCACCCATCTTCCATTCTCACCCGAGGTCTTATTGCTTTTCACAGTGGCTTCAATCGATGACTTGCCGATCATAAACTTGTTTTCGTTGTTTGTTATATAATATATACATAAGAAACAGAAGTATATATATGTATGTATGTATCGGAAATAAAAATATAAAAATAATTTGTAAACATTTTAAAACGAGTTGATGATAGGACACTTCGATAAAGAATCCAACAGTTAAGCGTTATTTCATAATTGATTTCTAACGCGACTCTCTAAATAGTTGAGGTGGCTAGTTGAGACCAGAAGGAACCGTTTTGTAAAATTATATTTCTATGTATTTATGTATTTAATTTTGTTTAGTCTCATAGCTATCAATGTCTTAGATATCCGAAATTGACGCCTAAAATATTGCTTTCAGTAGCAAAAAAAAACAAAAAAACAAAAACAGCAGCACGTGGAGCTCTGCTGCGCGTTTTTGGACTTCTGTAGTGAAAACGAGAATGGAGTATTGAGTGGAAGTGTTGACTGGAGATGAGAATTCGATTCATCCTTATGAGCCAAATAAAAGGCACACCACAACCCGAAAAGTAAAAGATGTCACAGTCTGCTGGAAATACGGAATGACCCACTCTCGTAGTTTGGAGAAGGAAGTATATATAAATCGTAAAACCCAAAATTAACTATAACTCTGCTTTGATTCGTGGCTGAAGAAAACACTTACAAAAGCTGCACATCTGGCAATTTATACGTCTTCACCAGTTATCTAGTATAAGGGGTAACTGAAATAATGAAAAGCTCCTGTCCTCCGTATTAAGGAACTTCAGGTAAGTTGGCAAGCTATCGGTACGCAAATAACAGAAACCCATTTTAAATAACTCTGATGACAACCACACAACAAACAGTGTTGAATAAAATATGACTAAAGTTGATTTTAAAAAATTTCGCGAAACTTTTCCAAATGTGAAAAATTCTATTATTTACCAACTTGTAATTATTTTACTGTAATTTCTTGTGTCTTGTAAATAGGAACTCCCATGTTTTGACAATTAATCAACTGTTATAAAGGTCATACGACACTTGCTTTAGTAGTTGTGTGCTTTCACTACAAATTTCCTCGTAGAGCCCTTACATCCTCTTTAATTTTAAATTTCTAAGCCTCCAAAAAATTCAATTAGAAACGCAAGTTAGTGCTACAGATCAATTTTCACTGATTTATTTCTAAAATAGCCTTAACCATATTCAAATACTTCTGGATTTTAGCTGTGAAATCAATGAGATGGTTTGCGTTTACTCAATCATTTGCTGCATACGTAGTGCAGAAAAGCTTTCATATGTTTATAATATTTTCAAATGAAAGGTCAATAATTAAGAAAATGCTGCTAATTATTCTATGCACCGACAGGGTTAGAATTAGCCAATTATATTCTTCTAGCATTCTATTTGCAAATCGGATATTGAACTCGCTTCCTAGTGTCTTAACACATTAACAAAGTAAATTTATCGAATGATCTACACATAGTTCGCTAGCATCGATTTATTTCATACCCTCTAAAAGTATTTACCTCATTGCACCACATGATCTAATATGCTGTTTGCGATCTCATCAAATATAATTTCTTTTCTAATTATTTCAATCGATTCATAACGTCGTCTGATTGGCGTGAAAGAAATTGGATCTAGCCAAATACCACGGTATTTAGGCGAAATCACTAGAACGATCATTGATCCTCATTGTTTGGCTAAATCGATCGATTGGGCTTATGTCTTATCCAAAACTGTTCGCAAGTTCACGAACTCTTCAAGCTGTTGCTGCGTACACGACGCAAAAGTACCTAAAGACGAAAAGCCGGTCAACATAATGACCTCTGGTCGGGAGGAGGCTTACATATATGGCTGACGTCCTATTTGGCAAAAAAATCGCCATAGTATCTAGCGTAGATTTAGTGATTCGATTGAAACTCATCCCATCGAAGTTGAATGATCGCCGCATAGGTATAGCATAGAGAATCGTATGAGCTTTTTGCCTGTAGGCAAACTCGAATTATAAATCATTACGTTCCGAAAATATCGCGCTTAGGTTCTTTCTTGTTTTCAATTACTTTTCATTCTTCTATGCGATTTTCATCTTTTTCACAGATTACACGTTTGTAAACGTGCAACTAATTGTTAACTCATCAGTTTGGGATCGAAGAAGTTTGATGCGTGTACATAAATGTATGTTGACAGTCCGAGGCAGTTGATTGTAGTCATTTCAGGTGGATTACTTTTTAATTGACTAAAATCATCGCGTGCTGGCGCGATCATGTTCGCTGGATGGTGGCGGCCAATTTTAAAAATGCTTTCTCGTCATTTAATGCGATCCCTGGGATGAAAATATAAACAATATTAGGAGGAGCAGACTAAAAACGAGACCATTACTGCATGTATCTGATTTTTGGTGGTCGAGAGAGGTCATCAATGTCCAGGTCTAAGGGTACTGATATATTGCTGATGTTGGCTATTGGTTGCTCAGTTAGCATCCAAAAGTAAAGATCACTAATTCAAACTTCGAACAGAACATATTATGAAAAAAAAAACAATTGAGGGAGTATCTTAACTCCCTCAATTGTTTTTTTACAAGTAGAATTACATTAAATGGACGAAAAAGACAGAACTCGAACCGACTTCATATGCTGTTTGTAAAGAGTCAAAGTAGTTCTAGATAACTTACTATTTTACAGCTTAAAGGTATCCTCCATTATTGTTTCCTTGTCATTTAGTAAGCAGAGGTGGCAAGAGTTAGTTGACGTGCTCCCAAACTAATCTTTACTAAAGAATAATTCAATACTTGCGTTTACTGTAGTAGAACCTCATAAAACACTTGGATTTTCATGAGATGTATCTATGTTATGTTATCTAGAAGAAATAGTTTACAGTTCATGCAACATTCATGGAGTATTTTATGTTCGCCGTATCTTCAAATTTAAGGCCAAAAAATAACAATTCTAAGATACTTCATAATGGTCAATGGAATAATTAAATTTTCTCACACTGAAGCCGGCATATTTTCCTTCAATATAAATCTCTTTTAGTGTCGAAATATTAAATTTATATGCTATAAAATATTCTCTTTCATGAATTATATTTGCCTCTAAGAAATTTACCTCAGTATAAGCATATTTTTCGTGCAATGTTTAATGATGTGATTGTCAATGCTTATTATTTTTCTCTGAGATGCAGCGAATTTGACCTGAAGCAGGATATTTTTCCTGGTAGATTCATCAAATGAAACAAGCTTCAAGATCATGTGAGCATCTTCGCTTATCGAAGGTACATAATTATTCAGCAACCGTTACCCTAAACAAAACTAGCCATTGCACTTTCAATGAATAATGTCTTCCATCGGTCCACCTCTAAACTCATCATCCATCAGATCCGTCTTGCTTCAACCTAGAACCAAACATATCAAACAATTCGTAATAATGATGCAAACCATTTGAATCGACTTGTACATAATAGCTAATGAGCTCAATTAAATAGCCACGAGTGTATGCTTTGGATTGATTCGCAAATACTGTTTGCTAAACTTTCTGTTTACAAAGATATCGGCGGCTTAAGCTCTGAGCCATGTAAAGTACTTGTGTGCTAGGCTAGGCAGCTCACGACTAGTCTGGCCTACCAATACAAATGTCATACAGAATAGAGTACACTTGATCCGTTCATCGCTCGTAGTTGAATAGAAGAAATTTCACGTAACTACTGCAAATAATTTTTCATCTGCCGAAAACTTGGTCAATAAAAACCGCCGTCAAGAACTATAAGAACATCAGTTTGCTTGTAGAATCCAAGTTGAGACGAGGTCCTCAGATATCTTATCTTGTTTTTTGCGAACAGGGTGAGAGTTTTTGGGCAGAACGATGAAGCTGGGACCATTTTTGGCGGTGCTTGTTGCACTGCTGTGCGCAGCAAGCAGCACTTATGGAGGTAGATTAGTAGCGGCGGCTTTTAGTTTTTCTGATTCCTAATGTGAATTTTCCTTTCCAAAAATAGAGCCTTTCAAACAGACCGATGTGGATACAATTCCTGCAGGAACTAGAATCAACCCACGTTTCTATGTTAAGGTCGACAGTCCACGAAGCATCTCCGCTTCAGGTGAGGAAGAGGATGACATTACTGCGGAAGAAGAAGCCGAACTCGCTGAAGACGAGGAGGACGACAACGACGATGAAGATGATCCAATTGAAACCTACTATCCTGTCTCCGATGATAGCGGGCAAACTTACTTGATTCCAGAAAGTGTTCTTCAGGTTATGGCTGATAAGCAAGATGCCAATGATGACTCTGATACTTATTTAGTTCCTAATGGATCAGTTCGATTAGATGATGATGATTCAGAAGATGGCGAAAGTAGTTCGGCAATTATCCTCTCCGAAGGCGCAGATGACAATGCTCTTGTAGACGGAAGCCAATACATCGCTATTGTTCATGAGCCTGAATCGTATGGCAAGTCCCGTCGTGTCCGACGCGGTGGCATAGTAAGGAGGAGGCGTGCTGGAGGCCGAAGACGCAGGCGAAGACGTGGTGGTTCCCGACAAGGATTGAAAAGACGTCGTACTCGTAGGCGCATCCAGCGCGGAGGTGGCGCACGAGGTGGTCGCCGACGAAGACGCGGGGGTGGTGGAAAAGTTCGACTTGGACGTATCCGCTTGAGGCCACGTCGTGGTTTCCGGTTCTGAACAACGGCGCTCGACAATAGGATTTAACTATTTCACGGATTTTCGCACAGAATAAATTCACAAGAAAAATCATGTTCATGCCATCTAACAACATATTTGGGGTGAGATGAAAATCGTAGGATTTTCGCCTCCGTTTGGTGATTGTAAACACACACGACACATCACATCAATTCATACATAAATAAAGTCATACCGAATTCATGAAATCTATTAAAAAAAAAAATTGATTGTTTCATTTGGCAATTGAATATTTCTTTCGTACTATCAATTTTATCTGGTGAACAAAATTTCACAGATACTTTGTTCATTGAACCATGTAAAAAGTCTATCCATTATATGGAAAAGTGGGATACTCGCTTAAATCTTTTGTTTCTACCATATGTTATGCTAAGTAGCTTTGGAGCCCAATTCGTACGTGGACATACATTGAAATTAACCCATGTGTATACAAAATATTGATTTGATTCAAACCCGGATATGACAGGTTTGGATCATTAGAAAAAGAATGGAGAGCGTCAGCTTATTATGCTACTCGGATAGGGAATCAGGAACGACAAATGATTTTTTTTGCATTAACTGGAGTTAAGTTATTTATACCGCAAATCGTTGAGAAATGAAACCAATTTTCCCTTTAATACTTAGTGTCAACAGGGTAACTAGCAAGATAAATACCCTTGGCTACCTATAGATAAAGTAAATATGCTACTAGCAGCTGTTTTTAGACACACTATGATCTTTAATATTCATATAAAATCTGTTTAGGGACAGTGGCAATTTCAAAAGGTATGCTGAAGTTGGGACCGTGCCTATGGCTATTATCAAAATACTTTTGCTGAATTTATATATGTAGTTGTCAACGACACCTTCTAAGCACACACGCAAATAGTTGATTCGTTATTCGTTATAAAATTCTTATTATTTTCAGTACGCTAGTTTTTCTACAAGGTAAAGGTTTGCATGGCATAGGTCAAGCGAAAAGTGATTTCGATTTTTTCTAAGCACTTAAAATGTCCAGAATGGTTAGAGACAGCAAAAAGTGCTTATCTTAAACAATAATTAGCATGGCATCAAAAACTGTGCCTCATCATTAGACTCAGGCAAAGAGAGCAATCCAACATAAAGCTAAGAGTTCAACTTCAGCAATTAAGTTTAAAATAGCTCTTACATGAATTTAAATCAAATTGTAGGCTAATATTAAGGTATTCGGATAAAAGAGATGAAAATGCTGAGGAGCGAAATTTATTCATGTCGCAGCTATTACGTAGTGAGAACGCTTAAATTTCTAATCTTTTAACCTATGTAAGTTACTTGTTGAATAATTCAATGTTGAAAGTTTGAAATACACATCTTATAATGAAAATAAAAATTATTGGGCATTGTCAGATCATTTGAGGGTAAAGCTTTTTGAAAAGCATGTCAAGAATAAACTTTCTCCATTTATTGATTTACGGTCTGAACGAGCAGCAACATGCCTTTAGAAAAGGTTGGTGAACTATAATAAACTTGGCAGTTGTAGCCTTGTACATTCTGTGCACGATGGAAAAAGGCTACCAGATTGACCGAGTTGATCATTTGATATTTATATTAGAGCTGGACTAGTTCGAAATCAAAGGATCTTTACGTAGCTGGCTCATTTCTTACTTTCACAGTCGAATCCAATTTGTAAAACTTAAAAAAAAAATGTCAATAAGTATCTTTGCTATGTCTGTTCTATCACATGGTAGCCGACTCAGCTCATTATTTCCTTATTTGTATATTCATTTTTGAATCTTAATCTGATGCACTTTTTGTCCAATCAAGGCTTGATTCACATAATCTTTGGTGGATTGAAAACAAGTTTTGCCTTAACATTGACAACTAACAGGCTATAAGTTATTATCGCAAATATGCAGGTACACACGACACGCACTGGAGCGTGATAATGTTCCGCTCTTTGACATTTACGTATACTGGCTTTCCATCCTCTTTACATATTTGTAAATACAGACGAGGGTGAGTCGTTAAGCTCGCGGAATAGGGGTGGGGGATTAAGTTAAATGCAATTCCTTTCTTTCCATTTTCAATATATTTGCTGACGCTCTAATACATTTTTTGGATCATTCAATTTGTTTATGAATACCTTAGAAAAAAATGTTTTGTCTTTGGCAGAAAATTGAGCCAAAACAGCGTTCTTTGCTTCTTAATTGTTTTAAAACTTATTCCCACAAAGTTCCTTTTTCAATTTTGGGGAATAAATATTAATCGCTAGTAGCCAGGTCAGAGTTTTATATATCTAAAATATCGAGGCGCACCTTATGCAAGGTAGCCAACGCAAAGCGACTCTTGTGAACAGGAGCGTCGTCATGCAGAAGGAGAACACTTTTGATTAATTTTCATCTTTGTTTTTCTTTGCAAGCTTCTTTCAACCACTCTAATATTAAAGCGTAGTATTTTACAATTATGGACGTGCCTTTGTTTTCAAAAACGAGTTACAAGATCCTTTTTGAGCCCCAAGAAACGGTCGCCATAGCTTGAACTTCTTGGCTGGTAGTGTGTTTTTTCCGTGTCACTGCATAGAGTCTCAGACGCATAATGCAGAGTCCAACTCTTGTCTCCAGTAACGATTTGATTCAATACTGCATCCTCGTGTTCACTGCAGAGGTTCAAAAATGGTTGTAGCTTATACACTAACCATTTCAGACAGCTGTTCCTTCTTTAGTCTAGCATCTTTCAAAATCAATTTCTTTTTTAACAATTCCCGGAATGGTCACTTTAATTGGCAGTCGTCGCCATAGGTCGTTTTCATGTGACTCCCTTTCTCGTTTAATAATACTGTGTCACCTGTACGTCATGGTTTTACCTGGATAAGAGTCCGTGTAAACGGATATCATCTCTTCCATTAATGTTTGAGCCGATTTTTCTTGTTTTGTTAGGATCTCTGTAGCGGCACGGTATTCGATTTTTTCTAGACCAAATATTAAAAAAATGTATGACATACGAGTATGTGCATTTAAAGTTACTGCATGGCTAGGCTCCAAGAATGGCAGCAATCTATTAGCTTGAATTGGTAAAATTGCTGACCCTGGTTTTATCTAGGATGACATACTTTGCTTGCACTATGACAAAACTCCTACAAGTGTAAGTAAAGCTCAGCTTCATTAAACGACGTGCTAAGGAGTTCCGTAACTTATGGGCTACAAATTCCTAACAAGCTTTACTTGCAAGTGCTTTTTTAGCATACATTTGCATTGTCTGGAACGCTTTCTTCGCAACCAACAGTCACAGAATCGAATCCACGTAAAAGCAGTTTTTACTTTTCGTTCTAAGAAATCTATACAGCTCTTACAACTTTAATAACCTACCTTCTTAGAAGTTTTAGCTGGATCATTTAAGCTTAAGCCCACTTGCATTCAGGAGAATGGTGATATCAGCTTGTTGCACATTTGACGTCAGTAGAAGTGTTATTGTAGTCGAATTCTTGAATAGTAAAATGGTGAAACATATCCCTGCAAGGAACACCATCTCCAGTTACTTGTTTAAAGAGCACCCACATTCCATTATACATTTTTTGAGCCTGTAAGTAGATGCGGTAGGATATTCAGCAGCATAAGCAATCCACAACGATTCGAAAATATCTTTCAAATTTTCTCTTTCTCAGCCGTTCGGAATCGATAATTTTAACCTCTTTCTGAATTGTTTATTCCCTTTTCTCGTAAAAAAACCCCAATTACGAACATAGAGTTTCTACCAACTCCAACCCCGAAAAACCCTAATGGGTTGTAGCGGAACAATTTTGATTAGTACTCTTTTATTTTCCATTCCTGGGAACCAAAATTTAAAAAAATGCTTTTCGATTGTGACTAATGATAAAACATTTTTGGTTTCGGTATGACACTGATACGGATACTTATAGATATTAATCGCATTATCCTGTTGTAATTGATTGTTTCCCTCTATATATGTTTGTGTATATAGATTTGTGTTTATTATGTATTTGTGCGTAAAAGTTTCTGCAAGAATAGAATTTAATCGAAAAAGCTGGCTTCTACTATAAGGACATAAGCCAACCTCGGTTCCTTAGAGATGGCAACGAAGTATCAAAAAGAAAGGTTGGGGTATGAGCATTGAAAGCTCTTCCATGGCTAGGCTCTAAGAAATGTTCTACTCGTTAATCATATCTTAATGAAGTTCATGGAATGTATCACCCTTGAGTTAGAGCAGACCAGATGCTGATATCTCTGTGGTTGTGGGGCCATCTTAAGATAACTTTCAATATAATAAAAACTATATTGAACAACTTCCGAGCAGCCATCAGATTAAAAAAGGAGTACACATAAAATTTTGCCTTAATATAAGCTAAATTTGGTACACTTTTGATTGCAAAATAAAAATAGGGATGTCATCTTCGGTAATTTGCCTAACTTTTTACAAAAAAAAATGTGACAACTAATTTTCAAATGGCAAAAATCTTATAGTAAAAAGATTCAGCAAAATATTTTCGAAAGTTTCGAAACTTTTGCGGGCGGCAGATCTTAAAGCCTCTCTAATAGAGATAATGTCAGATCGAAATGAAATTAGCAATGTGAGTTCAAGCAGATATAGTATAATTTTTGCTGCATCGCTAGCAAAAGGTTGGCAGCACAAGGCAGTTTCGTCATTTGTTTACTAGTAGATGGCACCGTTACATGTTCAAATCCGAACATTTTGCAATAAAATTGAATACGAATGTTTGTATATTCCAAGATTTGAAAGCTTTGCGGATAGCAGTCCAAGAGATATAACTCTATAACTTCCAATTAGGGCACGCAATCCCGAGATTTCGGGATCTCGGGATCCCGACCCATTTTGGACATTTTCGGGATCCCGAATTTTTTAACGGGACTCCCGAGATTTCGGGATTGATAAAACTCAACCCATTTCGGGAATTAGAAAGCAGAACTTAATACTAAAAGAAATATTGTTTTATAAAAACGGAGGCGGAAGCCAGTAGTAATAATGAATTACAACTGGCGTATGATTACATACTTAATATCCCACCAAAAAGTGTACCCGAAATATCTTTTTCAGCAGCTGGATATATGTGCAGCAAAATCAGGTCTAGTTAAAAATTTGAAACTCTTGACGAATTATGTTTATTAAGAGCATACTTTCAAAACGAATCAGCAGTTTGAACCGATCGATATTATTACTTATCAAGTGTTTCATTGAAAAGCAATATTATTTTGTAATTGATATGTAAACAACTAAAAAGAATAATTTGTTTTTATTATATTCGTTATGCTGATTAAATTTCAATTCGCTTTTAACTAATTTTATAACTAACTATCATGACCAAACAAAGACCTTTATTGGACAAGAAGATAAGAAGAAATTAGATCATAAGATTAATTTAGATGCAATTATAGATTAACGTCTTACTTGCTAGTACCCATGTACATATGTGCATCAATTTAACATTATAATGAACTTAGCTTCCGGTTTTATGTATATATAATTGAAATAAAGTTTTAATTGAGTACGAATAAGCCAATATATCTGTTTAAATTCCCTTAATATAGTTTTTTACTAATGTTCGAAGAAGAACATTAGTATTAAAATCACTTTGGCCAAAAATTCATATTTCTATATATATATATATATATATATATCATCAAAAAATTTCAGTGAAAAAATCTCAGGAACGCGCCATCCGATTGAGCTGAAATTTTCAGGACACATTGGTGTATATGCAGAATAGTGCCAGGTCTCACAAAAAGTTAATAATCTTTAACCCTTTGGCGCCGGCGGCCATTTAAGTGATAATTTTAATATACCTATTATTCCGTACACAAATAAGTTTTGCAAAAATAAAGCTGACGAAATGAATTTTGAAGGTGTTTTACATGTGAATCGGATAATTTTTTGGAATTTTTTAACCCCATGTTTGCGCTGGGTGCCTAAAAACAGAACGGGAAAACTTGAAAATTTTTAAATTGCGATAACTTTTGACAGAGTTATTCAATCATTACGAAATTTTTAGGACATATTGGTATTATTTAGTTGTAGATCTGTGTAGCTTTTGATGAGCGTGCTGGCAACCCTGTAGCTAGGGCAGGCACTGAAAGTGAAAACCTTCAAATCATCGTCTCTCTTGAAAAACTGCCGCTTCTTCAAAAAAAAGCCACTCATATGTAAATCTTGTGCTTTGTTTACATAAACGAAAAAAAAAATTTGATATGGTATAACGGGAACGCCTGGTAACCCTTGCCCAATTTACCTATATTTTTAGCATCAAAAACTTCTGTTCACGGAAACTCACGATCCAATGAGCAGAATTAATTGAAATTTGCAGAATGTATTGGTCCTATATAGGACCAGGTCTGATAGAAGTGATTTTGAAATGCGGGTGATGCTGTGCCAGTGGTGCCATCTTGAAAAATCACTAAAAAAGATAACTGCTTTTAGCCCTATAAATTCTGATTGAATCGTTCGATTTTGACGAAACTCACACAATTGCTGGACCTTACTTTAAGCCACGTTTGGTAGAAATTTGGTTGAAAAATTCGGTTGGAGTTGGAGATTTTGACGAAATTCACACAGTACCTGGAGCTTACCTCAAACCACGTTTGGTAGAAATTTGGTCGAAAAATTCGGTTGGAGCTGCCAGCTATGATAATTTTGGTGTCTGAAATTTGAAAAAATTAAAATTTGGAAGTGAAAACATTAAACCATCGAATTTCCAAAAACTGTCCGTTTCTTACATTAAAACCAATCTGTATACAAATCTTATGCTTAATCCACACAGTCAAAGTAAAACTTTGGAAATTTCATGTCGGACAAGAACGGTAACCCTTTCTCAGTTAACCTATATTTTTAGCTTCAAAAACTTCTGTTCACGGGAACTCACGAATCAATAAACAGATAGAATTGAAATTTACAGAATGCATTGGACTTAAGTAGGGCCAGGTCTGACAGAAGCGATTTTGAATTGTGGGCAACTCTGTGCCAGTGGTGCCATGTTGAAAAATTACAAAGGAAAAAAACTGCTTTTTGCCCTATGAAATGTGAATAAGTTACCAGATTTTCATGAAATTGACACAGTAGCTGAACCTTACATTAAACTCTGTTTGATAGAAATTTGGTTGAAAAATTCGATTGGTGCTGCCAGCTATGGTAATTTTTGTGTCTTTGGATTTGAAAATTCGCTCAGGAAAATAAAACTTTTTGCCCTATAACTTCCAGTGCAGTCATGAAATCAATACGAATTTCATACAATTAATGAAACCTGTCATAAACATTATTCAGGCCAAATTTGGTTGAAAAGCCACGATAGGGTTGCCAGCTATTGTTGGTTTTGTGTTTGTTTGCAATATCTTTACTAAGCGGTTTTATCGTAGAATTTTCAATTGGTAATGATATTGTAGTGACAATAAACAGCAAATATTAAGCTTTCCATTATTTGAAAAAACTCGCTGCAGGTAATCCTAAATTTCTTTATACTCCTATAACTTCGAATGTAATATAACAACGTGAAGCAGATGTGATATATTTTTGGCTTTGATACTGGCGAAAGGTTGCCAGCACGAGTCGGTTGTGCTACTTTTGTATCAATAAATGCTTACAGTTAGTATTCATACCGGAAACATTTACAATGAAAATAAATAACCGATGTTTCAATTCACAAAGTTCTGCAAATTTTTCGGATCGCAGCCCCAAACACCAACTTCAGTTACAGTGCTGCAGGCACTGAGCATTTTCTTCATTGATGTTATATGAGATGCTACTTTCAAAATTTTGTGAAATAAGCAACTGATAACGAATATAATTAACCCGTGTTTTGCTCTCATAAACGTTGAAATTCATGCCAGTGGTAATATCTGAAACCTTCCACCATATGAGTTATAATGCATTCTTGAGACCAAAGTAGAACGTGGCGTTTGAAACAGTTTGGCCGTAATAAGCAGCTCATGTGGTGGAATATGCACTCAAAACCTGCACGATTCTTCTACTGTTCTTCGAACATTAGTGTTTCTAGCGGTTCAGGTGCGCTAGAGTTTTTTTTTTTTATAAAATCCCGAAATCTCGGGACTATCTCGGGATCCCGAAAATTCAAATCCCGAATTTCGGGATCTCCATTTCAATCTCGGGATTAATGCCCTACTTCCAATGCAGTCACCAGATCAAAACAAAATACAGGGTTGTTGTTTTTCATATAATAGGAATGCATGTAAATTTAAAGTTTTTCACATAATTTGATAATTATTGATCCCTCAATTTTCTCCGCTGGTTTACTGTATCTAATGGAAGTCGATTAGATTTGATTTTTATAGTGAATTCGTAAAAAAATATTCTTGTGTTAACTGAGGTTTGTTTCACGGATAATCTCCAAGAAATTGAAAAATTCACAGATAGAGCTTACACAGCTGGTTAGTCAGAATAGAGCTGGAATGGATAAAATGAGCTTAAATATGGGGGTCGGTAGCTTAGCTCACTAAGGCGTCAGTCCAAAGCTGCGATCTGCTGCCGGTGAGTTCGAGTCCCGCCGTGTCCATGGCTGTATTTTTCCGTCTTGTGTCGTCTTAACAGCCGGCGACTAGGCATAATATCAGCACTCCGTTAATTAAGTGTCACACTAGAGCTTTAGTGGCGAATAGGCATAGCACTAGCGCTTCAGAAAATAAGAAAAATGTGGCACTTAAAAAGAATAATGGAATAATTGATATCGCCTTCTCCCATATGTGTCTCCCTATCGCCATAGCTAAGCATTCGTTTCAAAGGGCAATCCCCTTGGCTTTGGCATTATCATAGAAAAAAAATCATATCGTAATCATTTTTCCAAATCGTTGCTTCTCTAAGTGAAGAAGATATTAAGCACGAGAAATCCACCTGAAGTATGACGTTCAGATTTGTTATCTTGAGCAGATGTATGTTAGCATGGTAGGTTTCGTGCTGTATATACTAAAAATTAAGCATCTTTACCGCCAAACCTCCAAAAATAATCAGCGCGGAACATGATGCTACAAAATTTGCTGATATCTAGTTAGTTAAATAGCCTTCTCAGTCGCTAGTTTGTGGTGTAAAAACTACCTTACACTGCCGTGACTTACCTTAGAAGTTCTTGCGACTAGGTTCTTTCTGCGCACCTAGTGTGAAAATTTACATTAAATTATTATTTATTCAATTATTGATAAGAAATACCAGGGATTATTCCGATTTCTTAAATTGAAGCTATTAATACCATTGCTAGCATTTCTGGCAAATTAAAACAATTTTCCAATAATTCTTACCAAACACGATGAGAAAGAAAATATCTCCAAAATAATATTTTTCGCAGCTTCATTAAGCTTTGCATGACTTAAAAAATGATTTCTGTTTTAATTAATTCTAATTTCTGAGCGAAACGGTCTACAGAGCATTCGTCAAATATTCAAATTCACACCGTACATTTGCTATAATGTTACGTGACATTATTCTTTGGGGGGTTCTTTAGGAGTTTTAAGTAAATAAGCAAAATTTTACGAAAAAAACTTATTGATTAGTTTTGAGCTTTGGAATGTTTTCTAGGCACAAATCATTTCAAAACTTATCTGTTAATTTTTTCATAGAGATGACAATAATCAATTTAAAAAAAATTATAGCAATATGACGATAATAATGCTGTTTTGAAAAATGCATCTTCATTAACACTAACCGCTCAGATATTCTGACAAGTAGGTTATCAAATAAATTGAGAATCAGTAATAATAACATTCAAATTATTATCGATTATTTGAATGAAACTCTCAGTGTCCAAGTTCAATTTAAGTAATACACAATAATTATTTCAGCCATCACAATAATTATTCCAGCCACACTTAGCTCATAATAAAATTAATCAATATTTCGTAAAAAAAATCAAATTTCTGCCTTGATATTTAAAACTCTGTCAAAATTTAACGAATTTATTTTAAACCAGAAATTCTCTAGAAACATCTTACATTTTTTTGTATCTGCCTATCTATTCTTGCATTCTACTAAAAAAATCAAAAACTGTAGCTATATTCAGGTATCATCAGTCTTGATTTGTCTACTGGAAGAAATATGTCAACCTTTTCAATCAAACAACATTCGGCACAATCTCCATTTATTCTTTATTTTATTTTCAATACATAAGCCTTAAATAATAGTACACAGTCAGTTATTAGCCTAAATGAGGTAGCGAAGTGATCAAATCGTTAAGTCTAAAGTGCTCTCGAATTTTCGATTGGTGTAATTTTTATATTTTTAATTTCACTATCAGTTGCTTTACTATCGACATGATGGCCATGCGATCTACTTTCAACGGCTGGTACAACACCGGATTTGACAATAAAATGTCCGTTCGCTTTCTCATGAACAACTTCAGATCGTAGTATGGACTTATGTCCATGATGATGACCTACTGCACGTCCGGATTTCCCAGAGTGTAGTTGCTTTGCAACGGGCTCATCGTGAACAATCTTGACGGGAATGTCTTGGAGTTGTTCGGGCAGGATGGGTACTTTTTCAGGTTGAACTATTCCCTTTTCTGCAACGTTTGCTGTGTCAGGCTTTGGTTCCTCAACTGGTGGGATGGCGTCCGGTGTGGGCGAGGCTGGTTCAGGCTTACTTTCAAGAGGAACTTCATCTTTTTTTGTGATGGAGTGCTCAGGATCTGATTTGAACTCTTCATTTTTAGGTGCATCAATAAGTGCAGACTGTTTGTCTGATATTTGCAAGAGCTCATCAATATGATCGTCGATGTGACCTGGCTCGTGATCGGCTACTTTGAGATCTCGCCCTGTTTTCAAAAAGAACCGACCGTTGTTTGCTACTTCCACCAGGGAACCAGCACCAACGATGGGGAATATATGCCTTGGCACAACAATGTGTGGACGGCTGTCTACTGACCGAACATCAGATCCGTCTAGTTTTTCATCTGCACTAACAGTGACTTCCATGACCTCTTCCCCGTTCGCAGTGGTTTGTGTCGCCATAGTCGATTCAGGCTTGAGCATTTCTTCGACAACGATTGTTGCTTTCGTGGGATCGACCATATGCTCCGAAACTGTTACTGTCATGGGCGACTCGCTATTCATTGAGTCATCAGTCGTTAGGACGATCCTTTGATTTTGACCTTGCATATTCATTTGATTCTGACCATTGTTGTGCTTGTTGTTTTTCTTTTTCATATTGTTAGGCTCAGGAGCATCATTTTGGCCGACGTATACATTATCGTAGCCAGCTGGGCCTAGAATAACCTCAGTGGGGAACCCTGCGTGGTGCGGATGTGGCCTAAATGTATGAGTGTGCTGAGCAATCACCTGAATCTGTGGAATACCTTTAAACCCAGCTTGGTGGAATGCTTGAACTGGGATAGGTATGTACTGGTAGTTTTGGTAGTCCGTTGGGTCACTCATGACATTTTGGATATTGTCTTTTCGATTAGGGCTTTTGTTGTTGACAGGAATCAAGATTGGAAGTTGGCCGTTGCCTTGTGGGTGAACAATGAAATGGACAGGATCTTGTTGCACAACATTGTTATTATTAGGTTTGTTTTTGTTTTTGTTCTTTTTCTTTTTGTTTTTATTGCCGTTGTTATTTCCTGGATTACGGTTAGGCTTCATTGGCTTATTGTTTTGCTGCTGGTGTGCTGGTTGTTTGTTACCGATTGGTTTTGTGGCAGGCAGGTTTTGACGCAACCTTACTGGTCGAGCTTGAACTGGGATGTCTTGGAATGGTTGAAGGTAGCTGCTTGCTGGTTTTGTGTTTTTCTTATGCTCGTTTTGATTACGGCGTAGATGTTGGTTCTTGAATGGAACGTAAGAAATAGAAACATCTTCATCTCCGTCATCGTATGAGTTGCTGTGATAAGGAACTGATTCATAAGGGAGATGATATCGCCTTCGGTTGTTATTGTTGAATTCTGCATAATCATCTTCATCACTGTAAACATCATCATCATAAACAGGACGTTGGTTCACGCGACGTTTGTTTGGTCGAACGTTTCGTCTCGCGTTCCAGTTTCCATTGGCCATACCATATTGTGCTGGTCTTGCTTTCTGCACATTGTTACGCTTGACCACCCGGCGCCTATTTGGTGCGTTAAAGTTCCCGCCCTGTATTTGTTGATTATTTCCCATTGGGGTATTCAAAACTACTTCTGGCAAAGATGTAGTGGTTGTCGCCCCTGCTGCTCTTGACATCAACCAGTTGGCGAGTCCTTTACCTCGAAACCAAGAGTTGTTTTGCGATTTGGAGATACCAGCACTCTTCCCCTCTGGAGCTGTGTTTATCACATGCTCATAATCTTCAGGCACCTTGGTTTTGAACGCTCGAACCGGTGCTTCGAAAAATTCAATAATCGGATTGTCTGCTCCTAGGATAAAAATATTCATTCAATTCGATATTCATGAGAGCAGCAAATAAACTGTGGACCACATCATTCAAATAATTAATAAACAGTTGCATAAATGATTGATGTTACCTTCCCCATGATCGAGGGCGTTGACTGCGATAACAGCAGCAACCAAAACTACTAGCGACCAGTAGCTCATCTTGTACACGTGTGTAGGAACAGCTAACTAAAAGCACATCTTCTTGAAACAACTGAACAGTTCTATCAACTACCACTACCTTGGATAAACTGATCTATAGCGAGCTAAAAGCACAGGTTTTTATGGCGGACCAACTACGTTGACGAGCAGCTCAACGAAAAGTTAATCGCGGACAAGAATTCTGTTTTCCGTATCCCCCATTTCAGCGAGAATACTATCTACTGCGTGCAGAATCATCTCTGGATGCAAACTCAGGTTTGCGAAAAGTTTTTAGCGAAATCAAAGATAGTTTCGGGCAGCAATCATTAAGAATCTCTAGACAAGCAGAGACGGTTAACCTTTTGATATGTTGCATAGACGTTTCGGTTGCGCTTTTCGCGTTGCATTTGGGCTATTATGGATTTGGAAATGGCGTTGGATAGACGATCAAACCAAATCAATCATAGGTCATTCCTTTAATGATTCGTGCGTAAAGAGAAGTATTTAAATGTAATCGTAGTCTCAGCGATGACACTGTTGACTGAAAACCCATTGTGAATTTTCGTGTAAAGTTTCATTGGCTTCGTTCAAATAGCTGACAATTTATATTTTTTTAGGTGCCTGTTATTAATTTAATCCTCTTGAAGTAGATTAGTATTGTGTACTGTTTTGCCATAATCAGAGCATATTTTTTATCCAATATATTGTACTCCTGACATAACCAATAACGAAATTGTGCAAGAAAGTTGTACGCAATATTTCTATTTTGAACCAAAACCATCCGCGCATTCCAGGTTTGTAGCCATTTTTTCGTTACTGACTCAACGGAATAACAGAACCTAGACAAATACGCGAGAAAGTTACACGTTTTTCGAAGCTGTTAAAAAACTTACTCGAACTCAAACTAGCCCGCAATGGGAATTGCGTGTAATTCAGCTCGAAAGGGGCATCACTCAATATCTTGGCGATACAAATCGACTTCGGTAGCGACGTCGTGTTCTCTTCGCAGGTCCATAGCTAGCTAGTTTCGATTACGGCAAGAAAGCGTTAACGTAGATCGCTGCGATCAGCAACGACCATTCAACCCAATCATGTTAGATTCGAGCTTCGACCAGGCCAAAACATCTGTTCTTTATTGTTTCTACAACAAACCGCAAATCAGCTTTGCAGAGGTCGAATTCGATTTGCTTTTGCCAAAATACACTTTCGAAAATTCAAACGTACTGATTCACAAGTCTTTCCTGCTAGTTGGTGCTTCCTATTGCGGTAATTATTCCCTCAGCATCGATCGAACTTTCATTCATTTTCCTGATTATACGAAAATATTTGCTTTTGTTCAAAAATAACGCAATCAATTCGGACTTTCTGCACGGCTTGGCTGCACTTAGTGCTCTTTGTCTCCTATGCAGTAACTACTATTCGATCAAATAACAGTCTAGCAAAGGTTTCCGCAGATCTAATTGACTAGTGATGAAGAAGTCGAAGTTTATTGTTCCCATTAATAACCTATATATATAAGCATGAAGCAAAAAACAAGAATAGCTGTTTTAAACTTTTTTATATCGATTTGCAAGTTCATCGTTTCTAGCGGAGCGGCAGAACGAAATTATGTATTTTATTTTGCTCAAACTTGAAGTAGTCTACGCTCGATCACTGATTCGAAGACTTCATTTTTAGATATTAGGAAAGGTCACTGACATATTTCCAAACTAGTTAATATTCTTTAGAAACGGAAAAAAAGATGTTAGAGCTAATTCCATGAGCGCTGTTTAGTTTAAGATGAACTGAATTTGGTGCGAAAAAGTAAGTAAGTCACTTACACGCTTAGAATAGTTGTATTAGAATGAAGATCACGAAATCGAAAAAGACTAGACAAGGCCATGATGATTTGCAAACATGCTTCATCAGATTACTTTTCAATACATAAAACTAATGATTTCATTATTAACATAAATGTAGAGTATATATGCCAGGCAATTGGATTTAATAGAACTTGTCTGGAGAGATAAACAAATGCCTCAAGGTATTTATTTAATTGCACACTTTCCATGTCTGATCTAATCGAATTTAATTTTAATTTATTTTCGTTAATATAATGTATATCTATCAATATTCTCATCGGGGTATCTTTTATATATGTATATGAGAGCATAATTACCCCAGGATATATTAAAAATGATTAAGTTTGTAGTTTGCAATTAATGCTAATGAACGGATGCATGCATACTGAATTGATTCTGTAGTTTTGTTTATTATGATAAAGATTTTCAGACATAAAATTCAACGCGCATCACAAGAGATGCACGAAAATTTTAAAAGTTCTTGAGACGAACAGGAGTTAGTGATTGATCAAGCATACCTTTATTTAATAGTACTAACATGACTGTTCGTTTAAAAAGTGATCATATATATTGCTTTGATTTAGTGAAAAAAATGTATGAATTTTTTTCTAATTCTATTAAAAAGATGTAAATATTTTTCTTTAGAAGAACAGATATTACCTGAACAAGAGGTAAACTACTACCGAACAGGCTATATTGGTTTCATTTAATTTACAAGCTTTTTTGCACTAGGACGGCGAATTAGATGAACTTAGGGTAAAAAATTCGTGGTGGCCATGTTTATAGCAGCAAATCTATTGATCATCCGGATTCTTAACATTTTTATGGGGTACTGCAAATGAAAAGGAAGAATCTGGTATTCCTGTAATTTGTCTTGCAATATTCTGATGTATATTCAACTGATGCACTGAAAATTGAAAAAAGTGTATGTTTTAGTGCACTTTCGCCAGTAAAATAATTTCTACGAAAATGAGTTTTATTTTCACTCAACTTTCAAAAACAATATTCTCAAAAATTGTTTAATACGAGAAGAAAGACAGAGTTTAATTTGCCAAGTAGACCTGTTTAGGTTAAGTTCGGTATTACTGGCTGATACAAGGTGACACATGGGCATTTTAGACCGTAGTGATACCAGATAATATGACCTGGATAAAAATGTTCAATCATCGAAGGCCCCAGACCTTTTTGCGAATTGGAAAATGTTCTTTACCATTTGCTCTGGCACATGCAACTAATCCACCAACCAGGGCACGCCGAAGGAGCGTTGTCTGATTTTCCCCCATGCCGGACAGTGACACAGGAGATGGACACAGGACAATTGTTATTGAGACTTTCGGCTCTTGACACTTCCTACAGGTGTCGCTGATTAGAAGTCCCATTTCTATAGCAACTAGACCTTATTATCTGGGGATTTATTTCCTTTATAATTTCCAATAAAAAATATAAAAAATATTGAATTATCTATAAGGTGCTCATGAGGTATCAATTCAACATTATCAAACGAATAACTATCATGGCACAAGCTGTAACTGCTTTCGATAATCTTGCCGGTGGATTATTAAATTAAAATTATTTTGTTCGGGGAAAATGACGTTTTTCTGCAGAAGATTTGGAGACCGAATTTGATCTTTCAATGATAAAGTAGCAGCACTGACATAGTACTAATTAACATGACCAGTCATGGCTGTTGAAAATAAAATTATATTTCATAGATTTTAAAAGCCTGGTGTTTGGACAACCAGGAATCACATTTCTTTACTGAAACTAAATGAAATAGCAAATGCAAAGAGCAGCTAATAATATGATATGAGCAGCTAATAATAATAACGAGATTTACTTCCGTACGTGCCTTTGAAAAGACGCTACGAATAGAAAGGACTAGAAACACTGATTATGAAGAAAAGTGAAGGAATTGTGTAGATTGCGATGCATGATTGTGATGCATGTTCTAACAAACGAGTTCCTTATTACCCGACTGCATTAATAGCTCACAAGATGGAAAACTTTTCCAAATTATCACTCTCGCGAGGTCAAAATTAAGAAGAGAGCAAAACGCCCGCGAACCAAAATTTCGGGTGCTAAGAAATAGGTAATTTTCTGAATGGCTGCTGTTCTTTTTCGTTGAAGAATATTAATATTTTTAATTTGAATGTGTAGACAAAGCAGGATCTTTATCAATCGTTGGAATTTTTGCATAAAAAGCAAAACATTTTCAGCAAGGTTGAAATTTTGGAGGATTTCTGTATTTTTTCCCCCTCAGGGTTGTTTGCAAATAAGCCGAAAACTACGCTAGTGTATTTCTTGTACCCGTTAATGTGTCGTGAATATTTTAACGACTCTGATTTTGACGACTCTGGATGAAGTTATTACAATTCGAAACGTTACAAATTTAATTAATGCCCTCATATCGTTAAAAAGTTCATAGAATTTAACGTTTACGAGTTGAAAACATGTCCATGGTTCAATTAGTAGCGTTGAATTTTTATTTAGTCAAATTCAAAGTATTTTTTTTTTTTGCATTCATAGATATCCACATGTTGCATGTGTACATATTGTTTTACCGTCGCGTATCAGTGGATACGGAGTGGAGTCACATTTGGACACCTTGCATTGCACAGTATCAATTAGGGTGGTATTGTGCTTGTTGCAACGACACGTACTGGTGGTACATGGAAATTTGGGTAGTGTCGACTTCGTATCCGTTTACTGAATGATACGGAACAATGATACGGTTCGCAAAAAATGTGGATATGAATACCTACCTTAAGCCCTGCTTTACTGCTCTGTGCTGCAAAACGTGGCCTTGAATTTTTGTTTTATCAAAAACAAAAGTTTTTACTGCATCGGTTCAAAATCAGCCAAACGCAGAACATTAACGTCATTGCATGCTATTTCAACGATTATGTTTTATATATATATATATGGGTTATATATACTCAAAGCTATTAAATGCCAGTTTTAGTGTAAGTAATTTTCTAACGATGATTTTGGCTTGTCCGATTGTAATCGAAGTGAAATTCGACAATAATACTTTAGAATCACATGTCGAAAAGGATGCCAAACTGAGTATCTAGGAAATTGCAAACACTCTTCTGGTTTCTTGGTTAGCTGTGCAGAGACACTTTCACGAAATCGGCAAGGTCTACAGACAGGGTATATGCTTCCCAAATCAGTTTTCGGAGATGAATAAAGAACAATGGCGAACAACTTGCACTTCTTCATTGTTTAGACACCAAAGTGAGCCATTTTTATAATGGGTTATAGTCGTTTGAGGAGAAGTGGGTCTTGTATGACAGGAATAAGTGCGCCAGTCAATGACTTTCTCCAAACCGTACCCATGCCTAAACCAACTGGACTGAGAAGACCGTACCCATGCCTGAACCAGCTGGACTAGGAAGTTTTACACATCCCCCTATTTTCCTGACATAGCACCATCAGACTTTCATTTATTTCGATCCATGGAACATTCTCTAAGGGATAAATTTCTTGAAATGCCGTTGATGTGCAATTTCACCTAGAATCATATTTTTCCTCGAAGTCAACCGATTTTTATAAACAGGGAGCTGAGACTCTGTCAGCAAATGACTGAAAATATGTTCCAAATAATGACGGAAATCACATTCTAGAGTAATTGTACGATAAAGCGAAAATAATATCATTTGTTTGGCTAAAACTGAAAGAATTTCTTCTGCCTTGTAGGTATAAAAAAAAGTGTATGAAACGTATATACTTTTGTCAAATAATAATTTTTCAGTTTTTTCTGCTTAACTTAATGCATCAATTAACTGTATTGTATCTGTGTCGCACTCGACAACGTCATCCAAGAAGATTGATAGCTCTGATTTAAATATTGGTATCTACTTCCTACAAACTTTTCTCCGTTATTGAAAGTGGGCCAAACGTCTAAAAAAGCATTGAAAAATTTTTATGAAATATGAACGATTCGAAATAATCATATTTCAAAGAATACTCTAGATAAGATCTCTTATTTGCCTCATAATTTTGTCTTTCAGTCAGATATCTCTTCATCATCATGCTTCTAACCTTTGATACCTTCTCTATTATTTCTTTCAATAGTAAAATAACCAAACTGCGCAAACTATTCGGCAATGATATACAATTCAATCATTGGATCACCAAAATCGCGCATCCATACAAATAGGTCAGATTATGCGTCGCTTTAAAGCAAGAAATTCATCAACGAGCTATAGTGTACTTTCGCGAAAGATGAAGCTGAATGGTCTGTCCTCAAAATCACGCTGACATTTTGCTTGAGGTGAGAATAATATAGATGGAAGTCAGGAAGCCATTTCAAATTCAACAAAGCAAGCATGGTTTCTTATTTTACAGGAAAGTAATAGTAGTCACCTAGATTTTTAGTAATTAGTTTTGTAAGATGGGTCTTCAGATGGAGTAAAGTAGGCCGTTATTATATTCGATTGGTAGCTTTCTTTAATTTCGCATAAGTGCTGATAAGTGGAGATAGACTGAAACTTTCCGTCAGTTATCTCAGCTCTTTCATAGTACGATTATTAAATCAACTCAAATTATTATTTGATAAAAAACACCATTTTACGAAATTGATAAAATTATTAACATGGTATACAAAAAATTTTCGTGGATTCTTCTGCATTTTAGATATCAGAAAAATGTTATTTTGTAAATGCAACAGGTAAAAGTGGTTCTGTGCTTTCTCCGAAGTAAAACAAGTACCAAGCTATAGTTATCAAAATATTATCAAATAATAATATGAATATTACCAACCAATTCTCAACGGAATCACTAACACAATTGTCTTCCAGATTCTGAGAACTCCAATATACCAACTCATAATGTCTAGCTTAATCTTTTTTCGTCAAATATGTTTTTTTTCTATTTCGATAGGTCAATACACCTTCTGTTGACAAGATTTCCGCAAAAACTGGTTGGATTTGAAATTTATTGCATAAAATCTGTATTAAAAGCAGACGATTTCGTCGTCACAGTTACAAAGATATTTCAAAGCAAGCAAGTTTTTAGCGAGAATTCTTTGATGCCATTTAAAGTATATCGTTCGCATGGAAATGTATTCAAAGCCTTTTGTGAGTATCGGGATCTGAATAGATTAAAAAGAAGTAGAAAATTATTGGCTGAGCCGTTTTACAAAAATGGTGCTGTGTTGTAAGATGACATTCGAAATTTCAATAAAATTAATTTTAAAAATTCAATTCAATTAATTTTAATTTTTGTCCCGAGTAAAAAACTTAGTAATAGTTATTGTGGTTTCCATATTTGTTTATTTAGTGCATGTTCAATCCAGCAGGCGAATTGCCCAATCGCAGATTGGATACAATGAACAAATGAAATAATAAAGAGTGGTGAAGTAAATATATATTTATCTAGTAAATATATATATATCACTCCAGAGATTATTAATCTTTTTGCTGATATATATATATATATATATATATATATATATATATATATATATATATATATATATATATATATATATATATATATTTTAAGAAATATGAATTTTCGGCAAAACGAGCCTAAAACTCATTTTCCCTGAAAATCACTAAAAAAAATCATTTTTAAAGATGACGATTGATGATGAATTTTCAATAGATTGTGGAAGAGGACCAAGTTGGAGACTGTTAGACGTGCGTAAGAGTCGCAAAACAAGAGAGTGAAAGAATATATCAGTACAAACATAATGTATTTCAAACACATTGGAAGACCTGATTAGCCTTAAGCCGCAATTACACTCTGCCCTAACGTTTCGTCAAGCAACTTGTAAAATTACTTCCCTCCATGTTCTGGCATATGAAAAAAACAGGGAAGAATAGACGAGGTGATCATTTACACTCTCAGCACGCCAACAATTGACAGGCGTGTAATTTTGGCTTTACATGTTACTGCTCAATTATCAAAAATGCTACAGAGGAAGATAAATAGCCACGGCAAATTTTGAAGAGGAAACTCTCATCCAACTAATTTCTGTACTGCTCAAGAAGAGGAATTTTTTATGGGTTTATACGGTAGTCTATATTTTAAAAGTAAAGTACGTAAAAACCTCCACTGAACTGATCCCAACGGGAATTGCGGTAATGTATTCTGGCGTAATGCATCAATCAAACAATGCTAGTAATGCGAATTTCCTATTTCCAAAGCTATTTCCCAGCAATTATAAGATATACTCGTATACATGACTTGTAGAGATGGGCAAAATGACATATGACATATCACTGATTGCTCTTTTTTAGAGTATTTTACAGTATTGCGCCGTACTCTCAGTACACTGTTCGCTTCGCATTTCATTAAGTTTATTCAAACGAAAGCTTTCGCTCACAGACTATGCTGTGCTTTTTTCAGGCGCTGCACTGTAAGAAAGAGCAATGCGTCATGAGCTATGACATTTTGCCCATCTCTAATGACTTGGAGCATGGAGAATGCTGCAAGGGAGAAAGCTCATATGTTATAAGTCCAAGACTGGCCAATGAACATCACTCGCAGAAACAAGGGGAAAAGAACTTGCGAGCATACATCGGTTATGGGTAGTCTGCTATATAAAGCGGAAAGATGAAAATTTCGAAGCATTTCAAATCATCACAGGTAAGTAAAATGCCAATTTCCCCTTGTAGCAAAGAGCAAGCGCTATTGGAATTTCCAATGAGCGTCACAATCACTCAGCACGCAAAAACCACACATGCTGAGATACGATCGGCCGCCGGCCAAAGCTTTAATTCGTATTCACCGTAAATGACGGAAATGCGAGAATACGATGTTGTACTTTCCAAAAAGCTCTTATACATAAAGCTATAAGGCTAAAAGCATAAGTTTCCCCTTGTATAAATCTTCCCAGCCTAGGACATGCAATGTTAAAAAGAAACAACATGCTTCCACGCATTACGCGAAATGCTTACCGAATATATCCGTAAGCATTATTTTTCCCGTTGGGATTCAACAGGATATGAAAGGTATTTGGTGCGACTACACCACACTTGGGTAACAACCAGGTCGACACATGTAGAAAGACTAAATGAATTGTGGGAGGAGCGAATCACAAACGCAGCAATCGCAGAAGTGCTTCTAGTGACCATTACGAGTCGAATATCGAATTTCAGCTCACGATTACAGGTGACCCCAAGATCAGTGTTAGGGTACGGACAAGACGGAGCGACGAGAACGTCGAGTCGAGCAACGCGCTGAAACGGTTCATATATTTCCATGTCAAAGCAGCGACCAAAGCAGAAATGTGATAGTAGCGACGAGATCGATTCAGACCGATTTCTTTGCTCGACGCTCTCTTCGCTCCGTTGTGTCCGTACCCTTAGGCTAAAGAGAAGAGAGGATAGACTACAATACTAAAGAGAAAGATAAGCGTGAAGCTTTAGCGAAAGAAACATGAAAAAACACTTGGAAACATCAAATGTTTCAATTTGCAACAATTAAGGCTAAACTAACCAAAGAAAGCATTTAAATCTTCCTGAAGAAGTGGAGAGTCAGCAGCACTTTCAATAAAACGGAAGATTTTTAAGTCATCTGCATAAAGAAAACAATATGACTTACAGGCACTAGAAACAACATTGATGAACAGATTGAACCAAAGTGGTAATGAGAAAGAATCTTGAGGTACAGTAGAAGAAGGGGAGAAAGGTGACGACGACAAGCCAAAGAGGGACACAACACAAGTGCGATTAGTTAAAAAAGTAGATATTTTGAAAAGCAAAGGCTAACAGATGCCAGTATGCTTGTTTAACAAGAAGCAGCTCACGGCTAACTAAGGCAAAAGCTTTAGAAAATTCAGTATAAATGACATCAACTTGCAGAAACAATTACATGTGAAAATTCAACTAACTCCGCAGAGGTGCACATGGATTTTACAAAGTCATGTTGTTGCGTTACGAAAGCACATGTAAGGGCATCACATATCCGATTGAAAACGAAACGTTCCGAAATTTTTGATTTGTAAGAAAGAATGGAGACAGCGCGATATTTCGAATCAAGGTTACGGTGGCCTGATTTTGAGAGCTTCCTGGAGGAGGGAAATTTACCAAGGGAAGATGCCAAATTTTCCACGATCAAATTAGGAATGTCGTCTGCACCAGAGGATCAATTAAAGTCAAGTGTGGGTAAAAGTAATTCAACCTCAATAGGGCTAGTCATGACAGAGGAGAGGCAAGAAGCGAAATCAAAAGAAATCCAGTCAAAAGCAGGAATTGATGGGTTGGTGTAAACTGAAGAAAAAAACATCAAGACATTGCAAATATCAAACGGGTTTGAAACAGTAAAAGCATAAAAAGCAGAAATAGAGGGAGGAGTGATCAAAAGACTAGAATCTTTTAATGGTAAGCTTAGAGAAGACTAAATAAATGCGGCATACTTACGCAAAGTTAATGCTAGTTCTTTCTTGGCAGAGGAACGTAAAGGGAAAGACAAAGACTGGAATGATATGGAACTTTCTGCAACTTGCCGTTCAGTCGTTAAATAAATCTTCGCTGGCTCTTCTGGTTATGATAAAACTGAATTTTATAGATGTGGATAGTAACGAAAATTCACCGACCAAGATTAATTCAGGTTAGTATTCAATCAACTAGCTTTAGTCAGCTACTATATACATAGATACTATCTGAAACCGAAAACATATTTTCTAAACTCGGAAGATTAACTATGGGCGTTTTTCAGGACGTGAGGTAGCACATCGTGATCAGACCGGTCAGCATGCACTATTCTGGAAAATATTGCAGAGCTAATCGAATATAAAAAGAAGAAGCTCAGTAGTAATTGAATGCCGCGAAATAACGTAAATATGTATATTATATATTATAGATAAAATTTCGTTGTTTCCATCAAAGAAGAGAATAAGTAAAACCCAACCTTCGCAGCTCTGGATCATGTACATGCCACTATCGGTTTTACGAACGGGTACTCAGATATAATGAGAAACATTTTGTTGTCACTTTTGAACTGATTTCGGAATCGCTTAAAGAAATTTCCTTTCCATAAAACAGAGGAGAAATCAAAGTGGAGAACGGCTGAATCTGCTTTAAATTAATTAATTGTTAAGAATAGCCTTTTAGAAATCAAGATGATCATAAAATAAGAAAATATTTGCGGAAATGTGTTTCAAAATTTTTTACACGCCCTTTCTTTCCAGAAGAATTTTCAAAACACCAGCACAGAGCTGGTGCGCATTCATGAAAACTGATCGCGTTTTTTCAATGTGTATTCATTGGTTGACCCACTTCTTCGAACCTAATGTTTTTTATCAACATAAATACGAACCTATCCTGACAATAGACTGACTCCTCACTTAAGAGCAGATAGTTTTTTGACCTTGGTGTTCAATTGACCGTAACAATGGTCGCTTGGCACCTCGCAGCCATCATAGTCAAATTGTATTTGACCATGGTCATTCATGGTACCGTTCGTTGCCGCTGGTGAAATGAACGGCTGTAGGTTGTCTGAAGCATTATCAGCAATACGTCGCCCCAATACTATGCTAGCATTCCCGCTATGGCGCTTCGATGAACTATCGTAATCCACTCTTTTTTATTTTCCGGTGTAATTTTAACTGATCTTATGGTAACAGTTGGCGACATTTTTTAAAATTGAGACATTGCTTGGATGTTAATTTTTTTGAAATTGATGCCTTAAGCTCAAAAGCTGAGGCAGTTGTCGTCTCACGCTATTCTATCTTCACTTCTCTATACGAAATGAGCCCATATCGTCGGGGAGTACGTATTGTGTCGTAGATCTAATGTGGCAAGAATGATGATAGATGAGTAGAAAAAGGCGTGAAGTCACATTCAAGAATGTGCAGATAAATCTTGAAGAAATAACGATTTTAATGAGCCTATTGAATTTCAAACGCAAGAGCTGGGCATTGTGTTGCATGTTCAAGCCAACTTTACACAACCACTCTAATACTCGTATCTATGTACGTAATTAGATATAAGCACCTAAAAGATTTCAAATAAAAATACACTTGTAACAGAAAATAACAAAGTCATGTTTGCCGATTTGTCGGCGGTTACGGCCTACAAATGATGGTCTTTATGCTTTTCGGTATGACCATCATTTTCCTAAGGGTTATTCACCCAACAAATGTATCGTTCTGGTTACCAAAAGCAGAGAGTACCCATGTGGTGCGATTGATTATACAGACCATGATTGTGCTAGCACTTTGGTATGAAAGGTTTTTTTTTCTCTACCGAGTGACAATATGATTGGATTTATTTCGTTTCAATAAAGAACGCAATAGATTGATATTTTTCGATACAAGATTAGCTTGAGGAATACTTGAAGAATGTATATGATGGAGTAAAGTAGAAACCTCAAATGTGCTAATCATTTTACAAACTGTTTTTATTAGGATGGAGGGTTTTGATTTTCTTTCTCTAATTCATCAAAATTTTATATATTTAGAACGTCTGCTCAATGAACTAACACATCAAATGATTGAAAGCTCACGAAGAAAGGAGGTCCTATCAACAAAGTTCATGATACAAACACATCAAATTTGTTCATCCGAAACCCGTGAAGCTTGTCGCCTTTCAATTACATCCGGACGGAAACTGTTCGCGACGAAATTCACCGAAACGCTCAAAAACTTTTTTCGTAATCTAAGATTTCATAAATGCCAGCACGGATGCAACTTTTCATTTAAGACGAACTTTTCGTCTACGTAGAATGAAGTCGTCGTAGTCCTTAGTCATCGGAATATCATCTTTGTCCGTTATGCCCCCTTCCGTCGCTGACTGTTTCTTTGATTTCAAAAAGTTTTCGTCAACTAGTCGCGTAGTTATTGAAAAGTGGCATGCTAACTTTCTTCAGCCATGTTTTCGCACAGCCCGTAGTTTTCAATTTTTCAGAAGAATTAGTTGTAAATTATTGTATGTTTTTAAAGTAGATGTTGGTGTTGAAAATTGAATGTGAGATTTGTTCAGTTGTGGTAAAGTAGTATTCTGCATAGTGATAAGGCTGTTAAATTATGGTTTCGACCTGAATAAATCGTTTTAGCTTCACAAAACGGATTTCCATAGAAAACAGGAAAAATCACTCAAAATAAACTGCATTGTTAGATAAGTGTAATTTTGTAAACTGTTTTTAAATGTAGCGTTTTGTTAATATTTCCATTCGTTTTGCACAAACTGCCATTGATGGAAATGTACATTATATATATATATATATATATATATATATATATATATATATATATATATATATATATATATATATTATATATACAAATAATTTTGTGACAAATATCGATATTTCGAGGTTAATCTGCCCTCTTTTTAGACTCTGAAGAAGAGGGCAGATCACCCTCGAAATATCGATATTTTTCACAAAATTAAATATGTCTAGCTTCAAAAGGAAAAAATCAGGTTTTTTATTAAAACCGTTACATACTTGGGAGTAATGTTGAGCACCGAACTATCTCCCACACTTCATGTGAACAACATCCTCACTAAAGTCTAGCATGAATACCACCGCATATTACCCGTCATATACTGCACCACAACCGTCAAGAACTCCACCAAGCTTGCTTGCTACAAGCAACCAAGCCGTCCTGTTATTTCCCATTTCTATCCTGCTTGGTCTGATCTTTCCTCACACCAAATGGAGAGTGAGAGCAACAGAACTGAAAATTCTGCAACATTGCTTCCACTTCCAACATAACCAACTCCTACAAATTCCATAGCAATCTCACCCTTTCTACCGATTTTCAATTCCTTGGCGAATATCCTGACCATCCCAACACCTTAGTGAGCCATGTACTAAGCGTTCCACAGCACCACGATCCTTACACTTTTAAGCCCTTTTTAGACATGAGTCCATGCGTCCACGCGTCTATGCGTTTTTAGATTTCACGAGTCAAGTCAACTCAAATCCAGTTTTTTGAAGGCGAGGCTAGGGCGATAAGTGGATGGATTTTACAGGCTTATAATGATGTTTTTTTTGCTCCGTACAAATATATTGGTAACAGAAAATGGTATATATTTATCCATATGACTATATATACCTACATATATATGTTTGTGTCTAGATATTCATACGCATTCAATTTTTTTCGTAATAGTCATGCACGTGAGGATGCAAAAAAACTATTATCCACATCATCATATAATAAGATAATCATCCACAAAACATATATTTAAATGATCATCAACGAATCATCCACACATGCCACTGAGCGAAAGAAATCATTATAAAATCTATTGTACATGAATCAGCATACTCCACCTCCTTCGCTTTAGAGCCGCCTATATAAACTAAATCGAATTGACTCGTGTAAGCAAAATACGCTAGATCAAATGGACGCGTGGACTCATGTCTAAAACCCTTTTTAAGATGCGAAACTTCGGAAAAATTAGGGAAAAGCTGAATTTTGGTGTGAACCTTGATACTGGCTTGTTGAATAAATTCTCAAAAGTTCCCATCGACTGAGTGTTGCGTTACTTTTTATCAAATATCTTTTTCTAAGCTACAAATTTGTCATACATTGTTTTTCTGTAGACGTTACCGTTACTGAGATATTTAGGAAAGGCCACTTTTGGTGACCTTTGACCCCGTACAAAAAGTAACGCAGCACTCGGATCGATGGGGACTTTTGACATTTTATTCAACACACACCGAAATTCAGCTTTCCCCTAAATTTTCCGAAGCACCATGTTAAATTTCCCTGCACTATAAGCAATCAATGATCATTTTCACGATGATCATGATCATGATCATGCAATTTGATTGCACGTGTCTGACATGCAAATGGGCGTATTCCTTGTTATGAATATCTTTTATACAAATTGTCTACTATAGAACGAATCACATGAGGATCAAAACTTTATTGACAAGTCTCGTGATATTTAAACGTTAATTTTCGCATCACCGAAAGTATAGTCAAATCTATCAAATGTTGCTATTTGAGCACTTTACCAAGAAATTTGTTCGGATGTGTCTTCTCAGAGATGGTGAAAAATTGCTGGGAGTTCTCTTCATTTGATATTTTCACGAAGCTTTTCAAACCCGTACTGGCTTCGTTGTAGTAAATTTTCATCGAAAAGCAGAGTGGTGTGTGCAAAATTTAAAAAATAGCACGATCTACACTCAGAAGTTGAATAATATAATCATTGCACCTAGTCGGCACCACAGCCCAGTAATTATCCACCCACTTTTTATTTGCTTTAAGAAAAAAATCACTCAGATTTCATCAAGCAGATACTCGAAATAACATTAAAAGTCGGCGAAGATTCTCACCGGTGAGGTCAACAGTTGGCCACGGGCAATTTCGATAATAGATTCAATCACTCCTAATGTACATTGATATGGTGGTCTAAGAAAAGTTGTGATGGTAAAATGAGTTCAATAATTTTAGCACGATGGGCTGAGGTTGAGGTACACATTAATTGGCACAGTACGGCTCCTATTCGGCTTTGCCCGCAGGTGGACTCTTCTTGTCCGGTGACTGACCCTAAAGTCACGTTTGATTTGACATTCTAAAGGAGAAATTCAAGAAAGGAGAAAATGTATGCTGATGTACAAGTTACAGGGGTTTTAAATGAAAATTTGAAATTTTTCGCCAAGCTTGAATTCGAAGTGTGTTTGTAAATAATGTTTTTATTCATCACTCATTCATCATCACGGCGAAAATTCCGAAAATTCATTAATGGGAAGTCGGCTTAAATGTAATTTTTCGTTTTAGGAATGCGAGAGGTTTCGTGAATTACTCAGCTAAAAGTGCGTTTAATGACGCCTGAGGCTAGATTCAGCGGAGCAACACAACTCCGTACTTTTCACTAGTAATTTGAGTGCTATGCCTGCCACGCCAATTAATCTTTCAATGAGATTGTTTATTTGAATAACAGTACTGCACACTAATGATTGATGTATGAGTGATGTGGAAATTTATTCTATCGAAATATGTTTTTCCTCTCACTAGACTGATGCTATATCAAGCAGGTGCGTTAATATATTTGCACATGGAAGTTTCTATCTATGCTGTTTTTATCTATGATGTGGTGATAGGAGGAGTCTATGTTTAACCACCAGAGTTTTGATGAAAACTAAGGCTTTCTTATGATGGAAAGCAAAAGAGGAGTGAAGTAGAATTATACAGTAAATTAGATAAGAAAGAAGAGACAAGAAAGAATATGAGAGGTCAGGAAAACTTTAACAAGAGTGTGGCTTAGCCGGTTGACGCATAGGTATATTTGATATGGAATTGATGATGATATATGTATATTCAGGCATCTAAATATATTATTTTGCAGTAGATGCTAATACATATTAATATCTACTGCAAAAAAACATCCGAAAACTTCGTATGCTTCAAATTAAAATACAACTTTACTTGACACACACATATTTGTATTCGGATAAGAGACAGTATCACTACGCTTTAATAGCTTAAACGCTGAGAATACTTTGAACTAATAGGATATTTAGAGAGCAAAATAGGATATTTAGAGAGAGAAATATTATAAAGTTGACTTTCCGGAAGCTAGAAAACGTATCGATTAAACGAAAATTTTGTATCACCGCCAATTTGAAAAAAACTAAATCGTGGAGGATGACATAACGAAGAACGAAGAACGCTAAGAGCTATAATCAGCTCTAGAGTTGATTCTCTAACTGAGCATATCGATTTTAGCCTTGAGGTAGCTGGTAACCCACAGTTGGACACGTGGGTTGCTATAAAAACAATTAGACGAAATTTGCATTTTTAATCGTTGTCTTCTTCCACTTCAACACTTCTAATTCTTTGTATTAGTTTTCAACAATCACCCTAATGGCTAAAGGTTCTACGCTGAAAAAAAGCAGCATAGCTTGTAGCCCTATATAAGATAGAGCAGTATGCACAATTTTCATAGTAAAATTTGTTTTGTAGAGGGCTCCAACTTCAAAATTTTGTTTTCTGTAAAATAAAAGGTCAACTTTCAGCTTATTTCTGGTCCATTTTACGAAAGTACGATGCATCCGATGGCTTTAATTCTTGCACCAATTGGATCTTGTAAGTCCTTAAACTTAAATATTTCCCTAAAGTGCATAGACAAATGTTAACTTCTTGCGTTATATTCTCGACATATTCTCTTCGGAATGCACTGTTCTTAATCTTGTCGCTGGCCTACGGTCCAATAACGTTGCGAAAATTTGCATCACATGGCGAATAGCTCGCACTGATGGAAGATTCTGCGGTTCATAAAACTCACGAAGCGATCTTTGAGTTTCCACAACTGAGCGCTGATTTTGGAATTAAATTTCAACGATTCGTGGCGCTGCTTTAAAATTGACCGCTGTAAAATCAGACATTACAGTAAAATTGACAGCTGTCATCAGCTCTTCATATGCAAATTTTCTCGCTACAATCCATTTCTGTGGTAGAGGCTCTATTTTTATAATTGAAGTTTGTACAAGTGTGAAATGATTAGTTTCAAGCTTAAGTTTGGTCCTGATTTGACTCAAGTACCTAAGCTTGGTTGATTCAAAGTACTGTGTTCGGTTCTTTGTTCAGACCTGGATCAAAACCAGAGCCCCCACACGCTAAGAGCCAATATTTTACTTACTATGCTACATGAGCTTCCTATTTTCATATTACTCTGAGCTATAAAATATAGCTCTCAGCACATCACAAGCGCTATGTTCACAAGTGCTATGTAAATAGTGCTCTCAGCTATAAAAGGGCCAAATATCCACATATTGTAGGCTGTTTTGCTATGTTCTCGACTCCCATAAAATATAGTCTCAACTCTTATGCAACATAGCCCCATTTACTGTGAACATAATCTCAGCATACATAATTCAAGTAGACTAAATAACAATAATTTTTCAATAAGCTCGTGTCGATTCGTGGGTTGAAGCAGGAATTTCCTTCCCCTAGAACATCCTAAAACTGTCCACAAATTGCGTTTACTTCGCTTTTTTTCAGGGCGATATGCATGGCTTGAGAGGTATGATAATTGGTGTTGACGGCTATAAGACATAGCGTTGAAGGCTGTAATACCTGATTTTGCAAGCTATAATACATAGTGCCTGTTTCTTTCCATTTCAGACTCAATATTTCATCACTGGGCTTATATTGACTATGTACATAGCGCCAGATGGCCTAAGGGGCATTACTTTTCTCAGTGTATATTCAATATGTTAATAAGTAAATTAAATTTTAGCCATCTATATCTTCTTGTTGATGTGAATAAATGTACCATCGAACATTCACCCAATTTTTATGCAATGGACATTTATAAATTGAGAGTATTTTTGGCATGCGAAGAATTAGAACTTTGAATAGTAGTGCTTTGAGAAGAAATAATGATTTTAATCAAGAGTTGAGCCCTACGTCCAAAGAAACGAGTGTAGCACGTTGAAAAACGCAACTGAATCAACCATTAGCTAATGCCACGATTAACATATAGCCCTGAAAACATCAGTATATATCATTTCAAATGAAGAAACCTCATGGAGAAATCAGGCACAGACGGGAAATCACTTAATGGTATCCACAACATTGAAGTGCTTTGAATGTCGAAACGAGCGTAAAAACCCATTCGCCTTGAAATTTGATAAACACAGGTATATTCTAAATGAAGCCATTAATAAATGTCCTGAAAAAGTCAACTTGAGAGTGGCTCGTGGCCATATTACACATTTTCGTTCTGTTTCGTTAATAACATTCTCAAGTTACCCTAAGATTCAAGTGAGAGTTTCAAAAATTATCAAATTAAGCCATTTTTAATATTCATATTTACGTCAAACTAATTGCATGACATTGAAACATTTTGATCGAACATTGAACAGCATGATACCATTCTAACCACGAGGCTGTACTTTTAACACACATCAGCTTTAAGCATGTTCGAAAAATATCGTTTTACCTTGAGATCCTTATCAAATTTCAACTTTTAATTAGTATTGTACAATGTTCCCGTGAAGGTAAGAATTCCCACGAGAGCAACATAATCAGGTTGCACGTACCTACTTATTTCAAGAATCCACTTTCTAAAGCTTCTCTCACATACGCTACACGAATGGTAGAGAAGCTTCGGTAAGGTGAAAACCCTTGAAATATATCTTATTTATCGTTATCCGTATAATACTTTTCAGTGATTTTTCCAAGAAGAATGTTTTCATCGGAGGATAAAGAAGCTGTACAGATCTTTTGTTCCACGACCATATCTAACATTACACTTAACGTCGACATGAATGCAAGTAAGCCAAACAATATTCGAATGTTAACATAAAGTAAAACGAGTGAGCGTCTATCAAGGTCTTTTAATTAGTTGTGTACACATTTCACGAAGAACTGATACTTGAATTTTTCTTTAATTTTCTCTAACTAAATAATCCTGGATGGAATTTGTTAGAGAGTAAGATGATTAAGTCGCGGCGTAAGCATTTTATTGTTCTTCAAGTCTTTGGCGGTTACGTAAAGTAAGATAAATTAAAAATTAAATTTGCAATTAGCGCTGGTGCAGCTATCGGGGCACCTAAGGAAGGAGAAAACTTTTAGTTCGCCGTCGACCGATAATCGTGGCTTTTTGCTGCAGTCTCAAACTTTTCCAACTTGTAAAGTTCTAATTAGAACAAAATAAAAAGCTTTGAGTTTTGCAAACTTGTATTCTAACAAATGAAATGTAGCACTAGTTTCTTGTTTTGTCGCCTGAATGTATTCAAAAGGTATGCATGTGAAAGCAATTGCCAAAGGGTGGATTAGACGGGAATATGAAAGTCAACGACATTCAATCAAAGCAGATGCTATCTGTATCACAGCTTAGTTTTGGCGAAGTGAACATGGAAGAAAAATAATTAGATATTGTTTAAAGTCTCAAAAGACTATTTACTCATCAAGAAGCATAACCACTCTAACAGTACGATAATGAGAATCCATTCACATTGAACATTCGCCCTGCAGCAGGAACAGCGAGTTGTATCGAGCAGATGCGTGGGATGTACATTCACCGTCCCAAATGTAACCAGCGAACGTTACAAATTTGGATCAGGTGGAATAAATTCATCAAGTACGGAAATTGAATATCACTTTCTGTAACAGGATTATGAAGCATTTTCGGAAATTTCATTCGGGACGTTTTGTTTGGCTCGCTCGGTTTCATCTCGTTGTGGTCATTTCGATAGCATCGCAGAAACGATTCCAATTTCCTTTGATGGTGTCCGAACTGTCGCTTTTGTTGTTGCTATACAAGGTAAATGATGACATTTTAGATGGCAGCAAAGACGACGATACCAATGCTTCTGCTTGTTTAGACGTATCCATTGAAGCAATGGTGTTAGTTTTTCCATGAATTATTTGAAAATGTTGAAGCATCGTTCAAAAATATTGAAGCTCCTTTAAAGAGATTGAATCATAGCTTTAAAAAAGTTAAATTTCTTTGATGTCTCGCGGTGCTAAAAATTAGATTCTAATAATTTGTGTTACCGTAATGGCAACTTAGAAAGTGTTGGATGGAACAAGCGAAAATTCATATCGTACTGCTTTAAAAATAGCTTTCGAAGATTTTTTTTTGCTGATTTCATTTGGTTCCTGTTGACTAAAAGACAACTTTTATGATTTTCGGCTGCGGAGATGATGAATTTGTCTTAATTTATCCTTTCATCTGCATTTTCTTACATTCGGGAAAGTGCAGATGAAAAGATATCCCGATTTCGGTATTTAATTTTTTATTTTTCAATATATTTAGTTTCAAAAGCTGACCCAACTTTTGGCAGATATGTTGATTTTACATATGCATATCTGATTTCATTTGCCTTTATGCCATTTCGACTCCTTTTAAAATACTTTTAGTAGTAACTTATCTGGCCGAGGCATAGAGTATAGTGTGATTGGTCTTTGAAAGAAGATGCCAACCGTTTGAAAACTATTTAAAGAGATTTCAGAGCAGTTTGTATGTCGTCGCTATGGAAAACTATCTCAAAGATATCAATTTTCGGATGAAATTAAATAGCCGAACTTGGGCAAGCTAGGAAATGAGCTTAAAACATTGATTATTGTGAAATTGACATTACTTAATTAGAAGCTTTAAAGATATGTACGCAGTTAAGATGTTAAAAAAAACTATTTCATGTTCGTAATGTCCATATATTTAAGTAGGCACACAGATAATTTCGTGTGAATCCGACAAATACTCTTGAAGCTACAAAAACGTCTCACAAAGAGCGCATGTGAGCATGCGAGAAGGAAGAATGGTCCGTAGGTAACATCAAATCAGATTATAAAAAGCTGCCGAAGGAACAGAGGGACGAACATGGTAATGAAATAAACTATGTTCAAATAATAAACGCTCATAAAATAAAGTTTTTCGAGTGCTAGTTGGGGAACAAATTGTACATGAAGTGTTTTTCAAAATTTTTTGATAACATCATTTTTTTCTCAAAGCTTCTGTTTATTGTCGATGAGCGCAATCGGCCGGTCAAAAGTTTTCACACAAGCTTGATTGATGTATTTTTTAGTGCTTTATTTTTTCGCTGATGAAAATTTATAGTAAATAAGACTCTAATTTTAATCGAAATTCACAATTATTTTTCGAGAACTTGTAATTTTGTAAAAAATTTATATTTTGCTTATTTCTTCAATTAACCCTGCAATGGTACTCATGAGTAATTTTTACTCACATGCAGTATATATTTCGTCACGCATAATCCAGCTGGCCACTCTGACTGCAATGAGGCTAGAAGCTATATAATATTTTTATGTTTAATGATAAAATAAAAAATGTACATAATACTATTGTTGCCTTCTGTTCAGTAGAAACATGTACCTAAAATCATCAAAAAATTTACCGTACCATTCTAGGCTAGATATTTCTGTATATTAACGAAACCTATTTTGCTTTTTTTTTCACTTTAGATGATCCAATCCAGAGATATCTTCTTCACACCAAGACGCTTTTTTAGACTTCCTTGAGATCGACTGTAGCAACTTAAGAAATCATAATTTTTTCAAATTTAAAATATCAAAATACAGTTTCACAATCTGTGTATAAAATTCCCGTCGACGAATCAAATCGTCTATCCAGGAAAAATGTTTCGAAAAAATATATTGCTTCGAGTTTGTGTATTAGTAGTTTGTGTTTGTGTACAGAGCAAAAACTAAAGTAAGTAAGTAAACTGAACTGATGGAAAACAAAAATATTTTGTTATTGTGGTAAGCTGATGTTATTCTTGCAATGCTATTAAGCAAGAATAAAGCCGAAAATCAAAACAATTTTTTGATTTCATGGACATATAACCCGATACCTAAATAAGACAAATCCTTGAGAACTAAATAATCGATATTCTTTCATCGTTTGTACTGAACGAAGTTCATTATTTGATAATAAAGCTAGCAGTGAAGAAGAGAAAAAGCAAAGACAGTAGTTGAACAAAAAATCGAAAGAAATGCGCTTGATTTTGACGGGAACCGACGCGTGTGTGAACATCATACAGAGAACAGCAAACTGCTTTCAAGATATCAAAGAAGAAGAATTGATGTATGGTCTTCAAGTAGCTTATAATATATTTATTGAGCAATTTCAGAATGCTTCGTTGACTACCATCACTACCACTACAGTGATGAGAATTTGCAAAATGAGCCGTTCTATTATTTTTTATTTTATTTTTGAGGCAAGTACTTGTCGTTGAAATTTCAATCTAATATATGTTTCGAAAATAGATCTGATTTTTTATTTAAGCTGTTTCACTGCAATCTCTTAAGTGTCTCAAACCCTCTTGACTAGCCAGCAGCTTTCGATTCTTTTCTTAGTCATTGTTTTGACTTATCTATTCGTATTAGCCTTTTCGAAGCTCCAGTACGGCCATGGTAATAGCTTCCTCCTAGACACTCGCTTTCGGGCCTCTCTTACCCCGAAGAGTATAGCTTAGTTTATTTGGCTGCAATCGATAGACATGAGGACAAAATAGCTATCCAATAGAATTTTAACCCATTTAGTGTTTTTTTTTTTGTGGCATTAAGTACAATATATAGCTCTGCTTGATAGTATTACACCTGATCTGATTTATTTAATTTATTTATTTATTGACCAAATTAGCGCTCCTTAATTTGAGGAAAATGGAAGATTCTCCCATTTGTTCCTTGATGGAATCATGCTCTGGAGCCTTTTCTCGGATGTTTACTTAGTTTTTACTCGATCGCTGAATTTTAGTATTGCCATTATGGACCTGACGTCTTCCAAGACCCTAAGGTGACTCTTTAGGCTTCCTGATTTGTACCTGCAGGACTATTGCACGCTTATAGCTTTTTTGTGACTTCCTTTTGAATCTTGTGGTATTGAAGCCTGGTGAGTCTATTAGCCGCAGTTAATGCGTGGCCTTCTTCTAAATGCTCGGAGTCTGCCTTGGCGTGACTGCCACTGGTGAATTCCCTACATCAATGAATTCTTATGTGTTTTACTTCTTCCTTTAGATACATCTCTGCGCCGCTCATTTTTAGCAATCTTGATTTTCCTTCTTCGGATGCTCGGTACTTGTTTGGTTTTCTGTGGTATGATTTTTCGTCGCAAATAGTTCATTCATGCATGAACGTATTACTTTTCTGCTTACAGTACGTCGATGTATATTTTGATAATATTAAACAAGATTAGATAGCAACTGTTAAGAATAAAGTTAAATTGCATGAAGATTCATGATTTCAGTGCATCTAATCATCATTATTCAAATACTAAACGTTTAACCTCCACGTGATTTTAATCACATCGCCGTTTTTTCGACCGTTTTACCTCGATAGAATCAGCAAATAAATTTCTTTTCTTGAGTATTTTCTCAAAAGCATTCATAAACATGCAATCAGACATACATATTTAGAATGCACATTTTGCAAAACAAAATCTTTCTACGAAAACGAAAAATCATCATTTATAGTCATGTTTTTTTTTGGAACCATTGACTTTTAAATCAAATTCAGTAACCAATGGCTCTCGTGGCAAACAAAATTTCCATTAGAAAGCAAAAAATCTACTACCTGACCAGATTTGATTATTTTATTCTCCTCCGAAATTATGTTTTGCATATTGTTGTTTATGGAGGATGACAAATTCTGTTTTTGTTTAAATAATTAGCTTCGCATGTTCGCGACATTTTATTTGTCCCAAAGTTTTGGTAGAAATGATAGTTGACACATGTCGTAATAGATAGTTGTGCTGATGTCCACTATTAAATTAAACTTATCCTAAATACTAAGCTTGATGATAGTCAGATGAAAATGATGTATTTAAGTTAAATTAAATTAATTCAACAGCTTAACGGGGAAATACAAATGATGACCTTTTCAATTATTTATTTGATTTCAATATTATGGTAGTTCGTGCGGATTCTCCAACGAAGTAAAAGTGGAACTCCACAGATTTTTCGCATCGACATGCAAGTTATTGTGGTTTAAATCAGCTATACGCACAGTATGTGTTGAAATCGTCGGAAGTGAATTGAATGGATTCGTTGCAAACGGATCTTGTGTGCGACGACAAATTGCTGAATTTAGTAAAACAATGTATTCTATAAATATGTATGTACATCTTGTAGCTTAGATCTAAAATCGCGCGCACTTGAGGCCGGCCCATTGCAGCTCCAAAACTCAATTTAACGATCACAGTTTTCGTAATTCAGATACTTTCGACAATAAAGATATATTCTTCTCGGCGGAAGTTGGGTACTCTTCTTGAAGAATCGTTATAAGATCTTTGAGTTATAACCAAACTCTCTAATCCGAACCATGAAACCTGAGAGCTAATTTGTATTGCGCTCAGGAAAAACGATAACAGTTCCCTCTGAAACACATAATTTACAGCTCCAATATACATCCTTTATATAATTAAAAGTGCAGACATTAGCTTGCCACATAGCCACGTTCATATCTACATTTCCCACCAATTCACATTTTCGCATAAAATTTATTTCGCCTACATTGGCAAACGCAATCATAACATGGCTCGCCGCCACGTACAGCACGCAACAAGCCTCTGCACGATTTTCTAATAAAACATATTTTTATGGGAATTACTTCCTACAGTCGTCTCTACAATGCTGGGGCTCAATTCAGAATCCAGCTCCTGTAGTATTACTTCTATTACGGATACCAATCGGATGTTACCCATTTCTTGTGCCTACCAGATGCTTAGATTTCAGATTAGCTCCGAAGAAAAATTCCACATATATTCCACTTAGATGTGGAAATAAGAAAGGAGCCATTTCGTATTTAGCCAATTCCATGAATGTTGTAATATCACGTCGCAAGTATTATTAGACGCATCATTGGCAGGTAAGGCTCCGAGTCCGTACCGGAGTGATTTGGCTGATAGATGAAAATTAGAAGCTAGGATGTGGAATTTGTTTCGGTTATATACATACACATGTAGGTAATTTGTTAGTGTTGCGGCTTGGAGTGAGTTTAGTATTAATGTGACGATAGTATTAAGTCGGAATTGTAGCATGATTTAACAGATTGAATACATCAGTCAGGTGGCTTTTGCAAATGCAGGGATAAGTAAGGAGACGCTATGCCAAAGCAGTCAATAAGACCTTTTCAACAGTATATCAGGATCTAAGTTATATGTTTTGATATAACTAAAAAAAACTTCGTTAGTGAGAGATTCGTAAGCACACTTATGCGTGGAATCTGAATTTTTACCTCGAGAGTTGAATTCCAAGGAAATTAACCAACATTTAATTAAAAAAAAACAAAGATCGTGGCATAATACCAAATTAATATAGTAGAAAGATAGCCAATATTAGAAGGAACAAACTTTATCTTGAGATTTATTAATGAAACAATCCAGAATTTTTTAAATTTCAAGTGAAAACTGCTTCAGTTACTTTAAAATTTCGTCCCGATATGTTATAAAAGACGAATAGATTAAAGGATTGAAACGATACTTTTTCACTTATTTTTGTTCTTGGAATCTACCATCTATACTGACACTCGTCTAGTGATAATGAACCACTAGCGGTTGATGTTTCCGAAGTCTGATATCCCGTTGATGCTTCCGAAAACCATAAAAATGAAAGAAAAAAAAACGTAGAATGAATGAGGAGTCTTGGAGAGTGAATGTTTAATCGGATTTGCCGGATTTCTTAGTAAAACTTCTTACTTAATTTGCTGGTTTAACTTTAGAATATCATGAATTTCTTTTTAAAACGATTACAATTTAATGCTATTTGTGAAGTTTGGATGTTTGGTATAGTGCTAAGATGGCCATTTTCATATAATTATAAATCATATATCATTTCATTGATTCAAACAGAAACTTTATATTAAATGTATGATTCATCAACTTCTGTTCTGGTATGCTTGAATTATCTTCGAAGATTTAGGTAATATTATTAAGCAAAGATTGGCGAATTTTCGAAAATCGAAACCCAATGGATCTAAGGTTATTAATACCTATATAAGTTCTTGTCCTTTTGGTATTTATTCCTTGAAAAATTTTGGACTTGCTAAGTAATTGTAATTATAATCTGAACTTAATTGTAATTATAATCTGAAAAAATTAAACAAAAGGAGCAACTGGCCTAACCTAAAGGTCAAAGGCAAAAACTGGCCTGTTGCATACATGTTGTTGCATTGCTTGCTTGCTTGGCGCCCAGCGTGGGGACATCTGTTAGAATGTATATAAGTATATATATTTTGTATATAAAAACGATAAATCATCTATGCATATAAATGATCAAACAAGTTTCTTATTTCATGCATTAAAACCGTCCATTTAATCTTATAATAAGAAGCATTGAAAAAGAAGCACTCAACTAGCTCACTGTTGATCGAAAACTATGGGAATGTAATCTGTCGCGACATTGGCAAGGCCAAAGCACTAGCGAAACATTTTCGTGGTGATCCCAATGATACAAATCACGTGGGAAACACCTTAATCAGCAACCTGGTTTAGAATGCATGACTTCCTTGCCCTTGTTGGGTAAAATTTAACTTGGAAAGTTCAAAGAGGAAAAATAAGTAGGGCCCTTCATTTTTGACATAGAAAAAGCATTCGATACTGTTTAACATAAGAGTCTTGTATACAAACTGAAAGTTTTTACTTTTCCATCTTACTTTATAAAAATTATTGAATCCTTCTTCTCGAGCCCTAAGTTTAAGGTGAGAGTCAATAATGCTTTCCCCATAAATTTCCCATGAATGCTGGAGTTCGACAAGGCGGACAACCTAATCGCATCTTATGATCATAATACTTGCTTGAAGTGGCTTAGTAATTAAGCTAAATAAGCTAAGCTACAAAATGCCTTTGAAAATAAACTAGAAGAAGTTACATAAACTACACATAAATTAAAGTAATCTTGTTTACTAGAAAGATGTTCAGTGACATGTCCAATGTATTTTTTTTTAACCAAATGATTCACTCTTTCGAGGAACCGGGGCTTTATCCGATCGGCAATTGGCCATCGGGATCAATTTCAAGTTCAATGTTTTCAATAAAATTTTAATGTCAGTAAATTACGCATATATCAAGTGGGTATGCAACAAATCTTTTCCAATTAGTCTCCTCTGTGGAGTTGCTGTGCTGGATCCAACATTACAAAGCTATAGTCTGCTCAAAATAAACACCTGAAATGATGGTGAATAATCGATGGAAATTTTCCACATTATCGTTTCCCATTACCGCCCGTGTTATATAAACTAACAAAAAGAAACATTGTTTCTTTTCACAAAAAATTGTAACCCGCTTCTAGCATCTATCTGATCAAATGAAGCTTCCTGATGCGGACCAGTTAGTTTCAATTCTGCCTTACTAACTCTAAAGGTTCTATCTACATTTTTCTCATTTTTGAGTTAACACTGGATTCGAAAACTACATACTTTATTGCATAATTCTACAAAATTTGAAAAGCCTATCTTTTGTGGAAGTATGTTAAAATCGATTTTGGAAAATGCACTCTCCATATATCTCCAGTACAAATCAAAACACATTTCATTGAATATCTCGAAAGTACTAAAATGTAGATAGAATCTTTTTTGGTTAATAAGGTAGAATTAGTCATTACTTTATTTTTATTACTATTCATAAACAAAGTTTTTTGAGAGTTTTTGCTTGCGCTAATCCAGTAATAATGTTTGAAAGCATCACTTAAATTCTAAGCTTTTAAAAAAGAACAATGAACAGAACATGTCATCTATTTCAAAAAAGTAGTAAAAATTATTTGGGAAAATCGAGTAAGTATAAAGTAAGTAAGTAAAAATTATATGCTAGAGTCATTTAAAAGTAATTCTTCCGAAAATTATTTAGGAGCAAATTCAAAAAATTAGGTCCATGTTTGAAAATCTATTTTTTTACTGATTTTCGAAGCACGTTGGTAAAAATGAAAAATTTCTAGCATTGCCTATCTCTAGTTCTCAAGCTGAAAAATTAATCACGTAAAAATGTTTAATAAACTTCAAAATATATTATCGAGTTAGTCATATATGTATCATAATATGTAAAACCAACTGGTAGAAAGTTTCTGTTCTGACGATCAAAATCTGCAATTTTTCCATGTCAATGAAGAAGTTTGGAGATCAAAATTTTCGGAAATGAGTTCCTAAAACAAAATACATGTTATGAATGTGACACAAAACAATACTCGAATAACGGTCAAAGACCTTTGCCCAATAAAATCATCAAACCAATGGTCTTTCCCATTCGAATAGCATCAAATGCTTTGAGGTTTCTTTAAAGAGCATGCTACAGCAATACGGAGCTCCATAGAATTTCCACAGTTCTCTAACCGACCGAATACATTTATTAAATCAATCAAATCACCATAAAAATAGATTTTTTGGAACGAACCAGCCCAACCACATCAAACCAAAACCGAATAACTGGTTTCGCTTAATATTTTAGATTTTTTTCTTCACAACAAAACTGTTCGATAGATGCAAGTACAAAATCGTTTGATTTGCCACGGAAAAGTAGGTCAGTCATTCACAAACATCATCTCGAATTTGCATTTTTACAAAATTACTTGAACAGAACGGAACGCTTGCAATACCAGCGAAACAGTTTCCATTTTGTGGTTATCGTGTTTTTATTGAACGGTTGTTTTGCGCTCGGAAAACGAAAAATATTGCAAATGCGAGTATACTAATGAATATCCTTCGTTCAGGTGTGTATAAAATTATATGTTTTCAAGACGAGCATGCTGCTGCCATTACTGTTGTTCGGATAAGGCAGTATTATGGGGAAAGTATGGTGCGCCGAGATGGAGCGATAAACAAACAAAGCCATCAAATAAGAGTTCATTTTGAGGATTTCGACTTATCGAAAGAAAGTAAACAAGCAAGAGATAAGTACAAAACTGAGCCAATGAAGTTGGCTCGTGTTAAAGTATGGAGGACTCGGACTCAGTCTAGGGCTGCCAGCTGGAAAAAAAACTTGAAGCAATTTACGCAAAGTTTTTATGTAATGTACATTCTTGGTCTAGGGAATCATAAAATTAGCATGTTTTAATGGGAAGACAATTAATTTGACGACGAAGAAACGTTAGATCTGATACAGGATAGGAACTCTGGATCGAGTAATTTGTCTCACCATGTACATATATTTTCAGAGCTGTAACTAGATTTCTGTAAATATCTATCTGCAAAATAGACATTCTCTTACTATCGTTGTTTGTTGGTATGTCAAACACTTTGAATGGATTTTGAGCTTTTTTGGATAAAGTAGCCATGGAAACATTTATTGGTGTATTTTTAACAGAATTTGAAAAGGTAAAATGTGCATCAATAGAAGGAAAAGGACCCAAAATTAAATCAAATTTCGAAATAGTTATAATATGCATAGACTGACTATGTCTGTTGAAGCGAGTTAATTCATTGATGCCTGTGAGTAAAACTGCGGTGTTAACGTTGTGCTATTTACAAATTCTCGGTAGTAAAAAATCTAGAGTAAAAGTTGATTTCGAAATTTTATAAGCATAAAATATTTCGATTTGGTTAGTTTACCAAGCTTGAGAAATAAATATGAAGAAATTGTTTCCGCAAAGGAACAATTGAGTGATATGTGGAACGCGAATATATTCAACACCCGAACTAAGTATTATGACAGCTATCAGCACTTTTTGCGAACAAATCACAAAATATTATTTAAGATGCAGAATATAAAAGTCATGCAAAAAACGCCAAATATCCAATCGTTTGATTCATGTTTCCACATGAGTTAGAAAAATTTTGAGGAAGAATATCATGTTTGAATTCAACGTGACGTCAATTCAAATTCCACGAGAAGAAATCTACCTCAAAGTCTCACATGAGTAACTAATTTCCATTTAGCTTAGCGCCACCATTTATATGCAAGAGTTTAGCCTAAAATAGCCACAGTTTTGTTTGGTACCGATACATTTGATGGGTCACATTACCGCTAAATGCCCACTGTGCGTACATTTGGAAGAAAATCTTCCACTAAAGATTAGCTTGTATGGACAGAAGATTTGCTATTCTGTTTACGTCTCTTAAAATTTGGATGAGTTTGATATGGTACATGATCGTTATCGGATTTTAGATAGCGCATTATGCGTGATATACTCTGCATGGGGTAATCTATTGAAATAAAGTGTGATATTTTATTTACGTGTGAAAATAACATAAATCAAATGAAAATTATGAATAAAGTGACAAATTTAGTTTAGTTAAGACATACCTATATTGCAAAAAATCGATACGCCCCTAAAAATTCTAAACCCGAAAACTTTTTGTTTCTACATTTTATTCTTTGGTGTTTTTTGACGTTTCAGAAGTTGTTTTTTTTTTTCAAATTGTCGATTTAATGACGACTGCAACGGTAACTTAGACCGATAGTTTACTGACCGCAGTCCAAGCAGTCTACAGAAGCATCTTAATGGATGCATCGATGACGTTTGAGAAATTTCCCTCCAACGCTAGGAATATGGTCCCTAAGACAAACAGGTATTGCAACAACTCATTCATGTTCTCAGAAAATAATAATAATAATAATAATGAATGGTTGAGTCAAATAAAAATATTTTACCTGCATACATATATGTATATCTTATAATTTTACTTGTAGATTGAGCTTCACTCTCTCTATTCAGTTTATTTCTAACCTACTCACTTTTGGGAAAGTACTTCTAATTGCCAGCTTAGCAAAGTTTAAAGATTTGCAAACAGTGTAATTTACTCTACTTTGATAAGTGATGATGCTCATCATTCTAACGCAATCTCTGAGGAAAAGACTGAAGGGAGAGATGAATTTAGCGTAGTTAAATTCAATATTTGTTGTTAATATTCTCAACTGCAGACAGGATTGAGAGATATAAATCGTTTCTATTTCAACAGCATATCTTTCATTGGAAACAAAATCGGTAAAAAAAATCCAACGTAGTATAAAAAGTTTAAAAAAACTGGTACCACTCAATCAATTGCATTTTTCAAATTCTTTCTTTGTTTACCGGAAGATTATCAGTCTCTCAAAGAAGCTGAAAATTGAACCAGTTTTTTTCTCATTTCAGTTCAATCGGTTGTTCCTCATATTGATTACATCCAGGTTTGGTCTGGGTCGGTCAGGTTCTTTCAGTAGTCATCGGTCTACTCTCTGGCATATTTCCTCCCTTTAAAGCGTCACACTCGAGCAAGTGGAATGAAATGAAAATGGTACGAGCTACATACCAGAACCTTCGTTATGTGATATATTTTTGCATTCTCGCAGCGAGCAAATTAGCTTGATTGCTACTCGTACTAGACAAACACAATCGCAGATATAAAATTTGCAAATATTTAACTTATTGAATCTCCTTGATTTATAAAATGGGTGGATAGTACTGGAATATGCAAAATTTTGTTTGGTCAAAGTATTGGAATAAACTAAAATCTTATTATTTTATTTTCATGTCTTCTATATTAATCTGTATACATTCTTTATTTAAATATAGGTTATGCAACATTTTTGGAATATTGGAATACAAAAATTATAAATATTTAAATATTAAATTACTTTTAAAAAAAAATTTATTTTTAAATAATTGAGCTGCAGTTAGAAAAATCTTTCGAGGATGAATAATGACGCCAGAAAATGGCTGTTGCTAATATGGCCCATACACGACACCAACATGCTTGATCGAAATGGGATTGTGCATGCGAATTGATCGTGTACGCGCATGATTGTGCAAGCCGTTTGGGCAAAGTATAAAAGTTTGTTATTTTTGTGACAATGCAAGCATGATTGTGTCATGACGGGTGAGATCATCTCATTTTTGTAGAAAAATTCGAGTCGGGGGCATATTACCCATGAAAAAAACGGATAATTCGCGCGCACACACACACATGTTCCATTTAAACTTTAAACCAGTTTCCTACTATTAGGTCTGTTCCCGTACTTTCAGTAACTTAATTTTACTGAATTTTCCTGAATCATGTGGTGGGGAATTTCATGAAAAGTACGGGAACGCTCTCATTGTATTTCCTGAAAATTTACAACCGAAAGTGTCAGTTTTCGGTTTTTGAGAGAACAATAGTGATTATAAAGTCATCCTAAGCGGTAATAAATTATCGCCACAAAAATATTGGACCTTCATAGCAACATTACGCCAAAAATATGTTGCTTGCCGCGCACATTTGAAAATATTTACTCCGTTTGACACTTTTGAGTATTTTTCAGTAGCTCAGACCCTACTGAAATTACTGAAAGAGGGGAAATTTTCAGTTTTCAGTAAAACGGAGTACGGGAACAGCTTCATTGCAATTAATCGCGATTAATCGCAATTAATCGTGGTACGGGAACAGACCTATTATAAGGGTAAAATTCAACCAAAATTTTTTTGAGTGAAGTACACAACAATATCGATCGCAATGTGCTGTTTTAGAATCAAACAAAAGCTGTCTGATCTGTTCGAGAAGCAAGCTCTGCTTAGCCAGTCTGGCTTGCATGAAAAACATTCGCAAACATCGAAAAGGCAGTGAAAATGATGACGCGGGGATTATTCAAACAAAATAAATCGTTAAACGAGGTATGAAAATAATGGCTAGCGGTTAATCCTTCAAAAAGTCGAACAAAATTCATCGAACCTATTTGTTCGAGCACTAAACATTCGAATTCAGTTACCACCTGTTGACTACGGCAAGGAGAATTCAGGTAACAAAAAACATATTTTAATTTTGTTTAGATCAAGCATATGGCCAAAGAAAGCAAACCTCAAAATGAACAGCTCATCCGATTTTTATGAAAATTTGATGAGAAAAATTAGAACGATGTTCAGAGCGATCTATTTAGATGTTTAGAGCGATACTGATGGCAAGCAGGCACAATAGTATCTAAGATGCATTGTTTTTTCACTTATGCGGGACCTCATTCGGGACATATAACATTATTAAGGAGCTATAATGCTGTTAAGGAGCTACTATATAATGCTGTTAAGCAGCTATGAAGGTTATTAAGGAGCAAAGAGGCTGGAGGCCAGAAGGCGCTAGATGTACTCCAATGAGGAAGACAAGACATCACATGTCAGATTTCTGAACACGGTCGATGGTCTTACACAGCCTGTGATGCTATATCGCGAGCAGACTTCTTTGCCCCAAACACGAAAATTAGTTCCCCAACATTATTGTGTTGTCTTCGCTTTCATGAAAAATTGTGATAAAAAATCAGTCATCTCTTCTCTTGAAGAGTTAATTCTAGCTTCAAATCAAAGGACAAATGTCAGGATCATTCTAATATCCCATCATAAGTCATTGTAAGCCACCACCATTGTAGTAGCCGATGGTCGGGCAGAACAGAAATGATGATTGCGAGCGGTGGCTTTGGGTGCGGTCTTTCTATTGGTATCAAAGAGGGCCAGCTTGCGTTACCGAAAAATCAAGACTGGTCTATAAAGTGGTTTAGTGTGTAGAGTCAACTATGGCAACTAATGCAGTGGCCACTGTGAGCCGTAGTATCATAACACTTGAAGTTTGATAATTGTTCAATTTTTTTTTTTTTAATACTAGATCCCTTTTGACAAGGATTATGTTGGCTTATGACGATTCGTATCAGCCATCGGTTTACGATAACACCCGTTTATGGTGGGTTTGACCTCAAATTTTTACTCTAGACAACACAAACACATAAGTGACTAAACAACGCAAAGAACACGAAACCGCAGTTTAAGACACGTTGATACACGTATTATCAATTCTAGAGAAAAATCGTCCTTCGGAGAAAAGCAAATTTCTCAGCAATTTTCCGGCTACAACCTTCCACCACAAGAGCTAACACGCGGATGATAATTGTTCAAACGCTTCCGAGTATGCTTATATGTCAAGTAAGGAGACGAATATGTCATTATGAAATGTTTATTTAATTTTCGTTCCCTGTTAGTTATAATTTTTGTTTCTCGTGATTAACTTTAGTCATAGAAAACCTGTTTCTTTAAAATGACATAGCTTTTCTATTTTTCACTCTTCATTTCGTTTCCGTGTGCTTCTGCTGTTCATTTTCGTTTATTTCTGCACGATTGTTATTTTTTATTTATGTTGAAGGTCTTTTTGCATAGTAGTCAAAGTTTTTTTCTATTTCTATTGCATCGTAGATAAAATTTACAAACTTACAAATAGAATTTAAATATTTTTCAAACTTTTTAGAAACATAAATATTTATTCTGAATTCCAAACAAACTATATCAAACTGCACTACATCTTTTGATGTTCGTTCCATAATAGAGTTTATCATTTCCATAATTTTTTGCATAGCATCTATCACTATAACTTTACTCTAATTCTAATGAGCCCCTGTGCATTGTAAGGGAATTTTATGAATTTGATAATCTTCCTTTTCATAATTTCTTGTTTCCTCAAGCGTCTCATTTTCATCATTATGACGAGTTCAATGAATAGGAGAAAGGTCTTGAACTCTCGAGAATCTACCGTTTTTAATTTTTCATTCATTCAATTTTCAGTTGGTATGACAATGCTTCAGATGCACAAATATTATTCATCGAAACCATCCTGCGATTCAAAACATATTTTTCAGAATGGTTACAATTCTAGTACTTAGCAGTGGAAGTCGAATGAATAATTATTTGGTCCATTTAAACTGGCTGCTGTGGCGATCACAAGCAAATCAATTACGGACCCATCAACAAGCAGTAATTCAACGTTCAGAACAAAACAAAATAAAACAGAAGCTTAACCTATATTCACCTAACAAAAATACCTTTGTAGTTGTTGGTATTTCAAACACTTGTTGAAAATGTTTAGCCCATTTAGTTGAACACGGTCACGACAATTCGCGGAGCGAGCTGTTGCCATGGCCGCAAGACAAATTGAATGCATATCCACTTAATGTGTACATGATGGATGTATCTACTTGTAGATGTGGAGTAGGACATTCATTCAATAATCTTCGTTGCCCACTTTTTGGCGTCTGGTCTGTAATTAATAGAGTTGTGCATGCAGATATGCGAGCCCAGATGATGCTCCTTGCTAAAATCACAAACAGAAAAAGATAGGTGAAAGAAAGTTGATACGTGCTGAATCGTTGTCGCGGAAAAAAAACCTTTGGAATCAGCTTGAAAGCTTGTTGTGTTTGTGCTTATTTGGCCACAAAAAGATCCGAGCCGTTCGGCAGTAATTTCAAGAAGCAAATTCTTTTGAATTGGAAAAATCATTTGGTGATAGTATGTTTTGGAATTCCCTTTTATGCCAGCTTTAGGTGTATGAACGTACATAGTAGCGAATTGTTTACAACCGCGATTCAATTTTTAGATATTATTTGGATCCGACCCACTCTAGACCATGTAATCGATGCTCATCTCAGATTGAAGAGAATGACTGTGCAATTAATTTTCGCAATATGAAATGTTTTGTACTTTCAAATATCGGTTTATATCTTACAGAAGAAATATGTTTCGGTCAATGGTCCTTTCTTTGAAGAACGTAGAGTTCGATTTCGTGAATGTGTTGCCGTTACCCAGGTAATTGATTTATGGCATCGAGATCTAATTATCTGATGAAGAGTTTTTATCAATTGGATTGATGATGGGTGCTTTAATAGACAAGTGAGGCTTAGAGGAGGTACACTCATGGTGTAGCGTTTTTGTGGTTTGATGCAAATACATGTGCATATTTGCTAAGAGAGTACGTTTGGCTGGCCTAATTAGTTTTAATTGATTTGCATACCCATGAAGCATGAAGTATGTATTTAAAATAGATTAAAGGCTCATGTATTGTCAGAGAGTTGTTTAAATTAATGGAATGTAATAATTAAATTAAAAGTGAACTATTCTATTTATGAGTATTGCGCCTTTTTTACATAACTTTAGTTCTAATAAGGAATCGAGATCCGCCCACTCAGCTATTTCAGAGTTTGGCTTCCTAAGATTACATATAATTTAATAATCTAAGAAGCCAATTTTAGTTTTTTTTACGAATTATTCAATCTTAACATGCAAAGAAAAAGTTCATCTATGATTTACCGCAGACACGTTTTTCTTGATTAAGGCTCAGGAATTTTCGGGAATCAATTCCAAAAGACTTAATGGAAGAAGTTGAGGTAATCGTAAGAAATCGAAATAAACCAGAGATTCTTCTTACTTTGAGTTGAAAATTTTTTATTTAAGAAAGAGTTAAGCAGCTGTGTTGAACTACACCAAATGGATGCAAGAGCATAAAATAACTGTTGGTCATAAAGTGCTCGAACATTTGAGGACAAGTTTTTTTTCCTCATCGTTCAAGCTCATCATCATTTATAATTAAACGGTATTTATTATGGTCAGCAGAATCGGCATGTTAAATACAAGCCATAATAAGATATGCTTTTCAAAAGCAAAATATTAAACGATCGCACCTTTGCAAAATGGTTATTTGCTGCCGAAATCATGAGATTTGTTTTCTTGAAAAAATTTATTTATTTTAGGTTGACGTACCACTCCTGCGTCATGTGTTTTAGCTGTTTACAAACTTTAGACAACTAGTAAATGAAAAGCGTATAAAAATGCCAAGGAAATACAATTTAGACTGAATTCTGTGACAGTATTGTTCACTATCCTCTTGAAACAGTTATAGTCTAAAATATAATGGGAAAACATCTCTAGTCTTAATTTTTCCAGGTTTCATTATTAAAATAAACAAATAGTTTGAATGCACTTAATTTCGCTTTGGAATCCTTTATAACCCTTAAACATTGCTCTGGACCCGAAAATTGTATGAAATTATCATCACTCATGACGAAATATTATTCTTTTAAAGCCATCAATACTTATTTGCACATGATATTTTCAATCTAGTTAATGCGTTTTTTCTGGAGTATAAACACAACATTCAGAGTTTAAAAATATAATGTCAAGAGTAGTTTTATGCAAAAAAAAAAAACTGAGATTAATAACCATTTCTCTCCGACTGTTTGTTCGAAATCTTTGAATTGGGGAATTTTTTTTTACATCAAATGGTTATATTGGAAAAGCATTTTGCGTAAATTAGTTTGCAGTATTTTTCAACGGATAGTGAACAAGTCTCTTCCTTTGAATAATCCGTTTTCGTGGCGATACTTCATTCATGAAGATTCAAAAGGTTTTAAAATGTTGTTAAATATTTTCACAAATTCGTTAGGTCAATTTTCGTTAGCATAAAACAGCAAAATATTAGAATGTTTCGCCGTCAAAATGCATCACAAACTAAATTCGCCAAGGGACATCATCTGTACATGGTCATTATGCTGTCGCGTTGGTTTTCATTCGATTATTCAATTAGAGACAATTAAATCACTAATTTGTATTTCATTTCAAAATACGTCAATCTCTTCAGCTTATTTTCGCTAGGGCGTCATTGAACCGAATTTGACATAAATACATTTTCATTATTCCATCCGTACGAACAAACACTATTTCTCTATTTCGATTCGCATTCGAGAACAAACAAATCGAATGATGAAAGACTCGACGAACTTTTTCTAGCCTCGATTCAGCGGTAACACTGATCGATAAGTCGACACCGTAGAAAGGTCGGAAAATAATTCGAGAGCAGATAAAAAAATCAAATGGTGAGAATAAAAATAATAGCAAACGACTTTGCTGGTTCTATGGTGTAACAACAAATTTATGGAAGTTTTGCTACTTTCCATCGTTCCATCGGACCAAGTGGTGTAGCTTGGCGGATCACAAAGTGAAGGGTTTCGAGGTATCTTTCATCATGCGATCGTGTGGTGTCTTTTTCTGCCTTTTTGCTTGCCAAATTTACCGCATAAGCGACCATGGCCGCAGCAGATAGATATTAGTCTCAGATAGAATAATATTTTGGCACAAGAATCTTCTGCCAATAATTTATTATAATTCTATCGTCGTTTCCCGTTAGAACTCTTGATTGCAGAACTCCAAGATTGGCCGCAGCGGTCGAGTTGTGCGAGTTCCGAATATAAATTGGTTATGCCGGGTCGGTTCTTTATCAGTCAGTCGCTAGTTCTTGAGAGGAACCTTTGGGAATTAGTGGAAAATTGAGCAACATCAGTCTTTAAGTACCTGCAGAAAAACTAACTAGCCGTAATGAAAGTCAACGCCAAGTTCCTCTTTTCCACATTCCTGCTTGTTGCTTTAGTGCATTCAGGTATAGATATTTACCATTGATTATTTTTTATTGTTATTTTATGTGAACAAACAATAGAAGTGCTAATAAAAATATCATTTCAGCATTTACCGCTCCTGCTGCCGCTGATGAGCCCGAAGATATTGAAGAAGTTAGTCAATACGAGCACCGGACCGGACGCAAGGAGAGCGGAGTTGTTAAGCAAGAAGGCCGTGTGTGGCGAATCCCATTGATCAAGAAGAAGCTCCTTGTTCTCAAACTCAAGAAACTAGGAGCATTGACTACTTTGCCTTTGCTTCCACTCCTGCTGAGAAACGGAAACGGTGAAGCACAAATCGTTCAAGTTCTGCCTATTAGCACCGGATCGGGATCCTCTCCATCGTACGCCATTCCAAGTGACTACCTTCAAGAACAAGTTGTTGAAGTTGCAGAAGACGGCGCCGCTATAGAAGAAGACGATGGCTTGACTGAAAACGCAGAAGTTATTGAAATTGAAAGTGATGATGAGAAGCCCATGCTCACAAATACTGCTGCTAAGAAAATCTCAGGTCTGTCAAGTTTACAAGGATTCTCAGGATTCACTGGATTATCAGGACTCAGTGGACATCAAGGACTTCTTCAAGGACTAGGTGGACAAACTCCAGTTCTCTTGTACGCAGTGCCATCGCAGGTTGAATACGGTCGTGCAGCTGGACATCTGTCGAAGGGCAGGAGGAGAATTGTTCGAATTTAAATTTTAGAGACTTATATTTATTCGGTTAGTGTATTGTATTGGAAAGCTATAATAAAATATGAAAAAACAATTGAACACATTCTCGTTTTATAGTGTATTGAGCTTTTGGTTGCTTGGATCATAATATCGCAGGCATTGATCACTTTAGCCAAATAAACGGGATAATGAAAAAAAAAATTCTCCGAGCCAAAAATTATGTGAACTATTTTGGAAGTGTGAATTCATGCGTGTGGAATTAAAACATATTACGTGTAGGCTAATGACCTGGAGCTATAAAAATAATATGATTGGCTTTGTGAAAGCAATGCTAGAGGATTGGTTCGATCTGCAGGCAGGAAGTATGATCAATGTCGCGAAACACGCTAACCAGCGGGATACCGGAATGAAAAAAACGTTTAATTTTCATCATGATTTCAAAGCCAGTAGTGATACCTATGGCAACAGCTGAGCTGAATAGTTGCGAACGTGGGTGAAATTGGTTTGCCTTATAAAACGTGTCAAAACTTTAGAAAAACTTAAGTTGAAATTCTATTTAAGATGTTCTGAAACAAATTCGAGTTACATCAAGTGATTGCTTAGAATTTAATAGGATTATAGCAGCAAAACGCCTGAAAGATCTCTGGTTTTCGCAAACTGAAATGAAAGGCTAACCAGCTGCCATCTTATTAATAACAGGGCTAGCTAACGACATTGAGCACGATGAGTGTGCGAAACTTATGTTTTCAGCTAGGTACGAGAGTTCGCTGGACCGTAAATTTTCTGTATAAGACTGATGCATCAAAAATCAATAATTCACAATGAAGAATTCATTTCATTTGATTTTCGATTCATTTTGAAGGTAACTAACAGCCAGTTATTTCTCACGCAGATTTGAAGTTGCCTTGGTATTTCGTTCTAGTTTTGGAATCTTCTATCAGGAATTTTATTACATATAATATGAAATGACGTAAATTATTTTCGCACCGTTATTTATCTCTTTTGCGCTATATAAGATGAATCGGCTTTCTATGTAGCTCTGCGATATTATATCAAAGTTCTTTTCTCGATGTGTCTGATATTCAGATTTTTGTTTTAGTAAAAATTTTCGCCCAACGATGGCGCAACTTTACTGAAATGATTGGGTGTAGACTCGAAAGTGAAGGCTCTGTGTACAGATGAAGAGCATTACAAGATTAAATGATTTGTTGATGATTTGAAATCTTTTCAATATATTTAGCACGTATTTCCAGCTGCACGATTGAAAGCTACTCTGCAGTATTTCATTTATTAAACAGTGTTTAGAAATATAATAAGCTGCGCGTTAGTGCAAGTTTAGTCAGTTTTTTAGTGATTTTTTCCCTGCCGTTTCTCTGAAAAAGGTTTGTGAATATCGAACTTTTTCCGTTGCATATTCACGGAATTATTTATTTATACTTGAAATAAAAAATCAACCTGATACATATCTATACAGAATTAATAATTCAGTTACATTAAAGGTTTATGTTATTTTGGTATCATAGTTAAAAGCTAGCTATAAAGATTAAACTTTCATCATTAGGTAAGTAAGTAAGCATTATAAATTAAGCAAACAACAAGGTTGATAGATATATATAAAAAAGACAGAAATTAAAATAATCCAATATGCAATCGAACCAACAATTTTAAATAATTATAAGGACCTAGATATGAGCGGTAAAAACGCAAAGAAAACAAAATAGTTATTCATTATTTCAATAAATAATTCTAATTCTGTTCTTAATATAAATAATTATAATTCGTTTGTAAGATTAGTAGTTTTACATCTGTCCAAATAAAGTAAATTATTATTTCATTCTCTTTGGGGAGGTAAAGAAAACAAAAACAGTCATTAATGTTATTGGCATAAAGAATATAGAATCTAGGAATTTATGACGATCAGATAGAGGGATTAACTTCAAGTATGGTAGTTTCTTTTCGTATTCAGGCACTATTTAGTGTGTTTTCTTTGACCCACATGATATTCAGAAACCGTTTTTGAGCTCATTTTAATTTTTCGATGCAAAAATTATAACAAAGGCTCCAAAGAGGAAAGTAATGTTCTAAGATACTACAGACCTGCGAGTTGCATAAAATAATTTTCGTATAGCTATTTTTGAATCAAGAGTTACTTTTAGCCACGAAACTAGCTGTACTTGAAGGCCTTACAGTTATACTGTATATGTTCATCAAATTGTAGCCTACTATATAAAATTACTCCTAAGTCATTGATGCTGTGTACCGTTTTTAACCAATTCTAGTCCATGTAGTACTGAAAACCGTTACGACCACAAATTCTACTAAATGTCATTTGATAGCACTTTTTAAGATTCAGTTCCATTTTGTTATTTTCGCACCAAATGATCAGTGTCTCGAGATCATTCTGAAGTGCGCAATTTCTTCGAAAAGCTTTCAATTGTCAACGTAAAGACGGAAAATGCTATTTTCAAAGCAAAAAGTAATGTCTTTTAGTAAAATAACCAGAAGTACATGGCCCAAAACCGAACCTTGAGGCATTCCTAATGTAGCACAATATACATGTGATGTGGTCTTACAACCGAGTCAGCGCACCTATAAATCATTATTTGACCTATTCTATGTCATTGTAGAGAGGTTGATAGGATATGGGGAGGTCGCTGACTCTGCATTTGTTTGTTGAATTGTGCTAAAGACACTAACAAAATACGACGCAAAAAATTTTCCATAAAAGAACTATCGGAGGACGCTATTCCATTCAAATACATTGACGCGAGATAATTAGATGTTGGATGTAAACCAGAAGAGCTTAGGATTGCGCGAAATATTTGTTTCAAATTCCAGCAGGTTTATTGGCAGCCATAAAGCCTTTTGAGCAAATCAAAAAACAGTTTATCTCAAGCTGCAATGTGGATGGATATCTAGAAGGTTTCACACGGATTTAGGTACGTATTTAGCTATTACGTCACGAAGAATTCGGTGAAAGAAGTCTGTCATTGAATCTACACTAATGCAGAATTGAAAATTTTGCACACAGTGCTGAGTTGATTGCATCAAAATAAGCATTGAAATAGTTAGCAAAAATATTCTAAAATTTTTTAAATTCACATTAGATAATTTCAAAAAGTTTCGTAATGTCGAACGTGATTTTTTTATGATTTCATTTTTCTTTAATTTCCCCTTTCTGAACTAAACTACATTTTTGAAGGATACTTATCTTATGTGTCGCCTGAACTTGAACATTTTAACGAATATATTATACTATACTTATAAATAGTGTTACTCATTTACATAGGTTGTTTTCAATATTGGTTTTAAGTAAATGTAGTTTGTTATTTTAATGCTGCAGTTTCAATATTGTACCTGGACTTTTTTCTGAAATTGATACAAGTAAAGAAATAAAAATAAATATAAAATAAATAAAATAATTTAAGACGAAAATGTTCTTCGCTTGTGTTCTTTTGACTCCTTTTTTATCAAATTATATTGTTAGCAGAACGAAAATATAATTAATCAATTATCCTACTCATATTTAAGATGCATGTAACATATTTTTGCTATTTATACCCCAAACATATGCCCACTCACCTCTTGCAGCAAATCGAAAAGGAAAGTCAGTGAAAACCCATAATTAATACAAATTGAATGACCCTTATGGCATGCTTCGTATTTCATTCTACTTTTGCAGGATTTCATACCCTCCGATTTCAACTCCATTTCGGATTCTCTGGAAATCTCTTGGGCATATTTCATTGTGGTTGATTATGAGCGAACAACAAGAAAATGTAAACACGACGTTTATTTTATTCCGAAAAAGGGTTGACATTATGTTTCAATCATGGAATTTGTGGATCGTTGAAGGACTCAATCTCATTCATGCTGCTAAGGCCAAAATGTGCGATATTCTCTTTCGGCTTCGTATCGTATAGTCTCAACTGAAACTTTCATTTTATGTTCAATGTCAAACAAGTGTAATTCCGTTTTAGAGGGACATAAACATAAACATGTAAAACCTTTTCTGATTTTAATTAGTGGACGTTTTTACTGTAACAAGAGGTGTTAATTAAATTCAAACCCTTGGGATTTGCATATCAACGAAAAATATACCTGATGTGGAATTTTATGTGATGTATATTAATATTTCGGGTGCCCTACAGAGAGGTATTCATATGATAACATATATGTAACACATAAATGACAAGGTTGAAGCAACGAAAGGTGCTTTAAATTTAGGATGATTTTTTTTTTGAATTTTAAGGAATTACTTCATGACTACAAATTTTTTCTGCGGCAAATTTTGAACATATCAATAATTTACGTCATACTAGATTTATATTTAATGCATTTGCATTTACATTGTAATTAATTGATGCTAAAGGCTGTGCTCTGAATATGTAACCAGGATTTTTGTATGTGTGCATATTGAAACATTCGATTTCTAGTTCAAAACATTCTCTGAAACGATATTTTTTGACTAAAACTAGATGCATAAAAAGAGTCTCAAAAATAATTTCCTCTATTCAAATACTCCTAGGTTTTGGTAAATCAATATTTATACACTGGATTTTATGAATTTTCGCTGAGACGTTTCAAACTTATCAAAACTTCGATCTCGTATGTTCTAATTAATAGGTCACTTTCGAAGTATCATCATAATAAACAAAATATTTAGCCACATTTCGCATATTTTACATTTGTTTTGTGACTTTTTATCTTTTGTATTTTGCTCACGTGATATCAGATTCCATCAAAGGTCATCGAACAGAATTAGTATAATGCCAAACATCCAGACATTCGTATTCGCAAGTATTTTAACCAAGAAAATTGCTGCTATAAATTTCTCTTAATAATCTCCGATCTCGCTGAACAACAACCGAACCCATAAAAGCTCGCAATTTCTCTATTTCCGAAATATATATTACTTTCACAACGGCCGACCCGAGAACACGAAGAAATGCGAATAAGGCTCCCTAGCGAATTTCCCTGCACCGTCTGAGTATAATCAAATGAAGCAGCACACATCATAAAAACCCGTGTGTGGCGATAAAAAATTATGAGTTGTCTGTGGTGCGGATTTGCATGTAAAATTTAGAATTCCATTTGCAAACCGTTATGGACAAACCTCAACGTTAGCACCAGCAATCGCACAAAACCCTTCTTCGCGCTCGTTTCTTGTCAGTTTATGTAGGAATGGTAAAGTGCAAATCACAGGAAAATCACAACGATGCAAATTCACTATAAGCGCTCCTAAAGCTGTCTTCGGCTAACGGATTTCAATTCTTTGCTCTTATAATTTTTCGCGGCTTTCATATTAAATTCATTCGCCATCTTATATTGTAAGCAGGCTAAGAACAGGGCTGTAAGTGTTTAGGATGTGAATACAAAGGATTATGGTGACGATAATGCCATCGGATCTGGCAGAATGGTTGTGAGAATCTCGCAAAGATCCAAACCTGTATGGCTTAAGCTTCGACCAAGAGAAAGAAAGCACCGCATTGGAGCACAAACAGACATAAGACAAGGGGATATAACTCATAAGGATACAACATTACTCTCGGGAATTTTTTTTCGCTATAAAAGCATAACACTCTTGCAGGCAGAATATATCTCGAGTCACAGGCGTTTGGAGCGCGGGTCTTTTTGAATAGGAAAATGTTGATGCGGTTATGGAGGATATTAGGTATTTATTAAAATATACCAACAGGTTTTATATGAAAGTTATTTATTCCGACTTAGGTTGCTTTATTTGTAAATCATATTCAATGCCTGCGAGATGTGTTATAATGATCGAATATGTTACTAGCCAATCGGTAATGTTACTTGTTTGGTTTTTTTTGTCTTATATGCTATCCCTAAACAACTTGCAATTAACCCTAGAATGGTACCGATGAGTAAATTTTACTCACATAGGGTATACATTTCGTCGCGCACCAGCCAGTTGGCCACTCCGACTGCCATGAGGCTAGAAGCTTTATCATCTTTTTATGTTTAATGATAAAATAAAAAATGAACATAATACTATTGTTGCCATCTTTTTAGTAAAAACATGTACCTATAATCATCCAAAAATTTACCGTACCATTCCAGGGTTAAATGAAAAAGTACAAGTTGATTCTTTATAATGGCAGTAGGTTGCTACAAACAAATAATTTACGTAGAATATATAAAGACTCGGAAATATTTTTCAGATACGACATAGTTTTAATAAGAAACTTAACTACAAACTGTTCGCATTGAGCAACATGAAGATCCTCATCATAGTGCCAGATTTTCCATCCCTTAATGATTCAACCCGATGAAATACCATCCTCTGCAAGAAGTGTGATTCACGCTATGCACACGAACACACCATTTAATAGCAAACAAAACCCACAACAAGGAAAAGAATAGCAACCACTCAAACTTGTCAAGAGCCCGCAATATTAAAGGGCACATCAGACAGGACTAGTAGGTTCCGGCTTACAAGTGGCTTCACTTTAGTGGCGGTAGCATTCCGAGAACCCTTAACTTCTTCCTGTGCCTTTAGTCGCAGGAAACACTCGAGCACGAAACTTTGACGCTAGAGTTGGACAATCTACCCCAACTCATCAAACGAAGATGCAGTTTTGTTTAAGGTGTGTGCATACGCCGAATCTAGAAAAATTGTTGAGCTTATGTAATTTCTTCTGAACTAGCATACAACATATCTTGCAACATTTCCCAATATTCATGAAAGTTTCGCCGTTTACAGAAAGATTTATGCATGCTTTTGTTTGCAGAGTTTGGTTAGCTTGTAAAAATATTTTAGTTTTTTGACTTTTCGAACTATCAATTCTAGAGCCCTAGAGCTGGATTTTATATGGCTAAGTTAAGAGTTAAATTTTTTATTGCAAAATAAGAATAAGTCCATTGCCTAAATTTAAATCCTGATTGAATGTTTTTTTTTTCGTTGAAAAATATCACTAAGTTAATTTTAGCTCAATTCTACTATGAATTCGATTTGCAAAACTCTCCAGCATTTCAATGAATCTTTTCACATTCTGCAAGACCCCTTAGCGTCACAAATGTGATATTTCCTTTTATGCTCTTTAAGCACAAAGTAAAAGTTTTGTTAGATGAAGCGAATGTTGCTGGCTAAGAATGATCTTTACATCTATGTGAAAGCAAAAATATTGTATACTCGCTTTGATAATTGCAACATGCAACCGTGTCATTATGTGAATACTGTTAGTCTCGGACTTAAATTCATGTTGTTGGTTGGTTGGTTGCATTAAATAGAATAAAAAGGTACGATTCTAGTTGAACATGCGAGACGAACGGTAGCATAGGGACGGAAATAGTTATTCCCGTTACGTTGTGATGTCAAAGTTTTCGTTTTGCTATTGGAAAGTTTTAGTTGATATTGTTGGTGAAAAAATCAAGCTCAGATATGAACGGAAGTAACATGAATTTTCCTTGATATTATTTATTCAACTAATTTTAATGTAAAGTTTCCAAATTGAGCCTAGGAATCTTCCCAGATTTAGGGAGGAATTTAACTAGAGACTCGTTATTTACTAGTATTCTGGTCCGCATTTATCGATTGCCACCAAAGACGAATATAAAAAGTGTTTCTGTTATTTGGGGGCATGGGGATGAATAAACCCGGAGTTACATTAAATTGACACCTAATAAATATTCTAGGAATTATTTTTCAATGTCATCTTTCTCTTTTAAAGTTGAAGTTTTAGGTGCAAGTGATGAATGATGGTAAAACACTTTTAAGTTTGAAAGCGATGAACGGATCAGGGTAATGAGTTGTGATTCTATTGGCTTAAGGAAAAAATTTCCGCCATTTTTTCGCTAGATTTGTTATATATTTGAATAATTATCACAAAATAATTTCATTCAAATAATGTAGCATCAAAAGCGGTAATTTCAATTCATATTTCAGGTTGTAAATGGATTCTTTTATAGAAAAATTACTGATCTTTCGAGCCACTTACTGATGTTTTCATAAAAAGTAAACCTCTATCCGGGTAGAACAGACTGCATGGGCCAAAACAAATGAAAATCCGAAAGGTTGATCTCTGAAGAGTAGGACTTGTTTTGTAACATGGGGCCTGGCGTTCCCATCGAGCAGTATTAACCTTTCTTGTCTGTCATTTCATTCTGACTGCCACTGATTGCACAATATGACTTTTAAACCGTGAATATTCCGTACAGTCCCTGTTCATTGAACTAAGACCACCTGCATTTTCTCTCATGTTTTTAAAATTTATGTCAGTAGAATCACGCGAAATTGGTTTTCCCAAAAAGAGGTTTTGTTGTTATACTTATAGAGATTGTGAACATAACGTGCAATAATTGGAAAATCCCATCCCATTACCTTTCTTCAGTAAACTTTAATTTTTCTGGCCATACCTTTAGTTGTCTATGATGGCAGATTGATGTAAAAATAAATAAAATAGCCTGAAATTATCATACTTTTGTGAATATTTGGATATAAATAATATGGTGTTCAATTAGTGTTCAAAAAGTTCTCCAGATACAATTACACTTATTTAGAGTATAGTTTCATCCATTGAAAGTTTCATCCAGTGTAGTGTAGTTTCATCCAGTGAAAGTGGAAACAATAAAAATGGGCAAGAGCAAAGGTATTAGTGCGGATAAAAAGTAATTAATAATTACTCCTCTAAGTACGATTAATTATTCCTATTGCGAAGTAGCGAAGAAAATGAAAATTTCTCATCAAACATTGATAAAAATTTATAAAGCTGTCTGCGAAAATCAAGGCCAAGACAGCAACAAATGGTAGAGCTGCGGCAGACAGCGGAAAACAACGCTTCAAACAGACCATATCATTATTAAAAAGACATGTGAAAACTATTTCCAGTCCACAAGAAGCTTACATCAAGACTCACTGGATGGAAGGATATATATATATGTAATGACTTTGGTTAGGCGTTTTTACGTTTTTTGACGCCATCTTTAAGTTGAGGAGACAAGAAAAAAAGCCTTAATTGACAACTAAAATGTGAAACTACTAAAATGTGGACTACGAGCTAAAGTTGCACTCCTTCTTTGAGAACCTCACTCCCACTAAGAATGGAGACTATTCGTTGTGGAAAGCGATCACAAAAAAAAAAACAAACCTACCATCAGGGAAGCTCCACTTAGAACCCGCAACGGACAATGGGAGACGGACGCAGAGAAAGCCACCGCCTTCGCAATTCACCTAGAACAGGTTATCACAACCAATCAAGACTTCAGCTAAGGAAGTGCAAAATATCATTATCCAGGAAAAATGCGCAAAAAAACCACCGCTATGCTCAAACAGTTGACACCGATCCTATTTTCTTGGTTTTGTTATCTGTTCAATGCTATCTTCTGAATCGGGTATTTTTCTGAAGCCTGAAAAACAAGTAAAATCATAATGATCCGTAAGCCTGGTAAGGACTCATACAGATTTATTAATCTATTGTCCTTCGTCTCCAAAGTTTTCGAGAAAGTTCTGTTGAAAAATCTACTACCAATACTAGAAGATGCGAGAAAAATTCCAGAACATCAATTAAATATTCTGAAACACAACATTTCAGATATATGAGAAAATACTGAAGATGTTAACAAAATGATTGAATGATATAGTAAAAGTATGCCAGAGAAAATCAAGGCAGTAATAATCGCTACGGGAGGTCTGATAAAATACTGACCATAAGTAAAATATGTATTAATTTGTATGTACATATATCAACTAAACTCAAAAATTTAATAAACATTTTTTAAATATTATATTTGACTATTTCAAAGCAACATACTCTACAGAAAGTTAATTTTAAAATAGTCCTAAGTAAATGAATAAGGTTGTTCAGGACTGTTAATGTACAACTGTCGATAATTCATTTCAGTTCAAGGAAACTCTTCTTTTGGTACCGCTGAAACATGAAACCAAACATTTGTCAAAATCTCTCTTCTTCAGCTTATATGGCAACACACTTTCTGAGTTTTTGCATTATTTGTTTCTAATTTGATAAATCGCCATTGATTATATATTTTTCATTATTTGTTTCTAATTTGATAAATCGCCATTGCATTTAGCAAAGATCATCATCAATCAATTTTTTCAGTTCAACATCTCCGATTTTCTTTGTACTCCCTTGAGTTCTTTGTCGGTTACATCAAAGCTCAAAATCATTGTAGGTGTACAAATTTATAAGCAAACAATGGGTTTCATCAGGATCTTTACACGGGAACCAAGTACTTACAAGGTACTAGAAAGCCAATCTCGAGCTTGCAGGCGGGAATAGACGAGGTGCACATTTACACTTTCGGCTCGCCAACATTTACCGAGTGTGTGATTTCGACAAAATAATAGGATGGGTCATTAAGCTCGCGAAATAGTGGGAGGGAGTGTGTTTAAGAAGCGCAGATACAAATACAAATGTATTTCTCTTTTTCAATATATTCGCCCGCTACTCCAATAGCTTATGTATATTTAAAAAAAAAGGTTTAATCCTTGTCAAAAATGCAAGCCGAAAATGCTTCGTTCACTCCTTCATGGTTTTAAAACTTCTTTCAACGAAGTTTATTTTTCACTTGTGGGAAAAATAATAATCGTTAAGAGCCAGAACAGCGCTATAGGGTGAGTGATTCTTAATATCAAATGCAGGGCAGCCAATTCAAAAAACGAATCGAAGTATCTTTCATTATGTTAATGATGTAAAAAATGTTGCATGTTATAAAATTTGCTGTTGGTTAAACAATAAAATCACAATTTTCAAAAGAATAAACATTATTTCTAGAATGTTTATTATGCAATATACATTGTTTGTCGCTGAACAAAAAAACTTTGCATATATTGAAATCTATATTTATTCGTATTTGATGTGGACACAATAATGTTTATGTGTCTAGGCTGTAAAATTAAGTGGCAATTAAGAATGGGTTGAAATTACCAACAAATCAATGGGAAATACAAATATTAAAGTCTAAGATGAAAACTTTAACAATCTACCTTTTAAAGAGATTTATTATCTTCAAAAAATTTAAGCAACATCGATTTAAATTATTTTCAATTCGTTTTATTTTCATTTAAAACAATCTTAGTTTCGAATAGAGCAAAAGCTTTACAATAAAGTTTCTTACATTATTGCAAAGCTAAAAACCTATTCGAATTTCTATCTCCCGTCCGTCATTTTATTATAAATACATATCTTCATAAAGCTTCATACATCGTTTGCTATCTAATTAAGCTTTCCATTCTATTTTTTATAAAACCCACAAATATAATGTCGATTCAGCTGCATTCACCCAACCAAAGCTTATTGCTAAATGCTAGCCACTAGGCGATTTTTTCACTTTGGACTTTTGCAAGTTTTCAAACTACTTTTTCTTTGCTCGCGGACAATCCATCAATCACTTCTATGAAAGTTTCAGAATGGTGGCATAGTAGCGAATTGTGAGGCTATACTATAGAGCCCCGGCGTCAACCGACGTCAACGAAACTTTTTTCGAGACCAAGCAAAAAAAAAAAACTTTTTTCGGACTGAAATTGTGCCTTCCTACTGCCTCTGCTTCTTGATCTATCGCGTCGCGTTCCAGATGGTACCCGACAGAATGCTTTAGGAGCAACCTGACATTCCCACAGGAACGTAACATAATGACGATTTCAATTTGGTCGAGTTTCTAGCATAAATTAAAAGTCCACATCAGTACTTGCAGAGAGCCAAACTTTTGCTATGCCTTTGGAGCACGCACAGAAAACAATGTCTTCGTGAATAAATAGTCATTTTGAGGGATGTTAAACCGAATTAAATAGGAGGATAAAACGAAAATTGTTAAATTTTGACAAAAAAAATTTAATAGGAAGAAACTTTTTTTTATGATTTAATGCCAAATAATTAAGGACTGCGTGGACCACAGAGTTATTTTCATCATCTCGAAATTTTGATTTATTCTCAATTGAAGCTTTGTTTATGGGCCTGACGTTTTTACATGGCTAGTGAATTGCTCGCTGTTAGCTTTAAGTAATTTAGCATTAAACTAGACAGCGTAATAATATACTCGTATTAGCCGTATTGTCAGGAAGCATGTGAGCAAGCAAAAGTTAGAGAGTTAGATGCTCAACTCAGAAATAATAAAACTTATCACTATCCAACATGCCCAAATGAAATTTGGAGAGCATAGTCAATTAAGTTCCAGCTTTCGCTATTAATTTTTTGTATACGATTTCTATTAACATTTCAAAAATTTAATAAATTCTTATCCAAACGCTACTCCAATCCGTTCGTCAATCAATACGAATCCCCGGACATAAACTTAAGAACCAGCGAATCTTTGTCTACATTGATTTGCATATTTTATTGTACACCTATCGGCCTACCTCATCTCAACCAGCATCCTTCGTGTCATTCACAGATATAAGAGAGAATGGATTAGAAATCGACCGAGAGAAATGTGCCAATTTTCGACTTTTTGCTTACTGGTGTGAGAATGAGGTACTGGTGTGTGCCCTACACAGTTCTTATGGTAACAAAAGCACGAGAGATCGCCATTTTGAACGTCGTTTGACATTTCTTTACCAAAACCGGCGAGTGGAGATTAAAATGCTTTTTGTTAATGAAATTAACTATGATTCCACACAAAAACTATCCTAAATTAAAGCCAAAGGTTAATTTTACTAACCCGAAATACGATATCCCCTGCGAAGTACTTCGGTGGCCACTTTTGCAGCCTGAAACGCGGCACTTCATTATCGCACTGTTTTATAATGTTTTACCACTAATTTATCCGCGAAACCGACACAAATGATTTGCGCACAAACGTAGATATACGTTTCCACCGAATACACCGAAAAATTTCCGAATTTTATTTTATAAATTTTGATAGAAAGTCAGTGCTCTGAATCGCCGACACAAATCAAACCGACATTGACGTTTCTTTTTGTGTTGCCCGTTGCACGCTTTTACACCGAGCTGGGGTTCCCAGCATTAAGACACAGCATTAAGGCTTTTCGGGTGTGAGTGCGGTAGAAAGGGGTGCACTGAGCGGAATTTTTGTGAGAGAGCAGTGTTGTGCGTGTATTAAAAAAGGCGCATTCACCTACGGGTACACGGATAGCCATTTCGTATCCATATTCTTTCATATCTATGGTGTCATTTAATACCTGAAGCTTGCCATGCATGCATATTTTCATACCTACTTGCCTGCTATTCAACTTCAGCACAATATCAATAGCACAGGCTTACACAAAGCCTTGCAAAGTTTTCTATCGTAAATTTTTCTAACCACCTTTTATATGGGTATTAAAATCAGATAAAAGCGGTTTTCCATGGATACATTTCGTACCTGAAAAACTCCGTAAACTTCCATGCTCTCGCTGAATAGATCCTTTTCAAAAACATTCACGAAAGTGTGGGTCAGTTGTTCGACAGTGTAGAGAGAACGTTTAACATACACTTTCGATCCGAAAAACGATATGGGGACTTTGGTATACAAACACGTCTTTGTTGTGATACCCGAACCGTATGAAATTAATATGCGTCCCATTAGGTCAGCTTAGGAAGCTTTTAGAAAGTTGTTTTTATATTTCTGGAAACTCAAAGAAATAAAAATCTGTTTAGTAAAATGGTCATTGATCAGGCAACAGTGAAATGTTTTCTTTTTTAAGTGATTCGTTTCTTCAGAGACTATAAACAATTTTGCGAAAATATCGACCAAATGCAAGGCATTTTCAATTAGGAGTCGTTTAATATTTCAAAAGGAGAGAAAAAGTATGTTTTCATAATTTATTAGTTATACTGCGTATTCACTTAACAATTTACGTGATATATTTCTGGATAACTTGCCTGCACAATCAGTCTTACGATTTCTCTTTGGACATGCACAAATGTTTAGATTGCTGTACACCGGTGTTTCTTCATGCGTTCGACTTACTGTAAACCATTCATTAAGTCACATTTTTCTTTTTGTAAATACTGAATAAATCATTTCTGCGGAAGTGCAACTGTACCTGCTATTTCGATTTGATGCTCGATAGTATCCAAATGGATATTGTCCAACACCCTGTCCGTATACTCCACCATATATTAAGGGCGGTCTTTGAGTATTTGAGCCGAATATATTGAAAAGCGAGGATTGTGTGGTTGTGAAAGGGAAAATTCCCCCTCCGATTATTGGGGGATAGTAGGGATAAGGCCGATAACACGGAAATGTGCATGGATAGCGCGCTGGAGGATAAGGTGGTGGAATGGGAACTGGTCCGGGTATACCAATGGGCCCAGGTATTGGACGTGGAATAGGAGGTACTGGACGTATTGGTGGACCACACGGAAAAGCGCCGCAAGGTGGAGGAAACGGTGGATTGCAAGGAAACAGTATGCAAGGAGTAGGAGAAGGTGAAATCAAACTGAGGATCGCACTGTAGATAACATCAAAAGTCCTTGCTTCAACTTGGTAGCCAATAGTTTCATTCGGGACCCGATCTTGCTCGACATGCTGCTCAGTGCTGACAGCTTTATTGGGTATGTTAGATATCTTCAGCTTGTTTTGTTGTGCCGTGTTAAGGCGATAAAAGCGTATTTCTGACAATGAACGTGCTTCTGAAATGAATGAAGTAAAACGGTTTAACACTTTTATCATCGCGATCATTTAGCAGTTTTGAAGATCTCGGCATTTTGGCGCCAACATCAAGATGTCGAACTATTTTATTACTTTTGAGTCTAACTTACCTAAAATAGTTTTTCTATTATCAATCCTGGTATACGTCCCACTAACTGGAATAAATTTTACTTCACCGAAAAAAGCTTATAAGTTTAGGTAGGAAAATTGTTCGGTGCTTGGGTGCCAAAAAATAAAACGAATCTGTGGAGTGCCGAAAGTAACACACAAAATATTCAATCGTACAAATGCACAGTGAATTTACGTTTATTAAAAAAAATTCAAACACTTTCATCCACTAACCGAACACCGGTTGCGAACGACCTCGGAATCCACCGAATGGTGCAAACTGTCCAAATTGTTGGAATCCACCACCACCACCACCACTTGAGAACGCATTGCTATCAGCTGAGCTAGATGCACCACCACCTCCAGATCCTGACTGTGAAGAAGACGATGTACCTGATTGTCCGCCGCGGCCATTGTTGAAGCTGGACGAACTTGCTGATGATGAGCTACTGATGACTCCACCGGGACCTCGCGAAACTTGTGACTCTGACCCACTATTTGACCCTGCCGCACCACCATTCTTTCCCGTGAAGATCGATTGGCTTTGACCACTACTTTGAGATCCTCTCACTCCACCCTCATTAAATGATTTAGTATTGGTTTGGGCGGTGTTCGATGCTGAACCAAATTGGTTTTGCTGGTTTGCCATGGAACCGCTGTTAGCCTCAACCAATTCAGAGTTTGGTCCCCGGGTATGGGAAGTGTCGGCGTTTGAGGAGGATGCACCAACATTTTTCTTATCGAAATTCAAGCTTTGGCTCTGAGCACTGTTTTTGCTGCCAGATTCTCTGCCAGTCTGGAAATTTTGCTGCATGGTATTTGCACTGCTCAATTGTCCGGATGACCCATCAGTGGCGAGGTTTGATCCTAAGCTAGATCCGGCATTATTCTGGAAAAATCCGTTTTTGTTTTGCTGAATCATATTCTGAGTATTGGCTGCACTTTGTTGCTCGAATTGTTGAGGAGCACCTCTTCCACCAAATCCACCTCCACCAAATCCTCCTCCACCAAAACCTGGTCTTGGTCTTTGCTGTTGATTTCCTCGTGGAAGTGCTCCTGGATAGAAGAAACCCTGTCTTTTGAAACGTCCAAGAAGTCCTCCAAAGGGATTCGCACCAGACTGAGCGCCGTTGGCCTGACCGTTGGCATATGTGCCTGTCTGGCCATTTCGTGAAATAGCGTTCGCTTGAGACTGTGATCTGGATGATGAAATATCAAGTAATCCGAAATCGCGTGAATTCGAGTTTGATTGACTTTGCACGTTAGTTTGTGCCCCGCGACCGTTAGCAAAAGCTCCAGCATTTGTTTGTGCTTGCCTGCCGCCAGCAGCTTTTTGATTATTACGGGTCAAATCAAACTCCAATAAGCCTAGGTCTAAAGTCAGTCCTTTATTAGTTTTCTGCAATCCAAAACCATCACCTCGATTAGCCGATGACAGACTTGTGCCCAATCCGACATTTCCCACGTTCAGATCATGCTCAACTCCTCTTGAAACTCCGTTTTGAGTGGAATATGACTTGGAGCCGGACAGAGTGCTTGAAACATCGAAGTCTCCTATACTGGCGCCTTTAGAGATGGAACCACTTTTCGCTATGTTCGTCGCTCCATTCTGTTGCTGTGTTATTGATTGAGAATGCGTTCGTGAAGTGTCGAGGTCAATCAGATTTCCTATGCCCACGTTCCGGGAATATGCGGCACTATTTGATTGCGATTGTGATCCTCGGCCGAAAAAGCCATTGCGAAAGAGTTGAGCTGAAATGAATAAGAAACGAGTTTAAATCCAATATGGAATGTAATGCTTTTTAATTACTTGTATACAAGCGTATTGAAAATAAGGATGTTGATTGAATAAACTCAAAAAGCTCTTGATATTTTCATGGTAAAAGGGGTTTTTAGCTAACTAGGAGTACGTATCAAAGTGAGGTGTGGAATTCACATTCTTAAACATTGGTCGTGAGTGATGGCAACCAGCAGACTCGTCAGCGGTGCAAATGACACTAATTGGACCATAAATGGAGAAAGGTCGTTTTCGATCATATGAACAATTACGTTCGTCATTGGGATTCCTAAAGCCCCTTTTTGCTAAATTTATGCCTCAAAACCAGAGTTCAGATCACAAAGAACAGATAGAGGTGCACAGTGTCCGAATCATTTGACAATGTGCTAACGAAAATTCCTTGCAGACAGTATTTTTATTTTTATTTAAATAAGTATTGCTAAGGGACAGATGCTTTGATAAGTTTTCTCGAATGCAAATCATCTTCGTTAATTCAATCCGAAAACAGATGAAGAAAGCCACTGGATAGCACAATTGTTCATTCTTGAAATTGTTCTAAGAAATTAGTTATTATAAAATCATTAATTCAATTACCTACAACAGTTTACAAATCCTTTACAAATCTTATAAGCCTACAACACTCAATTACCAAAATTCCTATTAAATGAATCCGTCTAATAAATCATAACTTAGCCCTTTTCATATACGCTACAATAAATTTCGTTCATGTCCGGCCGCAAAATTTCTGCTCGATGCATTTTCAATTGGATAGCACCGGATAAGAATTAATACACCCGCAGTCGTTCCGTATTTACTCGGATTTATCACCATTATTTCGGGTGTATTAAAATCCGAAAGATATCCATGCTAAAATGAATACAGAGTACTGCCACATAGATCATTGTGTCTGCGGTTTAGAGTTCCAACTCCAACATGAAACTGTTGTGGTTTCGAGGCCGGCAGATCAATCCGATATGCTTTTTCTGACCAAAACTTGTTATTGATACATTTGATTCGCAAAGCCTTGATAATTTCAATTCACAGCAATGAATTAATACAGGTGTATTCTGGCACGAGGAAGATGATTTTAGTGTAGTTTGGAGACCGGTTTCAATGGTGACTGAAAAATCTAGTTTCGACTTTTTTTTTATAGCGTACAAACAAAAACTTGATATAGGATTGTAATGAGTGTTTTGAGATTAACATGGAATTTTCGTTTGATTAATGATTCTTTTTATGCAATGGAAAACTTTATTCTTTGCAAAGAACGCAGTAAGTGGTCGTATCTCGGCAATCGTCTGCCTTTTCCAATACTTATATTTTTATTATACACAAGCAATTAAGCTTTTGCATAGACGCTCATATAAGTACAGAGTTTGTAATTATTAAAAAATTGTCTTGATGTATATGTAAACCCCCGCAGCGTATTTAGAAGAATTGAAACAATATAATCGAAAGCATATTTCTAAATGATTTGAATTCAATTTAAATCAAAACTTTGAAGTATGGTAACTTTCCTATATGGTAAAAACAGGTAAAACCAAATAAACGTCTGTTTTGCGTTCTAGTGTTTAATTCTAATAAAGGTTACATGAAAGAATATTACAATCAAGGTGCAGCGAATGCATTATTTTGCGGTTCAGAACGTTCTCTTGAGGTCTTAATATCACTCCAAATATGCTTATGATCTTTTGCAAATAACATTAACAATACTTACAAGCGGCGTTGGAAGTGAGTAATTCGAAAAATATTGTTTCTCCTTGCATCAATGACTACGTAAGATTATTTGGGGTAAGTTCTCGTTTAAAGAAATGAAAACGTCCAGAAAGAAGTAAATTTCATTTTAAAAATAAACCTAATTTTGCTTGCTTCATTTTTTCAATATTAGCAAAAAAGCTATCTAACTTTGCTATAAACAAGTTTACTGATCGAGTTAAAGGAAATGCCAAGCATTTAAGATTGGCAGACCCAGTTTAAATTTTTTGAATCAAAGTTTACGTGGTTAAATCTGTATCTTTTCTAACAGTCTCATTTTCAGTATTCATTGTCAGTATGTACATGACAATTATTTTAATCAGTTCAATTGTTAGCGGACTCAAGAGGTCTCAGATTCGAAATTAAGTCGCCAATCTGGTGAAAACAAGAATTTTATAGTGCTATTTATGTTTACCTTTTTCAGGCTTTGGCTATTCATGAGAAGTTATGGATCTGGATATAATACCCAGCACAGCTATCAAAGTTTTACGAATCGAGTGGCGTAACTTAAGTGATACTAGATAAAAAAAAGTCGAAGGAATCAACAGCCAAGTGACATCTCACTATTAAGCACTTAACGAACGAACGACAACGGTAAGAATAATAGAGCATCGATCAATAAATTATTTCCAGTGCAAAGATTCCTAAAAATCTGTACTGATTAAAAATGCAACGAAAATCACGAAAACCCTGAGAAAAATTTGAGTACGAGCAAGGACCAACATGAAGCATGATGAAATGCTTGACAAAAAATTCCACTTAATTGCAAACACTAGAAAAAGTTTGCTTGCATTCGTTATTTTACTTTAAGTACAATGAGGTCCGAAATCTGCTCGAAAAAAGTTTTACGACGGATGTAAATATTTGCAAATCCACAGAGATAGAATAAAATATCTATAAGAAAACGACATTTGAAAAAGTTTCGAAAAACTTCGTTAACTCTCTCAAAGAATTGGCATAAATAGAGTAAAAAATTATAGCGAAGCAACCAGTGCAAAAGCAACCATTTCAAAGCCTTTGACAATAAAGATAAACATTAACTTAGTATCAAACTCAAACCACATTTGCATCCATCCCAACAAAAAACGGTAGCATCAGCTCGTGTCGAACCTTTCAGCTTTCAGAATTCCATTGAATCATTCAAGTAAAATGTCAAATCATTCAGTAAAATGATTTCTATAACAATGTTCACAACCCAAATCCAGGAGTGGGTTGGAATTAGAATTTAAACAAAACTTTCCGAGAAATATAAACGTTTCCGAAATTGGCAAAATGCTTCCATGTGAAGTTTATTTAATTCAATGTTTAGAAATTTCCGAAACCATTATTATGAATTCTAGATTTACGTATCGCGTGCACAAATATGAAATTCTATTGGGTTAGCGAATTCGACGAGCACGAGACTCCAACTAGGATGATTCTTTAATTAAATTTCGTATGTACCAACGTACGTACGTTTTTTTTGAGCATATTCAACATATGAGCGGAATTTACCTATGTATGTATGTACAAAAGTTAACATAAATAACACTTGTAAAAATACAATACAATCGCCCGAATCACTCAAAATATGTGTCATATTGAAAAATTTCGAAGGATAATTTTACCTTGAGTATTGCAATTGGTCCAACTGTGCAGTAGTAATCCAAAAACGATGATGGATGCTATATGAGAACTCATTTTCGATTCGCACTAATTGAATTTTACTTAATTCCAGACATGCACTTGTTTCAATGTTCAATAAGGTAGATGTACTTTTTTTAACAAAAAAAAAAATTCTGAAGCACTGTTTGTATAAATTGACGGGGATGATTATCGCTGCAGTGAGTTCCCTAAAATGGAATTCAATCTAGTATTGGCACGTATCAATGAATTTAATTTATCGACTGCTGTCGAGAACGCGGTATCGATCTCTAAAAGACTCGGAGGCGTCTAGTAGATATTTTAACGCACAAGTATCTTTTTGTTTGTCATTATAATATGAGCGAGAATATGATAGCTTAAGTGAACAGTCAACGACGATTAGAAAAAGTCAGATGGTTTAATATATGAAAATAATAGAATAAAGTTTTAAATGGCGTTTCGTTAATTTTTCGTTGAGAGTGGAAGAGGCGAAAATGATAAAGATACTTTGTCGGTGGCGATGTTTTGAAAAAATACACTAAGGTGAAAGGAAAACGAAAGGAACAATTACAGAATACAAGAAAACTTGAAATTATTTAAAATGGTTAATTAGAATCTATGGAGGGTTTTCGATATTTGGTGCAACATGTTCTGCACTCTTCTCTCGCTGTGCAAGATCTATTTGTCTTCTATACGAATTACGATTGCTCAGTACAGAGGGTACCTACATACATAGATCGTGCACAATACTAAAAATAAATAGGTCTTCCACAGCGAAGTAAAATGGGACTCACAATAGGGTTTATTTAATTATTCGCTGTGATAGATCTGAGTTTTACCCTTAAATTGACCACAGAACGCTGATCAATGAAAATGTATTAAACATTATTTATAAATATTTATGTACGCTTTAATGTCGTTTAAATTCACCAAATATGTACTTTTGCAGGTGTCAGCCAGATTTTAAAAAAAACGCCCTGGGCCTTGTGTTAATATTAGTGTTGGGCTGATACATTCGTCATTGATATATTTCACAGTAAGTGAAAAGTCAGTGGTAGCTGTAATGACTACATATTCAAAATCACAGTGAATGAAATCACAACGAGCAGGGTGTTAGCGGAATAAATCTCAGGAAAGGATATCACCAAAAATGAAATAACAACAAAAATCACAGCGAAAAATCTCCGCGTACAAAATCACTGTGATTGAAAGTCACAGAGCCAGCCAAAACCGTGATTTTGTGCACTAATATTTCCTGCATTGTGATTTTCCTGTGACTTTGATAGCAGTAATTGCAATAAATTTTGCTAGTTCTCATTCCACTTGGTGTGATTTTGACCGTGGCGAGTTTTCCTCATTCGATTCGAATTTTGTAAGAGACATTATCATTCAAGAAATAATGATGTATAGAAGAGGTAGGTACGTGTCAACACAAACAAAAAAAGTTTTCTTCCCAGATGAAAGCAAAATTCACACGGCAGGTTGATTTTAGTGTAAACCGCCATTGATAGTTGGTTGTAAAATATGGATAGAACTGCTAACTAAGATAGTTTTGAACGTTTTTGCATCAAAAGGTCAATCAATATTCAAAAGTGTAATTATGTTGCAATGAATATAACCTAACTATGTTTTGATTTAGTGTTGTATCTTCATGTTGGTATCTTCTAAGTACTTCTAAGTATCGAAAGCAATCTTAATCTTCTATCTTAATATATCTTAAGCTTCATATTCAGAAACTTTATAAAAATTTGAAGTGAAAGATATTTACTTCAATTCATAGCTCATCTTCAAAATATTCTTATTATGTTTGACTGCTAAAGATAAACTAATTGAGACCTTCTTATTTTATATTTATGGATCAATATCTGGCTATCACAAATTTTTCTCAAATAACAGACGTGATTAAAAATCACTGCTTAAAATCACAGTGATTTGGAATTCACAATAACCATTTCACCAGTTGTTGAAAAATGACGATATTTTCCAGCACTAGTTAATATCTGACAAATTGTATCTGGTATCAAGTGGCAAGATCTAGACAGTAAAAAATATGTATTTATTTACCTAATAAGTCCCAGTGAAAATTGTGCATACAAGATGAACGAGCATGAAAATTATAGCAAATTATAAAATTATATAAATCTAAATTTGATAATTATAATAAAAATTAAAATTAAAAATTATAGCAAATTATAAAATTATATAAATCTAAATTTGATAGTAATTGACAATATGATAGCATAATACATAATAGTATAATAATAGCAATTTACAGTTATAACTGAACAATCCATTTTAATTCAACAAATAAATCAAATACTGTGATTCATAAATTGAAAGAAGACAAAAACAATATTCTTAGTTTTTAATGCGTCCGTTTAAAAACTAGAATTAATTGTATAAATATGTGGAAAACTAGTTTTTGTGCGACTAAATTTGACGAACTGGTATTTATTTAAATTAATTTCTAATCCATGTAAATAAAAACTATCAACATTCGATTCTAATATAAAAATATCCAATACTGAAAAAAATATCTTTCAAGATTTTTAAATTTTCTGCAAATAATAAAAATTGAACATCTGTAAAAATATTAGCTTTGTCATTGATGAACAGCCAGAATAGAATACGAACTAAATGAGAGCCTTGAGGTACTCCCCATGAGAAATAAAACGGTTTTGTTTGGCTAAAGTTGGTCTTAACTACAAGATAACGATTACGAACGTAATCATTTAGCTACTTAAGCAATCCAACGTGAATTTGAATGCTTTTTTTTAATGTCTGCGTTTAAAAATGCTTGTTAATTTTGTCAAATGCTCTTCCCAAAATTGAATGAACTTGAAGAAATCATTCTGTACCTACTTGCTGTTCATAAAGATTGACAGATTAAAAGATTAGTTCCTGTTGATCTTCCCTTAAAAAATCCATATTGGCTTGGTTCGAAATTTTCAACATTAGATTTGTTGATCGTTTTGTAAAGTGTCGTAGTATAGGATGATTTCAATTGGTTCGGAAAAACACCGTATGAGATAGATTCATTGAAAACGTATAAAACAGGTATATTATTAGCAAAATAGCAGTTTTTTTTTTTAGAAAAAAAGGATGGAATGACATCTGGGCCAGCACTCTTATTTAAGTCAACATATGCTAATTTATTTGCAAGTGAACTAATACCATGCTAATGCTAATCTATGGGTTAGAAGTTGGACTTGTATGCACGTTTCAGAAATGATAGCCAACATATCGGCTAATAATTTTTTCAGTGTTTCGAGAATCCTTGTAAACTTACATGATTCCAAAAGAATTTGCAATTATGTGGATCAAGCAATTCAAATTTTGGCATATAGTTTTAGCAATCAGCTTTTTGCAATCAACTTTTTGAAATATGTAACATTTTTAGCGCATATTGGACTATGTGTGGAAAAGTTCAGATTGGTTTTGACTTCCTTCAAAATGTGGTATGACTTATTTGATATAAAGAGCAAGCTGGCCTTGATTAGTGACTTTTCATGTAAATAAAAATCAAATCAAATTTTCAGCGCGAATTCTTGAAAATGGTTTGAAGCTAATACTAATTTAACTATATTAAATTGACCATACATATTATAGATGTCTTTCACATGATGAGCTCTAACTGAAGCTGAATTGTTATGAATAACTGTAGTCCATATATCTTGCGAAGGAAATAGATCTTGTTAGTTTCATTCAAACAAATAAATCATATTTAACATCAAATCACTCTAATCCCCTCCGATTGAGGGCAACATGATTGAACAGCAATTTCCTTTGTCATTGTTATTCTGCTATTTCCGCCAGAGGCATAAATGGATCATTAGAACCACCTTTACCTCCAAGTATCCGAAACAGACCATTTTCATGTGCCAGTGCGTGAAATGTTGTTGTCTGCTCTACAACTCGGTTTCTAAGCCGATTGAGCCCCGCCTCTTGAGCGAGAGTTCCTCGGTCATTTTCTAAAAATTACCGGCCATCGTTTCAATATTTCAGCTTCTGCTTTGGCAGATTTGGAACATATAATTTAGGATGCGAATGCAAAAAAGCATCTTCATATTTTTGCAAAAATATATTTGATGCATTAAAAATTAGATTTGTTGATATCAAATTATTAGGTGTCATCAGGAAATGCGAAAACTCAGAACTTTACAAGCGATGATTGGAATATAAGATCACGCTCAGAAATCACTTTGGGCAAAAAACTGTACCAATGGAAGTAAAAATACCCTAGTCTCCAAACAGGTTAGGTGGTCAGCAAAAACATTAGATTTGCTTCCATCGCTATTCATGGAAATTAAAAAGTTCATTCTTAAGTTAAGCATTCATCTGGACTTCAGCCAAACTGTTATTCTGATCTTCCGACACATTATTAATCCACATTTATGGAAATATAACCAATGCGTATTGATTCAAGTTTCTCTACTGTCAATCACACATTTACATCATGTTTGGAATAACCGCAATACTCATAATGTTTCATGACCGTGACGCCAAAAAAATCGACGCTAAATGCTCAAATAATGAATATTATAGCGAGAACCACTAAGCTCCGAAGATATATACAGATATAATCTTCATTAAACGCTTCATGCGAATCGGGAAGAACCTGACAGAAATGATGATACCTATCATGTATGCACATATAACGTCAGACTCATACTCAAATATCTAATGAGCCATGTGAGTTAGGCTGCTCGAACAATTAGCATATTTTTATTTGTTTATTTAAATTTTTAGAATAATGTAAACATACAAACCGGACACTTACAAGTTAAAAAATATGCTCGAAACGGATGTACGTTGATTGCGGGGCATGTACTTGATGTGATGAGCTATCAATAAACTTGAGGGAATACCATATTGTTATTGTGAAAATACAATATTATTTTATAGGGTATTCTAAAGTTCAAAGGCAAGGCAATTAAGAGCCTCAGTGCGACGATTATAGTCAATGATAGACGCTTTGTTCCAGCCTGTGTTTTAGTGGGAGTTATGAAAGTATGGTGTTTAAATTTGCTATGTCACTTTAAATTTAAGCGAGGGAAGAAAAATTTCATTAGTTTTCAAAATCATTTGAATATTGATAATTAATTATTATTTATTCACTGTCTATTTGATCGAATAGAATATAGTCTATATTTTCTAAATTGAGCTTAATTTTTCGCATTTTTGAAACCTATGCTAAAATTAATAGAGAACAACTTATTGGACTACGAAACTATTATAATTACATCCCAGCAACTATTTGCACATGCTTTCAAACCGTTCCATGCATTCGCAACAGCTCTTAAACTAAAACTGTCTATGTTGGTAGTTACAGTGTGAAAAGAATTATTTGCTATCCGTTCAACTACAACGAAAATAATCTTGAACAAAAAAAGGGTTTAAAATTCGGTTGTCGGAATTTAAAATTATCATGTTTTCCAAAATATATTGCAGTGATATATGCCCGAAATATTGAGAATATGGTTCAAGCTCAACTCATTTACTAAGGTTACATGTATTGCATTCAAAAAGAAATGAAATACTAGCTAAATCGTATCTCTTTATAAATTTACATATTTTAATAATATTTTTTGAAATTTTGAATTTCCTAAATCTTTTCACGGAGTTCAATGAAATATTCATAACTTACTAATATCAAGAGTATCTCTCTTATCCTTCCAGTGCACGTTGTTTAATTCTTGTTCTCACACTCCCACATAAACAGCTCTTCAATTAATTAACACTGTTGTCAACACTTTGACATCACTCTTGGATTAGCATGTAATTAGTATTCAAAGCAAGTGAACAATGAGATAGATCTGATGCGAAGGAATGAACGTATGCATGCATAATGACATGTAGGTTGCATGCATAATAATTATGAATGTGTCTGTTCGTACATTCCATGCAGATGCATTTAATGCGGTTGAAGAGTCATTTATGTTTCAAATCACACAATATACAATTAGAGGATATTGTTTTGGAAACTCGGGCTAGGGAACATTGTACATTTTGTAAATAAAACTTGATGTGCATATTTTGGTATAATATATGGGAGTGGTATTAATTAAATTTTCGTTTCAGGAGTCTTTAGCTTTTACGTAGCAGTCGCCATAGAATATGCTACAGCTTGCTATAGAATATTTTCATGAACACGTATCAAAACGATTGCCCTTTTCCATTCCAATGGCCTCTCAAACACTTAAGTCTTCGAAGTACCTCCCATCATTGGCAATAAGTAAAATTTATTAATAATCTCTTCGAATTCATCAAAGCACCATATCTCTTATCAAATTGATGTAAAACAATCTCAAAACCATTTCATGGGACACACTGGATGTTTTGATTCGAAGCAATGGACCTGTTCAACAATATCTGTCGTATTTTTAATGCTATAGTGAGATGCCTGAAATGAATGTAAGGGAAACGTCCATTTAGAATATATTATCATCTAGACATCAAATGAAATAAATCTCGAGCTTCAGTGGTATCCCCAAACTGAAAAAAAACAGCACACCATAAAAGGAAGCTCGGGGATATTCCGGATCCTGGCTTCTTGTACCTTAGTCATATGTATTACGGAAAAAATATCGCATGGATTTGGAATTCCTGTAGCGGAAGGGCCATTCGTCCAGTCAGTATGTATTCGCTTATCTTTGCAGCACCTATCGGAAACCCTTTTTTCGCTTGAAAATCCAATCCAAACATACGTTCGATGAACATTCAATTCATTTCTTGATGTGCGCTTCACTGAAATCGATTTTGTTTTATCGTTGACTCTCATCCGACTTAAAGATTTATAAAGTTGCGAATATGTGAAGGCAGTTTTTTCGACTACATACGTTTTCAATTGAGATTTCGATCGATGACGGTCGAAAAAAAGAAATCTTGTTTGAAACGATTTGGACTTGAGAATAATCGAGTCAGATTGTTTTTTTCTCTGATTTATAATAAAATTATCAAATTATTGAGTAAAAGAGTGCGTTTGGCTAATGTCTCGCTGGTACGAGAATAAATTGGGAAATGTGGTAGGTTGCAATCCTCGAAATCAACCCATAAGCATACAAGAGCATATTGCATAGTCCATGGCAAATTATCTAACAGAATCGTAATGGCAAAAGTCCAGAAGAGATTTCAATCAGTAGAAGCTGATTGATTTCAATTGTCAAATGTATAAGTATGATATATCTGATTCTATAATCAATTTAAGAAAGTAAGAACATTTTCCGCAAATAATATACTCTTTGATTTAATATAATCATAATTATGTAAACAACCCCAAATCAGCTAGCTTTTTTTATGCAAATTACAAATAAATTCGCTTAGTATTAATGAGTAATGGATAATTATAGCATAGTACAAGGCTGTGAATAATGTATATTTTTAAATAATCCATCAAAACTGATCCATGACCAAGAGCAAGAGTGCGTTAGCGTTCAAGTAACAAAATCTAATCGAAATTATTAATAATTTCTTCACACTGTGAATTTAAGATATATGTATCTGCAGGTCATATTATTCGGGCACACGGATAACGTATTCCAACAGCTTCAGACGAGATATTTGTAGATTTTCTCTGAACTTTTTGATTAATTTTTGTTTTCTAATAGATAGCCAACAACAATAGCTATTGCGCATTATCGGCCCAGTAAGCGCACAAACCACATAAACAAATTTAGTGTCGTGAAAATTTCCACTACTTTGTAAACGTGGATAGTTATTTCCATTTGCAGACCGCAATTTTTTACCCCTGCATATTTTAGCCGTTATCCATATACCACGGGTACTCAATCGAAAGCTCTTGTCTTTTTCGTTTTCACATCCGTTTCAACTAACGGCATCGAAATTTAGTTTGAAAACGGTAACAGCATCTCAATTTGCTTTTTGGACTTCATTTAATCCAGCGAGAGCCGGAGATAAATATAATTTACAGCACATGAGGGAAATAATATTCGAAGGACGTTTTATATGGCTACTACGTTTCTCGTTACTTTTCGTACATTCGAATGTATATTCGGTCCTTCATTTCGGTTTTTTTATTTGTTCCGTTTCATCGGGCTAAAGCATATTAATTTATCATTCATTGTGGGGAAGTTTTATGATATTCACACTGGTATTGAGTATTGATATAATTTTATCTTTTATTTGAGCAGTAGATTTAAACTCAATATTACGTTACTTTATAATGCATAATAAAAGGCAAGTGCCGATTTAGAAAATTGTTAAATGAAACCAGAAAGTTTAAAGGAAGGTTCTTAAAACGCAATGCTTTTGGAATAAAATTGTGTCAAATACGGTTAGTTTCATATACTTTGAGAATATTCCTTCGAAATCTAGAAAATCCTCTAGGGTGATTGTTCCAAAGGTCCACTTTACTCTTAAAGTCGGCCTACTTAAATTCTTTTTCGTAACCCTTTCGTGTCTTACAACACGGGAAAACTCGTTCAAAAGTCATCTAAAGAAAGTAAAGTGGCTATTAAACCAAATATTGCACTTTAGATTTCTGTCATGAGACAAAAAAGTTTTGGGTGGCTTTTGTAGCAAGCTGACATGAGGAGCAATCAACATTTAAAATTTTGGCAAACATCATTCTCCGTCCAATAGCAAGTCCAATTTTAGGGCTGAACTTTCCAAAGAACTAGTATCGAAAACGAACACCCACCAAATTACATCCCCCGAAATCATGGAAAACTCCTTCCTCAAAGGATAAGCTGAGAACAATCGTGTGATTAATAAAGTATTCAAAAGAAGTCCAAGATGAGATGTTCTTAATTTAATTTAGCTAAAGTTGGTGAGACGCCATACTTTGGCTTGAAATAAATATAAAAACTAAGATCCTTTAATAAGAGATTGCACAATTAATTAATGTTGACAATTAAGTTTGAGGTATATATACGAATTGGCTGGTTTTTTTTATAGCCTGCAAAATTAGTGGACTGAAGATAATATGTCTGCTTGTGTTTTCTGAGAATTCAATTTTTGGCTTCAGAATAAAAACTCAAGAAAAATCGAGATGAAAAATTTGATGCTTTCCTCATCGTAGCAAAATACCACACAATAATGAGATCCCTTTAATCCAACCGAAATTGTGATTTTCAATGACCGCTCATTTTCCTATCATCTATATTACTCTTAAGCCTAGATAATTTGACTTACAATATAATGCAATTGAAACCAAGGAAACACTAAAAGAGACCAATATCAAACTCCTGATATCTTCATGACATACTAAAATAAATAATAGAAAATTGAATAGAAACAAAGCATTACAAAATTTTCCAGCCCACCTGCACGAAAAACACATGAAAACGATTTCATCTTGAAAAGCCGCCTCGTGAGGCTCACAACTCTGCATCATCCTTAGTAATGCATTATTTGTTATCTAAATTGTCTAGCACAGATCAATGATTTCAATTTGTATTACCTAGAATGGTCATTTTATTTGGTCATTCTAACAATCGATTTTTTGCTCTATGCTTCTCGTTCAAGCGAAATGTTCCTTTCCAATACCTGCACAAATCCTACTTGAACCCATTCGGAAAATGAATCTGCGAAACCTAGAAAAGTATTTCAAAGCGGAAAAAATACTTTCTTCCAAGTTCTATTAAACAATGGCATTTAGTACACATTTCATGTTTATATTGCTATTTATTCCGATAAACTAATGAAAGTTGGTAAGCTTCCAAAAAGCAGACCAGCTATTTGAAAAATCTATACGAATTTGGGCTTTTAGATCAATGTTTTAAGTTGACATAGAAAATTGAGGTACTTTTATATTTCTCACTGGTTAAAATGGTATCAAAACAGATATCAAAATTGCAGTTGCCTCCGATGTCATCGAGAAATAATATGTTTTCTCCATCGCTTAATACCGACATAGGCAAGCATGTAGGAAAGCAATTTCGTTGTTGAATTATTCACACTGTATTGCACCTTTAGTTGAAGCACACATCGTAGTACCAAAATCGTATTGAAACTATCCAATATAGGTCGTAAGAAACAGAAAAATAGGAAGTATCTTTAGTTTAGGTTGATTCTTTTTCCGGATTTTATCAAAGATTTAGTAATAACGGACGTTGGACGCAATAAAACTGTACGTTGTGGATATGATTGATCCTTTTGAACATTTTCTGTACGGGTTGGCCTGATATTTTTGCCTTTTTGGCTAAAGTAAAATAAAGTTTTACAAAAACATTACTCGGCATTGGTTGAAATAATGTTTCTCGGTTGTGAATTAGAGCATTAAATGGCACGCGATTTGGTTATCATTGCATGCAACCATTAATAATTGAAATTCAATTTTTATGGCATGGGATAGAAAACCTGTTAAAATGTCGGTTACGCAAGTCTGGAATATGTTTCATTTTGAATATTCTTCTTATTAAAATTTTTTCAACATTTGCGCGACACGAATGGTTATGTGTATAAACCATTTGCGTATCTTTGTTATGAAGTTATTATTAAAATGGAAAATTGCACGTATGGATAGCTTTTAGCAAATAGCTTTGCATGAAATAATTTGCGTTTTCGCTGGTTCGTTTGATGACATTGAACCGTGAAAATTTATGACAAATGTAAACACTCAATTAAACTATGAAAATCAGCGAGAAAGTATGTGACGTAAAAAATTTCGCACTTAAAGACTTCTCTACTTTTATGAACGTAATCAAATCAAGCGATTCTATATTCTGTAACATAAAGCTAATAAAGTAAGAAGGGACTCATTGCGTTCATTGAGACCCCGGGTGGTATCTATGCCAAAGTAGTAAAAAGATGCTTTAATTCAAGCTTTAGCAACTTCAGGCGGGCCTTGATTTACGTCGCCTCGATTTAAGTCGTTTCGATTTACGTTGTCTTACTTTTTAATTTCGAGTTTCGATTTACGTCGGCAAACTTTCGATATTCTTTTTTTATGCATGAACATTTGTGGGAATTTCCTTCGTTCTTCATCCTTACTACCTGAAATGTACACCTGTAGCATGACCAATATTATTCATTTCACTGCTGTGTAAAATTCATGGATATGTACTTCTACTCGGGTTCTGTCGGAGATTTGAGAAAAGGACGTTCGGGAGTTTTAACGAATCTCCCGACTTGGACGATATTCCAGTTTCACAAATCATGAAGAATCAATCTGAAGAAGCTATCAAGAAAGTGGCGGAGAAGGAGGATTTGCCGATAGATTTGTTCAAGAATCCAGATGGCAATACCTATCCGAAGAAGAAAAAGTTGTCTAAAAATGTTTTCCGAAACGGATGTGAAGAATTTTCAACTTCTAATGAACAACCCCTATCTACCGAAGAACTTTAAGAATATTTGACCGATCAGCAGAATCCGAAGAACGCATGTTAAAGACCAGAGATGTACATTAAGATTAGGAAAAATGTCAAAAGCCTTCAACTTCTTCGATCAAGCGGTAAATATCTTCGATCCTTGCGATCCGGATAAAGAGAGATTTAGAGTATTTTGCGAAGGTGTAAATAAAAGTCTTCGAGTTTACATAGAACTTTAAATGTTGCTTTTCGTTAATAAAAAATCGTTTTACGAGACACGTTCGTCATTTCCATGAACTACATTTCTGTTGGATTCGATATACGTCGTTTTGGTTTACGTCGCGTTTTCCCGGTCCCGAAAACGACGTAAACCGAGGCTCGCCTGTACTGTAAAGAGGTTTTCAACGTCAGCAGATTTTTCAAGTGTCAAAGATACGGTCACACTTTCAAATATTGTATGACGTGTGCACCAAATGCTCTGATGTACGTAAACCATTGAACGACACGCAAGGAACCAATAACTGTTTGCTGAAACTTCAGAGTAAACGCAATGAATGAGCTGATAGTAAAGACTATCACGAGTACTTAAAAGCGGCGGCGCGGTTTGTTATTAGGAAAACAAATCATTCCACCTTGAATTCTTCATGAACTTATCCTTACTAAAAAAAATGTTATGCCATTATTAGGAGCGTTAGAAATAAATTCAAAGAACATCAAGCTACAGCGAAAGTGCTATCAGATGCGTATTTGATTATTTAAGGCGAAACTTGGCTCTATGAAAATGAACCAGATTTTTGTAATATATCAGATTATTCTGACGTCTTTAATTGCCGGGATTTAGTTAGAGGAGGTAAGGTAATTTTCAAAAAAAAAAACAAAATACAAAATTTTAATGACTGAAAAACAGTTCAACTAGTTGCTTGAACGACTCCTATTGAATTCGGAACTCATTACAGTGCACCGTCTGTGGATAATGATTTCTATATTGAGTAAATTGATCAAATTTATAGTCAATTTAAAAACTGAATAAAAGAAGCTAAAGCAAATGGTTTGCATAAAAATTTTAATAAAACAAATGGTAGCAATAAAAAGCTGTTGGGTGGGTAAAGGTTCGGTTAGATTTTGCGTCTTCTTCCCTAAATCAGACTCCAGAGAAGGCACAATTAGGCACACAAGGGCCCATAAATTGTATGCTTAAAGGTAATATGCGTCCCAGTAAAAATCATAGCAAAACCCATGACTCTAACTTGACAGTAAATCAGCTAAATTAAATATTCTTAATGCGACAATAAATAAGGAGTTCAACTCAACTAGGAACACAAATTTATCGTTCTAATTTTCAAGGTGTGTAATTTACAGAACAACCTCTTAAAATATTTTACTCAGCAACATTTTCGAAAGTCAATATAGTTTCTTGACTGAAAGAAACGTCAGAGCAGCTCTTACAGATAAGCAACACTACGTTAATTCTAATTTAGACAAAAATCTGATCTCATGCAGGTATTTTTGTAGATCTAAAATAAAACCGTTTGATACTATTTATTTTATTACAATATTTTAATCTGTATATTGGCTGAGTTACGTATAAGAAGCAAAGGCAATTTAAAACTACTCAACTAGTCACACGATCAGAAACCGATTTAATAATGAACATAGGTTTTCCTCAGGGTTTGATACTAAGTGCTACTCTTTATTGCAATTAGGATTGAACACGCTTGGACTCAAAATATATTATTTAAGCAGATGGCACCCTGCTTCTTAGTGCTCATCACGATCTTAATGAATCAGGACTCAGTAAAATATTATAATTGGTTTTTTGGGCACAAATTAAAATTAACACAGTAAAAACACAATAACTGATTCTCAAACGGAAAATTATAATAAACAATGAGGTCATCACAAGGTTAAATAAAACAAAATATCTAGAAATGCGAATAGGCGCGGTCTGAACATATTAGGAAAATTAGAGCTACAATTTGCCCCATTATTGGATTTCTGAGAAGAAGAAATGATCAGTACCTTTTGAAAAAAAAATGGTCTACAATGTATTTGTTGCGCCATCAATAACTTATAATTTATTAAAGTGAAGTTGAGCTTTTTTAGTTAAAACTTCCACGCTTAAAGGAATCTCATTAAAGCCATAAAGATAGTTGATAATCTAGACTCGTATACTCCTAGGGCTCATTAGCCTACCATAACTGGTAAGATGACCTTAACCAAACTCATAATGTTCGGAAAATTAATTACCATTTGGAATATAGTCTACAAAAAATTTAAATCCTGTATTTTGCTCAAAACGAACCGTGAGAATCACAGCTACAGAACTAGGGTTGCCCATGCCTTCAGATTGCCTGCAGTCAGAACTAATAGAATCTTCTTTGATCCGAATTACTCTGCGATTTTTTTGTATAGATGACTTGAATAATAAATCATTTTATATGTTCCCGAAAAATAAGCTTAAACAGTACGTCTTAGATAACTTTTAATAGTCCATTATTTGAGTGAATCTATTAATTACATTCAAAAAACTTAACTTCTTTTCCTTTGTTTATTTTAGATTCATTAAATGAACGAACATTTTAATTTTTCCTTACACTGCTATACCACTAATGTCTCTGAATTCGTATAATTAGCTATTTTATAATGTATTTGAATGAGAGGAAAACAAGAGCAATGTATTTGATTGTGCGTTCATTTGTTCAGTTTTTTTTTCATTGCTTAATTCAACAGCATGCATTCCTTAGCCGTCCTTCCTAAAGCATTAATTAATTATATGCTTCCAACTTTTCGAAATTGTACGGAAGGTTTTTTGGATAAGAGAAATTGGTGTAGGGAGTATAGTGCATGGTTTATACCTTCTCCCTTCAAATAAGGTGGAGTAAAAGTAGAATTGTTTTTGTGGGATGATTAAAATTGAATATTTTTTTTTTTATATATAAATTTAGATTTATTTTAAAAACAAAATAAAGAGCTTCTGAGCTCTCTTTTAGTATTTATGCAAGAGCAACAATATTACGGTGACTTTTTTTTCAGTTTTTTTAACCATCGATAAAACAATCACTGATCGAGCATAATCACAGTAAAACAAGCACTTATCGAATTGGAAAAAGTGTGCCGAAACACCAATATTCAAAAATGGCGATAGAAGATCAATTCATAATTATAGAGGTATTGGTAATTATATAGGTAATTGGAAAAAGTGTGCCGAAACACCAATATTCAAAAATGGCGATAGAAGATCAATTCATAATTATAGAGGTACTGCCATTTTATCAACTATTCCTAAACTCTTCGAAAAAATCATATGTGCTAAACTATCCCCTCTGGTCGATTCTCGACTTAACGAACAGCAGCATGGTTTTCGGAAAGGACGTTCTACCACTACCAACCTAATGGTGCTGGTTTCCCATGTTCTTTGTAAAATGGAGAAAGGTGATCAAATTGACGCAGTCTACACTGACTTTAGCAAAGCATTTGACCGTGTTGACCACTCCATTTTGATTTCCAAGCTACAACAATTCGGAATTGCCGGTTCTCTACTAAAATGGCTTAGCTCTTACCTCCACAACCGCTCACAACATGTGAAATTCCAAGGGCTTATTTCTAAAAAAATTCATGTCAATTCAGGTGTACCTCAAGGTAGTCATATTGGCCCTTTACTTTTTAATATTTTTATATCAGACTTGTCAGAGGTTTTATCTGATGTGCCTCATCTACTCTATGCGGACGACCTGAAAATTTATTATACTATAAAGTCGTCTTCAGATGCCAGCTTTTTTCAATCAAAACTAAATTCCCTCGAACATTGGTGCAGCGTGAATAAAGCTAGAACTACACTGGTCTTACGTAACGTGAGCTCACGTGTGGTCACATCAGCTGACCACACGTGTGATAGATCTGCAGTACCATTTTGTATGGTTAGAACTACATTGGCGACACGTCACACGGCTCATGTGAGCTCACGTGAGCTCACGTTTTTGATAATCTGCAAATTCAGATTTTTGAGCACACGTGAGAGCACGTTTAGCCAATATTTTTACCGCATGGTATTTGATTTGATTGAAATGTATAAGGTAAGTGATTTGTTGCAAATGTATAAGCATGAATACTTGTGAAATGGCGAAATACATTGATGCTGGTAAATTGTGGGAAAAAATTGTAACAGCATTTTTATGTGCGCAGCGAAATTTAGTTAAACCTCAAACCGTCGATATGCAATTGCAACACACGTGAGCTGCTAGCATGAGACAAGTGTATTTCCAAGCGTGAGCTCATGCCTCCACACGCATAACGTGACGACACGTGAGCTCACGTTACGTGAGACCAGTGTAGTTCTAGCTTAACCTACCTCTCAACATCGCAAAGTGTCATGTAATTAGCTTTTCCAGAAAAAGTACGCGCGTACATTATACGTACCTTTTAAGCAATACGGCACTTAGTAGAGTGGACAATATTTTAGACCTCGGTGTGGTGTTCGATGAAAAGCTCCGCTTTAATTTTCATTACGACAAAATGATTTCTCAAGCAAGTAAACGACTTGGCTTCATTAAGCGACGGGCCAGGGAGTTTCAGAACCTTTGGGTTACAAAATCACTTTACACCGCGCTCGTTCGCCCTCTTCTTGAGTATGCTTGCATTATCTGGAACCCAGTTTTCGAAATTCACAGCCAGAGATTTGAATCTATTCAGAAGCAATTCTTGCTATTCGCTCTTAGAGGTCTTTACTATCCAAGTGATTTTAGCAATTTACCGTCGTATGAATTTCGCCTTAGACTTCTAAACTTATTTCCTCTTGCATCCAGAAGATTAATGTTATCTGCCTGCTTCAGTTTCGATGTCATTAGAGACGCTGTTAATGTCGACTATATACAGAAAAGATTTGTGCTTAATCAGCCCTTGAGAGTCACTAGATCCCGACGAATGCTAGTTAAATATAAGCATAGCACCGCATATGCTGATAATGAGCCAATTAACAGATGCTGCAAAATATTCAACAGTATGAGCCAACACTTTTCCTCCACGATATCCAAAGTGTCCTTTAAAAATAGAGTTACCAAGGCTCTCTTATCCTACCCTCCCTAGTCTACCGGCCTAGTATCTTCTTATGACTTAGGACTATTTTCATAATTGTTTAATTAGATAATTAATTAAATTCGTTTTTGCGTTTTGCGTATTTAATATTGTGACCTACATGTAAATTAGCTTTGTGTATTTATTTATCGAATGTTTATTTATTTATATTATATTTGTTTGTATTTTATACCTATTTTAACCCTGTTTTTTTTTTCTTTAAATTTGTCTGGTTTGTTTTATGTTTTATATTTATTTCATTTATATGTATTATTATTATACCTTGTTTGGTAAATAAATAAATAAATAAATAAATAAATAAATTTAGCTACATAAAGAAATTAACTGCCAATTATTTAAATCAATCTTGAATCATTTCCTCACGAAGAAAGATATGTTCAATAAAATACCGTACAAAACTTACATTAAGTATTCACATAATAACATATCATCGTTAAACTCTCACCACTGCTTTTCCTGCTCGATATGCTGTGTCATATTGCTGGCTGGGTATGTTAATTGATTAAATGTCCAAAGCGACGGAACGGAAAAGTAATTATTCCAACTATTGAAATAATACTCGAAACACGTTATTTCATATTTTTGGCTATGAAAATTAAGTAGTGATGGATATCGATCAAAACAATCCATTTCCAAGGTAATGGTTATGGTTAAGGCTACTAAATGACCTTAACCACAGCAGTACCTGCTTCGATACTTTGGATACTGGCACACGTTCCGACCTGCTTGCTCTCACTCAATTTTGTGCGTTTTAGATCGGAATCTCGTTAAGCCCAGGGAATAAGAATGAAGTTGACAAAAATTGTCATGTAAATGGCTCATGGAAGCAAATTCTTTACTATTGAAAAAGTTGTTGCCACCCAGATGTGTTGATGTATATGTAGCACAAAACGAAATAAATGAGCTAGAGGTTCTTAACATCATCCTTCTACCGATAAATGAAATGTGCATAGGGACATTCGCAAAATATTTTAGTGCAGCTTTTCAGAGAACTTAAGCACAAGAGTATGTTAAATATTTAACCTTTACAAACAATGTAAATCATTGAGTATTTTTTGTTTGTTTTAAATATTTTGCATAATCGATAGCCGAATTTGAATATTTTCCAACGAATATCTTCAGCGTAAACAAATCATACCGGTTTGTTGCTTTAAAAGATTTTACCTATTCTAAATTTTGGTAGATTCATGACATGGGTAAAAAACCAAGTCGTCAATGAATCGATTGAAATTACATAAGATACGAGGCTATGAATAAGTTCAATATAACCTAGTCCCAAATATTTTCTAATATGAATTCATTGCCAGGGAATACAAAGGAAGTCTCATTCTTCGAAATAGTGCATTAAAATATCACATTTCAAACGATCAATCTACAGACACAGAGAAGTTTCCACTTGAAATATTTCAAAGCCTCAGTCGCCAAAAAATGTTCGAAACCGCATTCCTAACTCGAAGAGTATCAGGTCATTCCTATTATACGCAAATCTACAGATACCCATAGCACACTGTGCACACTATCCCATTCAACAAAAAAAAGCTAACAGATCTTCAACATTTGGCTGAAAGCAAGTGTCGTCTGACTTGGGCTTTTTGACTTCTATCAAAAGTCCCATAGAGGACGCCTGGAAATTAAAATAATGCCAGGCTGAAACAAGTGAACCATGCAGGCGGACAGGGTCCTGGTCAGTGCATGTTTGCGGATGAACTATATTCTACGAACGTTTCCATTGCTTCCTCGTGTTGAGTATCTATCAAACGCCAAAAACTCTGCTTGCAAAAGGACAATGCCTAAAACTGTGCTCCCACTGCAAAAGCCTTTAATCTGCTTGGAAATTTTCTTCAGTTCAACTTGTTTTTTGCTCGATTCTCGTTATGTGGGCCCATCGAGTAGTTGTAGAGACAAGAGCTCCTTCTATGCGGTATTACTATCCTACATGAATATCTCTTCTGCATTGGCCCATACTCTTGGCCCAGTGGACATAACACAAGACTACCATATGCCTTTGCCCTCAGAATACGAGCACATTAAATTATCACAGGAACTGGCTTTTGCATTAGGTTGGCAAATATACGGCGACATGTGAATAATCCTTTGGGGAAAGATATCTCGTTTGTAGTTTATGTGGGAGAAATCATGTCAGTTGACTGGAGTACAAAACATATACTTTTGTACATGATGATGTTCCTGTTCTCTCGAAATCGTTTGAACAGCAAAGACTTTAGTCATGTCGACATGTGGTTGACGTTTCAAGATTTCCAGGCATTTGTTTCAAGAATTAACGGATTGCATGTACGCTAAGTAAAATCTTGTGTTGTGCAAATGAAATTAAATAAACACGTTTGTGAAAATGGTACTAATCGTATACGAGAGATTCAAATAAAGGTAATAGTAATGTTCTTTCATATTTCAAAACGTAACTGCTCAGAATATTGGATTAAACTTTCTGAGAGAGTACAGAGAAATTGTGAATAAAACCTTTCATGGAAAATGGATTGAAAATATGATAGGCGTATTTTATCCGAACATAAATTGTGTGAGAACTACCTCTAAGGTAATTAATTTTACTACAATTTTTTATCTCTGCCAGTTTCCGTTGCCATTTGAATTTTATACCATAGTGACTTGTAGTGCTTATTTGTTTCTTTTTATATATATGGATAAGTTGTCACTGAAACAGTTGCTACAATAAATCCAACTTATTACTAACTTACAATAGCTCAATCTAAGAAATCATTCAAGTTAAGTTAAATATAGCTTTTATCAAATTAACCCTACTATCAAACGAATGAATATACATATGTCCATAATTCATTTCCTGTACGCTTCATAAAGGGTAGTGGAGGCCAAAATTTGTTTTAAAATTATGAAGATGAAAAATATCGTTCCTTCTTGTTGGACTGGTAGCAGTTTTTATGCCAAGAACAGCTCAGATGAATCAATTTTCCCCATTTAATATTTAGAAGAGAAAATTCCGATTCTTGAAGTTAATAATATAAAAAAAAAATCCTAACCGATTGCGGAAATGGGGATTGATGTTGGCAGAGGTTCCATTCTTAATTAATAGCACCAATGTGGAGTGATTAGTTCCACCACTCAAGTCAGCTCTGATTGAGCTCAGATACTTATTTATTCACTCATAAATCCATGTACAGGCAAAAAAAAACTATTTACGAGTAGGGTAGTTTAAAAATAGAATCAGAAAATAGCAAATAAAAAATATTCATAGATTCAAATCCACTCAAAGCCACAAATGAGAAAATAAATAGCCCACTAAATAAGCAGCAAATATTGTGTTATCGATAATTACATTTAAATGTAGCTACATAGCTATTAACAGCTAGGCCCGGAGTGTTTATAATATAGTATTGTGTATGCATGGCTTTTCTTACCTAGTTATGTGAAAACTGTAAAATAGAATAAAATGTTTTATTCTACATGCACATTTGTTTGTAGTTGTGGTCTATTTAGATGCAATAAAATGACATTCAGTTACGTTGTGGTTTAAATTATTGTGTAAGCATTGGGAAAGCTGACCCAATTTTTGTTCTATAACGTTTTGTTCGGAACTAAAGCACTATTTGCAAGACTTTTAGACAATTATCTTTTAAAAGAGTATAATTTCTGGTGAGAAACACTAAAATGTCTGACCATTAAAGCACCATTTTTTGTTTATTTTTAGTTATTCGACAGCCTGATTGTAATAATGAGGTGTCCAGCACATATACAAATATACATTATTTATGGACTCATTTAAAGTAAAATGGCCAATGTTTTTGGAATCAATTTATGTCCAGTGATAATGATGGCATCTGTGCAAAGAAAATTCACAGTTCAGAAATATGCTTCCAATTGTTGAAAACTCAAACCATGGATAACTTTAGGGCTCATTGAATCAATTAAAAAAATGTATTGCTTTGAAAAATAATTTGAATAATGAACAACAAAACAAAAATTTCAAAAAATATCGAACTATATTAAATAATCTTCTTTCTATTGCCAAAGCCAAATATTTCCAAAAAAAAAACCAATCAGAAAAATAAATTCAAATCAAAAAAATCATTCAAAACGCTAAGTATCATATTTAGGGAAACGTCAATTTATCAACGGTAACCTAAACCGTTTTTAGGGTAGGACGTAGTACACAAGATGCCATTTGTTGTGCCATTAATCATAGAACCAATGAACAAGGAACGAAAACCTCTAACTGTGTTCCTTAAGTTAGCAGAAGCCTATGATTCCATTCCGGACGTGCAATTTGTGCAAAAATTGCCTGAGGCGAAATTCCACCTTAACTGAATAAACTGTATACAAAGCTATCTAACTAATCGAAAGCAAAAAGTGAGAATAATTATAAAACTAGGCTCCGTTCTCTCTTTTGAGTATGGTGTTCCAGAAGGAATTTAGGACCTATTTTATTCTAACAGCATATCAAAGACTATTTAATATTATTTTCTGATGGAACCGTACTCTTTGTGGGAGATGGAGACTGGAAATCTGTGAAACTGAGACTGAACATAGCCTCACATTATTGAAAGAATGAATGAATTTTAATCGCCTCGCAAAATCAAAAACTAATTAAGTACAGTTTGCTTTATCTTGCCGTGGTCTTGATATGAAAATTAATTCTGTATACTGTGATTCAAATTGTCAGTGCCTACCATTAAATTACGTAGCTCCTACGAAATATTTAGGAATTATTATCGACCAACATTTGAAATGGGACAGTCAAGTGCTTAGGATAACTAATAAAGCTAAACGTTTCATACTTTAGCACTTCAAAGCTCAAGTCTCCTTAAACTTGCATTGTATTTATACGTTGTTATCCTTTATACGTTGCGTTAATTCAGTCGAAAGTTGTCTAGGATAGTTCTACACAAGAAAGGCAATATTCGAAAGTTGTCTAGGATAGTTCTACACAATGAATTCTAAAGCTTTCGATAGTTACCCAAAAGAAACTAATTAAAATATTACTGAAAAAATATCGATGATTTGACTTTGTGCAACTGTTTCGAAGTTAAACGTTCAATCAGTGGACCAAACTTATGAATTAAATATATACACACAAACACTAAAAGATTTCTTAGCAAAGAAAATACGAGTTAATACCAATTCTACAGGAGATGCTACCGAAGAAACCCTCATTCTCCCAAACAGATTCACTCAGCTGGGTTCAAATAATTCATATATGCGGCTATTTAAGCATTCAATACCTTACCGAAAGAGTTTAAAGATATGCGCAATGTGAAATCATTTAAAGAAATCCTGAAAAATACTCTATGAATGCATGGTAGCTGGATAATTGTTCTTTTTTCAATTTATTTAGCTTTCGATTTTAAGATACTTAGTTTGGTACATTTAATTTGCAGCGGCCTTGAATTATTCTTTGCTTTAAAATTAACCTGACTTTGATGTAGTTTTTGCAGTGGTGCAGCATTGATCCTGCGGCTCAATGACTCATTGGTGCATTTTTTTTTTGAAAAGGAGGTAAACATTTTGTCAATGGAATCAGCCAACATCAGCGTGAAAACATGCTGTTTTCTGTTTGCTTCATTAATAATGCTCCCTGAAACACAAAAGAAAAATATGCATATGTTTATGGTTTATACTTTTGAGTGTAGACCATTTCATGGTTACCTGTCGTCAACGGAAAAACTGCGTAAGGATGGCAAAACTACATAAATTAAAGATCCTACCGCCAATATATATTGCCTCTCATATAAAAAGGTTCTGTTTAGAAGATCATTCAAATATTCAAATACTAAAGCAATCGAAATAAATGAGTTTAACATCTAAAGTGCTCTCCGAAGTTTATATGTGTCTCACATCTGTTTCTTTACGATTCACCATATTATAACTCCAAGCAACAATGGGTTAGCGAATTTTCGTTTTGATTCAATATCATAAAGCCTCTTACCACTTGAAATAAGTTATAACAAACTTAACTAATGCAGAGTGAATGTTTGGAATGAACTTTTTGTCAGCATCGTATCTTTGTATCATATATCAGCTGGTATTTTTATATCATGTGTATACTTAATTTATTATAACTCATAAATAGAGTTTGAAGGCGCTACTATCAGTATAGGGGTTATCTTAACCAGGCCTTTCAAGTTTCGAAACATAATGCTTTGTGCCATCTATCTAAAACGTATGTTCCTCGAAATCAAAGCAACTACAAATTAATTACACCCCGGAGAGTTAATTATTCCGCATGAAGAGAACATCACTCTTCAAGTGTCAGGCGCAGGCAACTAGACAGAATTACTGCATTTTGAATTATGTATAATTTCGATAGCGAGCGAACCTTAGTATTAGAGCTCATTTCAGCATTAGTCTAACTTTGTCGTTCAATGGTATTAACATGAGAAAAGGAGCTTAAAAGTACCAAAATGCAAATGGTGCGAATGAGCACTATCGCAAAACTTGAGTCCTCATTAGATTAATTTCATCCATTTCAATGCACCTATGAGCTTGAATTCTGCGATAAAACTGTTAGTGTTACTGGACTCGCCATCCTTCATCGTCCTTTGCATTATTCTTCCCCTGCGTGTCAATTGCTATTTTGTAACTGAGCTAGCTGCTGAAAAGAGAAGAAAAAAATTACACATTGACGTAATGAAAATGGAACCTTGATAAACATTTAATCAGGGTATAATGGATGCACAACCATTTATTCCCTTTCATATTTTCATTGAGCTTATCAAAACAGCAATGTCGAAAAATTTCGCGTATTTGTAAAAAAAAACATGTTTTTTACTTTCGGGGATAAATGGATTGAAATACTTAGCATTCTCATTTCTTTTCCCTAAGGTGTATTCATGAAAATGTACGGGCACATTGGATGCATAGATGAGGTATATAGACACACAGAAGACTGACAAAACACTCTGTCTTAGCAGACATTCAAACTACTGCAGTTGTTCGCCAAAAACTAATTTGCTCCCGCCCAACGACGTTCATAAATGTCATGTCGATGTTTAAATTTATTAGCCGAGCATTAGTAATTTAATGCAGCATGCAACAATTATGTTGTACGAGCAATATTGTATCGACCTCAACCTTTCTGCATGCAACCCCTGGAGCTAGACTAGGCTATTCATTGCCCAACCGGTATGTAGGATGCAGGAAGACTCATGTCGTTTTATTATTCATCGACACTATTCGCCAGTTGACTGTTAGACTATCGACGAGGAAATGCTGTCTGCATACAATATATGTATCCTCGAGCATAGTGGAATAGGATAGCTGCGGAGAAAGCTTGAACGTGTAGCTACTAAGCATAATAAAAAAGCGGAACGTTGGAATAACTTTGATATTGACGTGATATTTTTTGGTGCTTAGTTTGTATAACACTAAATTTTCAAACGAAAAGACATGCACACAGTCAAGAAATAAGATGAAGCAATCATTAAAGTATCAAAGAAAGTTCACAGTAAAAATCTTTCGGACGAGACGAATTTGACTGTGACTTAAAGAAGCTCGCTGTAATCCTGACCGGCGTCTCTTGAATCAATACCACTTTCAACATTTATTTTCAACTTTCGGAGCGGGTTCAAAAGATAGTCGATTAACTTTTTCAAAAGTATTTTATAATTAGCCCTGTAGCTACCCTTAGGTGATAAATTATAAAATTTGAGAACCAGCAGAAAAAAAGCGAATTTCCGCTTTAATCTATGAACAAAGAACGCTACTGACCAACGACGAATGCGAAATGAAGCCATTACTAAGTATTTACTAACACACTTTTCTCTCAATTGGCAAATAGCAAATGTGAATTTGTCAAAAATTAAGAAAATAACATTAAATAGGTAATGAAGTTAAAACTTCACTTATCGGGTAAGAATGCTAAATGGTATGAGCTACGTAGAAAACGTTGTGACACTAAACTTAAACGAAATTTCATTTATGTGTTTTACATAAATTACGATTAATTATATTCAATCCGTAAATACCGTGAACCTTCAAGTCAGAACTATTTCCCTACCAGAAGGTGTTAATACAAGAAGTGAAGATGCTGAAGAGCCAATACCTTTTGCAATTTCAATCCAACGGTTCAAACAACTGGTTTAGAGCGAGCCTCCATGTATTGTTGAAAGACAAAGACAGATTCGTAGCTAGTAAGATCCAAAGCCATCTATCCAAACTCGTAGGCGAAAATCGAACAGAATACCCTAACCATAGAGCGAAAATATTAGCTGAGGCCCAGAATGTTTGATTGGTGTCTGAACTAATCAAGATATTCAATAAAAACATATAAATAGATCCACGACATATTATTGCAAACAGTTTGGACTAGTGAATCAAGCAAAGAGCTTCGAAATATTTATTGAGTTGTAAAAAACCACAGACTATGAAACTGTGAAAGAAAGAAAAACATGAGTCTACAAACAGAGATCCAGCAAAAACACATCAATACATTGATGTATTGAGCTATGTACTAAGCAAAGTAGGCTGACACTCTGCAGTTTATACTCGAAGCCTAATGGTTTGATTTGACTTTCGATAAGAAAGAGGTTGATTCCTCTGCGTAAACGTCATCATCATCGGCACTGCAACTGTGGCTGGGCCCTGGCTTCCTTTAACAAGTTTTTCTACTAATCCCAATCGCAAGCCCATGTCACCTAAATAGGCAACGACTGATTCTACCCCTAATTTAACTAAAGTACTTTTCAGAACTAGCTAAATTTTAACAGGCATTATGTGACAATAACATAGCACGCTAGGTGCCAGTTCTATACCCGCCTCCTCTACGGCTCAAACTTAAATATGAATTAACCATTTGGGAAAAGACGATCAGTCGGCCCATGGCAAATATACAAAACTGTTTTGCCAGTAACTTTAGTCTCGGTGTTTAAACTGCTGACTGTTTTGTAGTTAAACAATTTGGACTTTAAATTTTGGATCCGTAACAGCCACTGTATTATGAAATAGAAAAACTTTGAACACATTCGCTGATAAGCAGAGTCTCGTGGTAGGGTGAAAAAGGAGAAGAAGCATGAGACATGTTTTGGGTAATTCATTATAATGCGACCCGCCAAAGATTTACCTTTGTGTCCGACACCAACGATATACATACCTATATATGCGACAAGTAAAGTTAAGTACTATATCGACATAGTGTGTTTACAATTTTTCTCCTTTTCACAGTTTGGAGGACAAGTATCAGTACTTAAGAATTATTACTTTCAAAAGCACATGTTTTGCAGAAATTCAAAGCAAACTCTGGGATAATTCACGACAATATGTTGAGGAAATATAACCAGTACCCGTTTGGTGAAAACTGTTTACTGGCATACATCGAAGAACCGTCTTTTTCACTATGGCTGTTAAATAATCCGAATAAAGCCAAACATCGATATTCTACCACGCATCCTAAATCATGTTCACAGCAGTGCGTTTATATTTTACATGCATGTATTGTTTGTCAAAGATACAACACAAAGATACACATAATGTTTGTAGGTACTCAATATTATACATACATCATATTATCATTTGCTCAACGCTGATAAAGACGCTTCTTTTCAGGGTAAATATCCAGACGATTTGACCTTGTTTTGAAAATTTATGTACTGAGCAAATTTTCAATTTTTTCCAGATATTTGATAACTATTAAAATAGATAAGAAAATTGATCGAGTGAAAAATGGTTTCCGTTAGCACTGAATGTTAGCCTTGATAAATGTAGACATAGTTTTTTCATTCTTCTTGCCTGCTACCAACAGGAAATGTCGATATCAGAGAAAATCTATGGTTTGAAAACATGTTCTCATATTTTTTTTTCAAGCAAAATAGTTGGTTTGTACGAAAAGTATTCTATGCCTAGATATACATAGTCATTAAAACTTTCAAACTTTTGAATATTTAATAATGTTACTTAGTGATAGTTAATGTGCACTGTATTCATAAAGTCATACCAAATTCTAAATTTTTCGAATTTCATTCCAGCTAATTGCAGCAATGCATTATTTGAATTTGGTGAATTCCCTTTAAACTTGAAGGTATTCTCTCAGCTTGTGGCTTAAAGTACTTCATCCTTCGTTTAGTTTGTGAGATTAACGTAGTTCTACCTGTACGCCGTTTTCTCCAGTATAATGTTCAATATATAATATAATGTTCATGTTAAATTCATTGCCAGATAATCTGGCTCTCGTATTTCGAAACTAAATTTATGCAGTCTATTGTTAGATTTATATTGCCGTCACTGAGGATTTGACTAATTTGCGATGCAAGCAAGTTTGCTCTCATGTGCAATATTTTTCGGGTTGCCGTAATACAACCACTTTCAGGTATCGCAATTGATTAAATCCCACTTACTAAGCTTCTTAACTGGTATTCATATTTTTTCTCAATTTGTTTCCATCTCAAACAGTTGATAATAAAACGCTATTTCACTATTTGTTCAGCCCGAAGAATATATCAGAGAATAATCACAGGACTACTACAAAGGATCAAACTATGACTGCACGATTTGAATGGTAGCACTGCACCACATAGTACCAGATAAATTTTATAGGCGAAGCAAAGCGGTGCCATTTCAAGTACTTAAGTATTTTTCCCCGATTGTGTTTCTGATAGTATCATGCATGATTCCGAGTTATGTGAAGTCGGTACCAATTGTACGGATAAAGTGATTGCAAGTAACTCTACCCGGCGGAGTTGAAGTTTGCTGTGCCTCAACAAGCCACTGTTTCTGTTCTTAGTACTGTTTATTTCATTGCTACGGCAGCTACCTACATGTGTACATGTTTACCCAGTACAAAAGACTAAAAATGTTTTGAAAAGCCAAGTAGCAACAAAACGAAATCCTACGATTTCTTTCTTGTGAAGAAAACGCTAAGAAAGCGGATAAGTACTGAAGCATTTCGCGTGCAGCACGAGGTATTTTCTCGAGTATTTTCAAAGAGGGAATTCGCAAGAGTTTTCCGTACTTTTCGTTTATGCGAGCAGTGCGGTTCATTAAAGGTGAATTATATATTTCCTGTTTTTAAAGATGCATTGCTCCCTTTTTGCTTACTACTTCTTTTCTTCGCTGAAATAACTGTAACACTGCTATCCATGAGCCTAATCTAAAAACCGTCAGATATCGTAGTAGGTCGTGCATTATAAGCTCAACCGGAAACTTAAATTATAGTCTATTAATTGTGAGAATAATGATCAATCGTTTTTATGATATGGAGATATTGACACTTTTGTAAAAGATTAATAAAATTTCAGAGGAAGAATTTTGAGAACTGGTTTTTATTAAAAATTAATTAAAATTTACTCGTAGTATGCTCTCCACCGATTTACAGAGTACTGAATAACTCAAGTTGCATCAGCACAGTTCAATTTACCTTCTCATAAAATATGCAGAGTACTTTATCAAGCCTAATTGGTTAGGCGGACTAAACTGAACGACATAACTCGTGGAAAGTGTCACCCTTTCGTAGAGTTTAAAACTTTCCGCTTAGTGATTTGTCGAACAAAATTAATGGAAGTCTTAGTTTCGTCTTGGAAATAAGAAAAGATGCATGAGAAAACTTTCGACGACACCTGAGATGTTGCACAAGGCTGAAAGTGCACTTTATTTTACGGCATTTGAGCTTTGTTGGTGTTTGTTAAGTGGCTTATTTGAAAATATTATTTCATGGAAATAGTTTTGTTTGCTTGCTGCAGAATACAATTGCTGGCTTCGAAGTTTCAAATTGTTTACTTAAATTAAAATCAGAAATACATACGTGTTTGTTTGAATGTTTCGAGTACATTGCTTTTTACGCTCTACTTATCCAATGATAACAAAATGCAGATTTATCAGGAATTATGATTTGATCGTATGAAAAACAACCAACTATTTTTTTCAAGGAATGTCTTAGAACAAGATGCACCAACATGGAATTGTAATAATCATGGGCTGATTGTTTGGTGAAACCGTGTGTTATTTCTTGTTGAAAGAATATATTTATTTTCTAGGCATGATATCTTGCTAGCTTATAATTGTTTGAAAATTCAGTAGATTTCGATCAACTATAAACAATATTTGATCAGAATATTTGAAGCGAATTTTCCTTGGGAATTATTTATGATAGTGTATATTTGTAACAAGCGAAAGAAACAAATAAACATTCTTCGCATTATCCTTGGATTCAAAATTAATCGGGAAAATTCTCAGATGAAAATCTCTGATCGTTGTCTGGATCTTAGATGTACTAACACAACAAACTTAAAGGCTAACTTACTTAGAAACGAATCAAAGTTCACCTTAATTTCCCACAAATGTTTAATACCGAAGAACGAAAATGATTATTATAGATGCTTCTAGTTATCTGCATATCCAATCTCATCAGTGGAGGTTCGTGACATTTAGAAGTGGTGAGGCAGATCATTTTAAAAATTATTCGAGAGGAGGAAATACGACGAATTGCTACTGAAAATACTGCTATGGAAACATTTTCCTGCAATATAAGGTGCATGCATATACAGGAATGGAGCCTGATGGCTGTTGAATGATATTGGCATACACTGAAAGAAAAAAGCATATTCCTTAGGAACGCGTACCGCGTTTGATCATATATTCATGAAATTCACGTTTGTTTTGACTAAATACTGTTGAATAAAGCAAAAAAGTGATTGCAACGAACATTTTGGTCGTTTAACGTAAATACTGGCATGTTTCAAAAACGCGTTTGAATTGAACGCGCATTTGCATTCATAATAAATATGCTTTTCTGTTGGGCAAAATACAAAATTTTTAAAACAATCACTGTTCGCGTTTTGTAGGATACAAACACGTTCAAAATGCTACGGTTGAATTAAAAGCGCTTAAGCATTTGCAATAATCATATCTTTCTATTCGGTTAAGTAGGAAAATATTTGAAGCAAACAAAATCCCGTTCATTTGAGGTAAGTACATCGTTCTGTCCTATCAAGTCATTCTCTGCATGACTTATCAGTCAGTGATTAAAACTCATTTTATTAGGACATATGACCTATCAGTTGATAATTTAAATTGCAGTTTAAATTAGTTAGTGAGTTTGATTTTGAAAATTAAATGAAAAGTGAAAAGAAAATATTGTGATAACAACGGAAAGGTAAGAAATTATTTCATAATAGTATTTGTAAATAATAAACATCGAATAATTTCCAAAAATCGCATCATATATATAGTATTTCAGTTTTGATATTTTAACGGCGCACTATATATATGTAGGCTTAATGCGTTTGCTTTTGGAAATACTTTTTAGCAGCTAAATAAAACAATATAATAAAAGAATGACTCATTGAATTCATATTGTTTCATATATATTGTTTGTAATAATTGGAATTCTTAAAAATGTAAATATGCCTTAAGTCTGAAAATTCATGTATGTTTTACTGTACAATAAATATTCTTACTAGATATAACCACGATTGTTTTCTTCCCTTATTAAGCGAAAACCAAGGTGATCAAAGTAGAAAGTAGTTCATTGTTTACCATACAATTTTTCCACGCATAGCAATTCATATTGAATGTTATTTGAAGTTTGATTTTGCACTTCCAAAACTGTTCTGAGAAAATAAGCAGCGTGCACAACCAATAAAAAGATTTGATACCACTGGAATACTATTTAAACGATAAGTATTTTACAACTAACATGCGAGCATTCAAGCTGAACAATTTCCTTTTTACATAGTCAACTATATTGCTGTTAGAATCAAAAACAAAGTGTTTCGATTAACAGCACAAAGCATTTATTTTGAACGCAAATTCGTTTCTAACAAAAGTTTATTATTTTTGGAAGAAAAATACAAAGTTTTTCTACCAAACGCTGCAATATTCCCTGTGAACAAATATTTCTTGTATAAGTAGCGCGTTCATATCAAACAGGTGTGGGTTGTCAATTTGAAAATTTGCACTGTTGGCGCCATTTCAAGCGCGAAAACGGTTAGCGTAAACCACGTTTTTATTTAAATGGACAATATTTTTTTTTCAGTGTACTAGCTAATAACTTCCCTTCTTCAATTTATTGACGAATTGTTTTCAATACCCAGCAGTAGCTTATACGATACTTACGATAATCATATTTATCCACAATAATTGATTGTCCAAAAACTATTGCATAAAATGGTTTTTTTTATATGAAAAATGACCTCTAAACATTTACTGAAGTAGCCGGAATTATCCAGATTAGCTCAATTGATTTGATAGTTTCTACCATGACATCCTAAATTTCATTGATGTGAAGAGATTTTAGATATCCCTTTACTATATGACTACGTTTCCAGATTGTTTTGTTTGCATATCAGTTAGTGAAAACTTCAGGGACTCAAACCAAAGAAACATACAGTGCCGCGAAAAAGTGAAAAAGAAAGTGAAAAAGATGAAATTAATAAGAGTTTCAAGATTGTATGCTAAATTAAGAGCTCTTTAAAAATATAACCAAAAAAATAATAGCTTACAGTATAGTTTGATGTTTTTGACACTATTTTTTAGTATATTATGAGTTTTAGACTTCAATTGACTGCCCACTGAAAAAAATACCCAAGATTGAATCGAGAAAAGGTGATGCAAAAGTTGCTACTTAGTGCAATCAAATAATTTTAACGTGGAATTGTGGAACTGAATTAATGATTTCATCTCAAATTGGCGATTGCTGGCTAATCAGATGGTTACATTTAAGAGCAGAGAAAAATTACTAAAGTGCTGATAAGGTGTGGCACCAATTTTATTTTGGTATTTATTTCCAGGCGATAATGGTGCGAAAAGAAACGATTTCAAGCGAGAAAGAATTAGCTGAAAATATAGCCGTACTGTATAAAGAGGTCACGTTTATCATCAATAGGTCCGTTTCATCAGTTTGAAGGATCATAGATAGGTCCTGTAAAAAGTAATTAGTGCAACCTAACAGCTGAGTAATTAAACAGAAAGTGAAAAGGATCTTATTTTAAAATCTCTATTGAAAATAATTAAGGGTTTATCTAGTGCGATATTACTTAAGAAAATAGGGACTCTAATTTTTGAATCCGCTAAAACAAATTTTTGTCAGTGAATCTGATCATACAAAAAGGTTTAGTTTTTCCAAACAGCATTAAAGTAAGGGTTAAGAGTTTTAAAAAAAGTATTTACGTTTCAGATGAGGGCAAATTCAATATTTACTCATGGTGGACGCGTTTGGGTACGTGAAAAGCCATCAACAGAACAGGACACAAAATATATTTTATATATTATATAAAAGAGAAGCATGAGTTCTAATGGGGTGGGCAAATTAACAATTATTTACTACAAGCAGTCATAGATAGCAAGGAAATCCTAAAGTGTTCTCAAAACTTGCAATTGTATCCAGATATACGATCCAATTGGTATAACAATTTCTAAGGTTTAATTTGTGCACCACTTTTTCTCGGCAGACGGAAGTTGACAGATTTTGTTTTGAAATAATTCTTCCTGGAGTAGATAATTGTTTAATTGAAAGGTAGTAGCTCTTTTTTTCATTAGTTTTATTAATATAAAGAATGTAAGGAAAAACTTCTTTCAAATGTGGGTTCTTGCATCACTTTCTTTATTTCGAAAAGCGCAGCCGATGTTATACAATGAATGCACCAAGCGCAAACAAGATTATCTACCTTGCAGTTCCATTAAATCGATCTACTGCAAAAGGTTTTCCGAGTATCAGTAAGCTGAAATGATCTCGCTAGCCAGGTGAAATGTTACTGGTATTTACACGTTATACTGGTATGCTGTTCATTTGTCTGAAAATTTTGGAAATTAAAAACGCAAAGAATGAAAAACAAGCGTATACGGCAATAATGGTTGTAATTTCTTTCAAAGAGAAGGGGCAGATGTCGGAAGATTGTAACGTTTTTACATGAACGACCATTTTGGTGGCACTAATCCTTTCATTGCAGTACATACCCAAAAATGTCGGAAGTTGAAAACATGACAACTTAATGCAGTATTTTGAACATTGATCCTAACATACCAAACATTTTTCTAACTATTTTTCCGGCATTTTCGTATATTCTTTAATGATCTCCGACGGAAATTTGTTTTTAGTAACTTCCTTTCTATTACTGTGCTTCATTTTTCTTAATAAACTATCGCGGAAATGATAAAACTCCTAAAAATTAGAAACTTTTGTTTATTTGTTTTGTTTGTTTTGTCTTATTTAGCCGCTTAATCATTGGCGACATGTTCACAGCCCGATTTTTTTAAGCAAAAGAGCTAATTTCGCCATATATGATACAATCATGCTTGCGCAATCACCAAAATATAAAACTCTATTCAACTTTGCACAAACGGCTTGCATAGTCACACAATATTGCCCGTACATGCTCAATCTGCATGCACAATCACATTTTGCGCAAGCCTGCTGGTGTCGTGTAAGAGGCCTAAAATGAGCAACGCATGCCAAAAAACGACATGAATACTGCTTTATTTAAGTAATTCTTCACGTAATAAGTAATTCTTCACTCTATTTAAGTAATTCTTCACTCTATTGGGACGCCTGGGAATATAAAAAACATTATCATTTATGAATGATTGGAAAACACAACTTGTGACAGTTCAATCGATGAAAAAACTAGGTCTGAGACACCTATGAATATGCCTCATTTCACTCAAAATCTTAGATACTTTTCAGGCTGGGGAAATGCCTTGATTATAAAGGACACTTTAATTTACAATCTGATCATTTAGCTGAAAAGATAATTTAGCTATCAAAATCGTCTGTACTAGTGTTGATTAAATAAATTTATTTCCAGTTGTAATTATTGAAATAATAGACTTTGTATTCAAATAGTAGTCTGAATCAAACTGGAGATGTGTTGCTTAAGAGCTAGGCTAGCAAAAATGCTTGATAGCATAGTCAACATTGGGCACATAGCCTTATAAATGCATTTCCTAGATTCCAAGTTGGTTTCGAGAATAGTAAGTTTTAGCGTATCTGAGTATTTCGATATGTAATGCAATAATTTAAAAGATAATTTGTTTGAAATCAAAAGAGTAAGTCCGCGAAACTCATCGTTAGCAGATATAGTATCCAACATCGAGCCAATCGAACTGTAGATACCTACCTCATGCAAAAGCAGATTTGAGTCATTAAGCAATAACAGGAATACTCTCCATAAGAAGCTCATTATAATTATATTAATTAAGCATTTTCTTAACACTCTCGACAACAATTTCTCTTACACAAATTCATTTCACGTATTTTCAATTATCCAATTCATCGTTTTCAACAAAATGTGAAATATTTTAGAATGACTTTTTTCAGCGAAACCGATATAAAATCCATCATTATTGCCAAGTCCATGCATCAATTTTACTCCCACTTTTAGACTTCGCATACGGTCGCTTTGCCTGCGTCGCTTTATATTATACTACTCGTTACCTACATCATTTCCTTCCACTTATGAATATGCTTCATCAAGCTATTAAAAATTTACGATGAATTGATAATTCTCTCATTTCAATGCATCTAAATTTAACGAGCCCCAAAGGTCTTACGTGACCTCAAAGCCATCAATTGACTTTCAGTGCATCCGTAATTCATCAACAGCTTTTCTTGTCGACTGACATTCATTTCCTGCAATTTTCCTTTGCCCGTCATTCAAGACGATGATACTATCTTGCGAATATGTACTTATGTAGTCGTTCGGTCGAACAGCAATGTCGTCTACTCCACGAGTATGAACATGCTCGAATGTGTATTGTGTATATCAAATCTGTAGTGCAGATCCTTGAATAGTGCAGGCGTTTATTTTGCAATATAGTCAGGCGTTTCGAAATCGAGACGACGAAGACAGAACAGAACATTATGAATTTCTGAATAGCATTTACGAAGATTTTGCTGCTGCTTCTTTAAAATGTCATCAGGGTGCGAGTCGAGAAAGTTTTCCCATTTCCTCCTCGACCTTTGATCGTGTGCGACAGTTTTGAAGATGATGCGATGAACTTGAGGTGATTACCAAATGAACAACATCAGAAAAACGAAATGAACTTTTGAGTATTTACATCTTTTTGTATAAATCGGGTAAGGAACTGAACTTATTTGCATGTCCCAAAATCGCTGCTGTAGCAGCTATTTTAAGAAATATGCTCGGATGTACAGATGTTGACAATGATTTCGCATCATCTGTCTAAAGAGTAATTTGGAATAAGCGTAAGGATATGAATGAAGTGAATCTGAGTACATCATTGCGATATTAGGAATGCATGCTTTGCATAATATCTCATGTGCATGTGATGAAAAACAAAAAACTTGCCAGTCAAAAATACGTGTTAACAGGTTGTCCTGGGCAACCGTTGGATGCAAGCATTAGACTCCAACATGCAGATGAATGTGATTTTTGCAAATTGATCGCGATCCTTGCAGAAGATTCAATGGGTCACGAATGTGTAGGCTCATCAGTAAACACAGAGGGTATGCGATTCACTTTTTGTTACAGATAGATTCCTTTATATTAATAACGAAATAAGTAAGGTGGGAGAATCAATATAAAATAGCTATGGATTTTGCTTGGCTGAAACAAAAATATCAAGGCAGGAGTATATCACTAGAGGAATTGAAAATACTTGCATCTAAGAGGTATTATGAAGAAAAAACTTATACAAATAAGATGTAAAAAAAAGCCCAGGGGAAAAATTGTATAACGTCTAAATTCAAAGATAGATCTATGTATTGAAATTTTCGTTTTTTTTGAATTATTGATATTTGGTGATCCCAGGATGATCCACAATCGTGAGCTAAATACGTCATAAACTGGATCGTAAGCTAAATACGTCATAAATTTTTGAATTTTTGTGTTTGCAGAGTTGTTGAGCGCTCAGAGATAACACACATTGCAATTTTGATCTGAAATATTGCAATGTTTAATTTCACTCTTGAGAACGTGATAAAAAAGCTGCCTATCGACACAAAGGATACGCTTTTATGTAAATTCAGTAAAGAAGTAACCTATGTGGATGTTTTCAACATCTTGTCACTTTAGATCTCTTGCTGAAACTTGAACACGAAGCAAAAGAAATAAGTTTGAAAATCAGCCTGACAAAAACGAAAATCATGACTTAAACAAGAAAGAGGACCCCCAAGAGGTAAAATATAGCTCTTGAAGACTTTAATTTAGAAAATGTGAACTAATTTGTTAATTATTGATAATACAGCTCACTAATAAAACTTTCTTTTCCGTTTTGACTATCTTGAAGATCAGCTGTATCCACAGGAAAGTAAACTTCTGAACCTATAAATCAAGAATAAAACCTGTGTTGTGCCATTGATGTGACATAGACCCTCACACATACATCTGCAGAAATTTTGACCGCCTTCAAAAGGAGGGTTCATAGGTGAATAATTATAGAATAGCGGATCATCAAACGGCTAAGCGACTGCCCATCTCTGCTCGGATTATGTAACTGAAGGAAGCTATTGTTGGACCGCGAGAATTGTAGTGGTACGACGACCACAGGTGCTATCACCAGATCGTACGATTTCAAAGCTAACAGCGGTAATAAGCAAAACGACTACCATAAAGCTGGTACGTTAGGTGAAAGAATAGGTCTGAAAGGTCTTTCTTGCATTAGGTACTGTAAAGAAAATTCAAAAAATGTCGCATTGTTGCTGCAACGCAGCAACACTATCAAAGTGACAGTTGAGTTTCTCATAAACGACGAGTACTAGAACAATTGATGACTTGCTGTGCAATATCACTGGTCGCTGTCAAAAACCTAAAGCTTAGTACTGACTTCGGTTTATTTCGGCTAAAATTTAGCTTGAAATTTACTCAAACGGGTACCCATATTTTCATGTAAAAAACTTACTTTCGCTATGAAAATTTTCAATTTGAATTTTCACGCCAACTTAGAATCTGCAGACCATTCTTTCGAGCTAACAAGTGACATTTGATGTCAATAAATGATTTTGATTTGAACATTGAATTGTACCAGTGTTTTCAACACAACAGATAATAAAAAATTCTATCAAAAATTGAAATACTGGACATTTTATCTGTCAGCAATCAGAAGTCTCCGCTTTTCTCCATTTTCAAAACTTTCATTCCACGCTGAAATCAATGAAGAAGATTTTACGTGTTCGCATATCGGAGGAGGAAGTGCTATTTTCAGGGATGTGAAGTCGCAAGTTGAATTTTGGCACGTGGGTGAACAGAGAATTTCTGACGTCTTTATCACCTGTCTTAAATTAGTAAAAGCGATCTGGTCAACAGATTGCTGTTACACATGAGGAAAAATATGAGGGAATTGTAGATTTACCCAATGAGTAAATATAATTAGTCGTGCCATTAATTTACTATCCCACCACAATCCATTTCAAATTTTGAGGCATGAGGTTGGCAGAGCTCTGTTTTCAGAATAAACATTTTTACGGTTTTTAATTGGCTAGTTTGATGCCTACTTTGCCCCAAGTTTCACTAATTTACCTACCTACTAGATAAGCTAGGTTAAATCTAAGCTCAGAGTGTGATCCCGTATTTGGACCTGGACCACACGACCTAGTCGCCAGTGCTATACCAACTTCGCTACATGAGTTGAGAGTCAAGTTCTAGTCCGGAATCAGTCTCATTAGTACAAAGTAGTATTATACTGAACTCAACACACACCTTTCGGGCCAGGCGTCCTGATTTTGCGGAACCTCGTCTAAGTGAGGGTGACAACAATACCATCGACTTTAACAACGAACCTACGATATTTTGGTTGCCTCTTTATCCGAAGGAGCGGTGTATCGACCTCAACAATAGTAATTGTTACAAAAAAATTAAATTAAGTTCACTTCGCACTAAATATTCGTTAGATATATCTAGTAATTTTACTAAATTCGAGGAAATCCATATTGAGTAGCAATTATTACAACCATTATATAGTTTTTGGATAATATTATTTACAATTTTCGTCAGAAGAATTCACGAGCAATTGATTTCGTTAAATAATGTATGTTATGTGTGTTTATTTCGAGGTTTTGATTACTTATTTCCTTTCAAGGGACGTCGTTCAACAAAAATTTAAAGTGTTGCACAATCCACGATACGCCTGTATTCAGCATAAAATGTTATCCTGACTTATTTTGTCGCGAACTGTGCCAAATTTTTATTGAATTCTAGATAAAATCAATCAAAATCGGCTTAGGCGTGCTTATATTCCGATTCGAATTAATCAGTTTTTTGTTTCAGTAAAGTGCATGATATTTATTTGAAAAAAAATTTGCTACAGTATGCTTTGTATGAGCTGAACAAAGATTTTAAATTACGTACAACTTTTTCGGTTCCTTGATAAAAATCACTATCTTGAGAGAAATTTGCTTTTATCTTCAGTATCAATTCCTTTCAGAAATTGAAATGTATCTAGCCTGTAAAGCAAAAGCTGGTCTTTTATTTGAAATCTGTGCTTTTGAAAGGTAGAGAAAACTGAATCAGGTATATTCAATTAAACTTAATAAGTTATTACTCTTTTCTATTAAACTTCCAAGCCATAAAATAGATCTATGTACCATATGAGATGCAAATGCTAATGGTCCATGTTTTTATTTTCATGTTGGATTCATTCTTTATTCTAGTCCCAATAGTATTTAAAACTCCTACAAAGAGTTGAAATATCAAACACATAAAAAACACTATTGCCCATCGAGCCGAGAAAACATTAGAACAAACGATTAGTCAATCATTTCACAGCCAATGCTTAGCTCCATTAGCGCAAATAGTTTCAAAGCTTAAAAGGAACTCGTATTATCCTTCTCTGAAATTGCTTTTCCGTGATATGTTCTATTCGTAGGAAGAAACAAGAGAGGCAAATAAGAACAACACAGTCATCATCAAAATATCTACTGATCTAAGTATGTATTGCAAGAGAATGAACGCAAAAATCAACTGAGTGCGTTTGTGGAGAAAACTACATACGTATAAAGTCCCTTGATTGCAACGTAGGGGGCCAGTTAGGGAGAATAAAAGGATCTTATGGATTCAAGAATGGCGAAGACTAGTGGGGTAAGGTTGCGGTAAGCAGGTAAAACAAACGGACAATTTAAATATTGATTTTACGAGCTCGTTGAGTATGTTACCCCAGACGAAAAGCTAATGTTTGCTGCAAACAAATATAAAATGTGTTCTGTGTCACCATATATGACAAGACAGGAAAAAAGCCGCAGCGGTAAAAGCACGCGTTAATGCAAATAGAAGGGAAAATTAGCTTAAGCTTAAAACTCCTAGTGATGTTTTAACAAAAGTAACGAATAGGTTAATTTGGGTTTACAATGCAACGTTATTTCATTGAGGAAACAAGTAATTACTACGCGTAAATTGTAGGAAAATTATTTCTCCTTTATTATGCATAAAAGTCCTGTTTCGGTTCTCTTTAGCTCGTCACGGAGAATCTACATGAAGAGAAAATGATTTCGCGCATGTCTCCAAACCATATAGCATATTCAGCAAACCATAGGAGGATTTCCCCCAAACAAAATTCTGGCAAATACTTTTTGCTCTTAAACTTGGTAGAGCAATAAGAATGATAAAAGTGTTTCTCTTTGCATTTTCATAAGGAATTTCTATCAAAAACAATCACTTGAACTGCAGACTTTATCATGTTGTTGGTACGTATAAAACATATTTGATTTCGACAGAATGATGAGTGTTAGAAAATACTTTGACATTCGGCAGACTTTTTTTTAGAAACAGGCCCTAAATTTTATGTTTGCTTAATAAGATCGCGGAAAATCGGTTTTTTGGAATCAGAATTTCAGAAAAAGTTTCATTCTTTGAAAATGGGAAAATTCTTCTCTCATCTCTAGAAATGATAATTCAGTTACTTAATATTTCTATATAATGTGGAAAACACTAGCTAGCAGAGTGCAAAACTTAGTTTACAAAAATTCATATTAGTCAAGAATATTTTAACAGTGGTATAATAAAAGGATGGGATTAAATTTGAAGCGAATACTTGCTTGTTAAATCAGCAAATATGAATTATAAATCCAATTCTGCTTTGTTCAAACAATCTTTTTGTGAGGTCGTAATAGTTGTCTTTGAGTTTAGTTCTGAAAACTGTCTGCGCTTTTGTCGAAAATTGTTTTGCTAGGTCATTATTGTCACAGTGAAATTTATTCATTGCGGGTCATATTTCTGTATTTGACGACTAACCAAAAGCAATAGTCTGGCATTATTAGGCTAAGAAAATTAAAATAACCTAAAATTTACCCGGAATTTCACATATTATCCGGAAGCAACATTCGAAAATCTGCTCTTGTGGTCGAACTTATCGATCTGGAAGATACCGACCCTTGTAGCTAGCGTATAGTTGCTGGAAAACGAGAAATGCATTGACGTTTTACCAGCGATTCATCATCAACCTTCTCCCAATTATACCAACGACGCTAATGTGGGTTTAAACCGAAGCACATCACGTGGCAATATCCTTAGCAATGCGAATCTTTTATAGAAACTGCTTGCCACGATATTTGTCCTCTTATCATTTAACATTCGCTTTTCAATCAAGATTGTCATATTCTTGGCATATTCTTGTGGGTTTTCATCGAAATGAAAAACTTGGGGAAAATGTACTACTAAAGAAGATAAGGGAGTAAAGACTACCGGTTCGGTTTAAGCTAGTGTGATTTTTGTTGAATGTGCAGGCTGCCTTGTAGCAGCGGCAAACACGTGAATAAACATTTTTTTAAATCATCATTTTACTGAACGTTTTTCGCTTTTTCAGGAAAAAAGTCAAACGGTTTCCAAATTCAAACTTCTCAATTTCATACTTTCGAAATTCTTTATCCCACAATGACGGTAACCCGCCACTAAGTTAATTGACGAGTCTTGAGTGAAACCATTTCTGATAGAAATTAAATGAATATCCTGGTAACCTTATGGCTATGGTGACATCTTGAAATACGTTTCACCAAACAAAAGCTTTCTGAAACAAAATTCTAAACATCGGTTGATATGAACGTGAAGCAACTCAAACAGACTTTTGTCTGCAAAATTAAAATAGCAAAATATGCTGCCATGAAATTCGCTTTTGCATTTCTTAAACTTTTAACTCTTGTAACTTTCGATGGAGCCATCAGACCAAACGAAGTTCACAGAATAGCTTTTTTTCCATTTTATACCAATGAATTTTCGTATTATAAACACCTTATAATATAAAGGTTCAATTTTCATAATTTCAAAGCTTTCAAACAATATTTCTGCACCTGTAACCTATAAATGGAGGCTTCGTATTCGAATGAAAGTCATGGGACATATTGCTCTCAAAAATATACTTTTAGTGGCAGGAAAATTTGGCAAATTTTGTTCTAAGAAATGCTGATGATTCGGTCATAAGTATGAAAAAATTATTTTGTAAATCTTTTAACAATGTAAGTTCTGAAACAAAATCTACACATTTAATCTGCAATTTTCGAAAATTCGACTTTGTAGAAAGCGTTAGTTTTTTTGTTTTTTTTTTAGAATCTTAGGGTCCTTATCTATGTATGTGTGATGCAGTCTTTCCATTTTAAATTGATTTTAAGTGCGTTTCATGTGCAGAATGGTGTTATTTTCTTTCTACAATATTTGTCCAAAGTGCTGAATTATTTAAAAAAAAGGTTTGAGCATCGCTCTAGCTACAAATGGTTGAATTTCGATTGAAAAATAATGTGAAAAAGCTTGTTTGACTTAACATGATTTATGTTTCAAACGATAAAAAATACTTGTTCATTAGCAAAAGTTTAAATAACTAATGCGCACGTCTCATCTTATATATATAGCTGGCAATATGCTGAACTCTACCCTAGGCAGATAAAATATCCACTTGAATAATCATCGAAACCAATAAGCACTGCCATATTAGCAAATGCAATAAAATGTCCAACATTTATTATGATCTGAAATGTTATTTTCAAAATATGATTACATAAAATACCACACCAAGCTTTAATAACAGTATTGCCCGTTTAGCCCACATTGGGCGCTTAAAGATGTATAAAGGAAACTGCTTTGAAACTTGCTACTTAGTTGAAGAATAGACGTAACTTCATTCAAATTTAGTTATCGGCCCTCATAAAAAAAACTTTATCAACAAGTCTGAAAATCAGCATTCACGCAAGATCTAAATGTTATTATTCGTACAGAAAATCATTTTTATTTCGAAAACTTTAAATTAGCGGATTCTTTTCAAATTAATATTTTATAGCAAGCATGTGTGACAATATTATTATGCAGAGCGAAAAGTAACAATAGCACTTCCTTGCTTGTTGCTTTAGCCCCTGAGTAATATCGATTGGAGTTTTAATTGTTGGTATCCAAATCCCAAAAAGTTTCAAAACTTTCTTCCTTACATACAATTTCATTCGTTTCCGATGAAATTTTTCTCTGAATACTTTACACCTGGATCCGATGGTATTATGGGTATGTTTTGAAAGCTTCATATTTGTCACAATATGATGATATATTTGCTGGTCACAATATTCTGTTTAGCCGAAGTGATGATCTGCTTCGTCTTTTGTTTGATACTAAATTCTCACTCCATGAAATTTCCCCGCCGCAATAGGTGCGTGTTAGACCTATTATTATCATTTACAAGCGTCTCCACAAAAGTATAAGCATGCACTTGTCATGACACATATTCATATTAGAGTTGTGTTCACATACCCATATACATAAAAACCAAACCACCTCGAATAGGCTTCGTAAAAGGAGGCGAATGGTCTGAATGCGTGAGACAGACGGAGTGGCGCAAAGACTGACATATGCCACTGAGGAATATTTTCCAAATAAACATCAGCACTTGGAGAATTTATGGTTGAGAAGGTTCCGAACGTACACAAAAGGCGCACTTTGATAAACTTCCTGCCAACTGAAGTTCACTTGGTGTGTTTTTCTTGTTGTTGTTTTTGCTAGCAAGACTATAGGATGATTTTTGGGTGTGCACACTCTTATGACATGGAGGACTATAAATAATAATTTGCTCTACTCTAAGAGCATTCTTGCGTTGCTGTAGATTTTCAGGCACTCCTTGTATAGCATTTATCATGTGACGTTACGCAATGCCAGTAAGCACCCCTGAGTGTGTTCTGTTCTTCGTAAAAGCTAGGTCATGGCGACAGTGACAGAGAATTTTTCGGAGACTTTAATAAGTATAGTGATTCAAAGAGGTAAATGACGGAATGATGTTTTTTTTCGAACTTTGATTTGATTACACAATATGCTTTTCATAGTTAGACTCTTTAAATTCTGGAATAGTTATTTTTCTGAACGGTCTTCAGATGAGCTTAGGTTATAACTAGTGAAAAATAAACTATTAATAATTGAACAATTAAAAAGTGAAACGAATTTTGGAAGTCCGCCGAAATATGATTTTTGACAATTGATCATTTTTAATAATCACGGGAACTAAATCAGCCACGTGAAAAGTTTCCGACTAATTTCTCGTTACTGTTATACATGAGTAACCTATGGATTTTACATTTTTATGGTTTTTATGATTTTTTAAATCATCTAGAATCTTTGACCACTGCCACTTAAGCTATTGTAAAAACAGACCTTTCACACTATGCAGGCGATCTGATGGCAACTTGCAAGTTGGCGATGTATAATTTACCAGTCAAACATGTTTAGGAAAGCGCCCTGTTTGTTGTGCCAGTGGCATAATTTCATAAATTATTATCTACATTTTGCACTGGAACGTGGGAATGCGTCAATGGTTGGAGTTTAAATGGGGCCACAGTTGTGCTTTTGACACGCTTTTTAGCCTGAGAATTGATTGTGTGCGTCTTCACAAGCAAGAAAAATGTAAAAACCACTTTTTCGCTGATTAACACTACCTATTATCGGTTTTATTCGTAGCCAATTGGGCGTTTAACCGGCGTCACAAAAATCGTAGTTTCCTAATTGTTCAAATCGACTGCAATACTGCCCTGCTAAGCATAACCTACATTTTAGTATTTTCGGGATATTCAATGATTTGTGTTTTGATTTTTACTGGAGATATATGGAGAGTACATTTTTCAATATTAATTTTAACATACTTCAACAAAAGATAGGTTCTTCAAATTTTGTAGAATGATGTTATAGAACAGGTAGTTTTTGAATCCAGTATTAACTCAAAAATGAGAAATATGCAGATAGAATGTTTATGCTTAGTAGGGCAGTATACTGCCGTGCTTAGCATAAGCCTTCTATCTACATTTAAACAAGTTTCGAGATATTCAATGATTTGTGTTTTTAGATAGGTTTCAAGTAGATAGGAGTTTTTTGTAAGAGGAGTATTTTGTAAGAACACGCAACGAAATAATGATAGCGTTGCTTAGCATAAACCTCCTATATACATATGTATTATTTAGCATAAACCTTCCATCTACTGTAGATAGTAGTACTGTAGATAGTAGAAGTAACCAAAATAATTGGTTTCTAGAAGACATTTGTTTTTTCTACCGTACACATTTGTGAAACGTAAGCGAACCAGCATATTTTTTGCGCTAATATAGAGTTTTCGTCGGCAAACCCTGCGTTTGAGTTCCCATTTTTATTAAATAATATTTCATACAGTTTTTACACTTCCTTTCTGAAATTCTTTTTAATTCATATTGTAAAACTGAAAGACTTGAATTTGCATCTTTCTTAATTTCTTTAACAATCCATTTCTCCTCTCTCTTTATTTGTCCTTTTTTCTCTATTATTGTGGTTGTATTTCAAATAGTTTTTATTTTCACGAATGTTAGCATATCAAATTCCTGTCTAACAATGCTAGCTTTCTTTGATTTCCTGAACTTTTGCACATATCGGTTAGGTGCGCATTATTTGTACCTTTTCTTCGATCATTTACTCAACTCAAATAGCAAACATTTCATGTAGCGAATATTCCATGTAAATTTAACGGGGCAGCTTTCTTTAGCTTTTTATTGCGTTGTTTCAAATTAGTTATTTTTTCTACTATATTTAAAAATGGTTGTGCTATTATTTTTTTTATTTTCATGCCACTCAAAAATACACTTCAAGCTTCTGACATAATTAAAATAACAACATAAGGGCTTTAACGTTTTTTCACCCTTTCTTTACCAACCCTTTCACCCTTTCTTTACTAACTCTGTTTCTGTAACGAACTCAGCAATGAGACATCACTTAGTATAGGATCTCAGAATTCCTGGATTTTTTCACTTGAACTTGAGCGAAACCTGCAAACTCACCTTTTATCGGCCTATATTCACATGCACATCGGCCAATATTCACATTGTTTTCTCAACTGACTTTGAGATTTATTCTTTTGCCTCCGGTTGGATTATTTTCTTAGGAATTAATTCAGGAGTTATTTCTCTATTTCCATGCAGCTTTATCTTCCAGTAAAACAATGGTTATAAAAGCCACAGACATAGAATGATGTCTGATCGCTTCGTGAATTAATACGGGAAAAGCAAAAGCATGACACCTACAGTGAATCGCAGACGTTGTTCTATTTTTAAAATCACATTGTTATTGTGAATTTCATGCGAGGTGGCGTTAACATTTTGAATAAATGCTATCATTAAATTTTCTCGTATATATTTTTTAATTCAGTTTGAAATGTTAAATTGCAGTTTGGGTTCTGCTCAAGTGTACAAGGACAATAAACTTCACAACACAACAACGGCAGAGTTTCCGTTGAAATTCCCTAGATTCCTTTGGTTCGGCCACCAGCTACGGAAAAGTTTTAGGGTCATTTTTACGAGTTTTCAATACCCACAGTAAGAAAATTCATCACCAGTTTGCATTAGACGCAGAGAATGTACAACACTCTTTAGCCAATAGGACATACTTTTCGTCAAAAACTGCAACCCAAGCAAGTACCTTTCGATTTTCCTTCATCGCAAAAGAGGTGACATCTTTTGAGATAAGCCCGGAAAGGAATAAAAGAACAAACAACATGCTCAGGGAATGAGTTCTGATAGCTGAGCAAAAAGGTGCCACAAAGAAAATGAAGATGACAGGCGTTCCACTGCTTGGTCGGTAAGATAAAAAAAAGTTTCTTGACGTAAGGATAACACCGCCGTGAACTGCATACTTTCCAGTAAAAACCCTTCGCACGCATGGAAGTGTTTTTATTTCAATTAGTATTCTTTCCACGAAGACGTTCTTTTGATCATTGCAATGTAGGCTTTTTGTTTTATTCTGACTTGTCAGTCTTGAGAGAATTCTTTGAGAAGCCCGCAAGGAAAACGAAGGGAACTGCTTCAATGTAAATTGATGTGCTCATCACAACGAGTTGATTCGCGAATCACGTCAATTAAACTTTTTTTCTGCAAATAGCATTTTCAAGGAGACAAAAGCAGATTATTTTCGTTGTAAAAAGTTGGTGTCACGGGTGTGGATTTGCAGGCGAATCGATTATAGTATGCAACTACATATATATTCAAGATGTATTTAACTACGTATATGTTTTCATAAACTTTATTAGTCCAAATACCAAGCGGTATTCTCAGAGCACGTACATGCAACAAAAAACTGAATTCAATAAAAAGCCACTAATCTAACAAGCTGGTAGTTTCTAGAAAATTTTCTGCCTTAATTATCATCAAAGGAGACCGAGATACGACCCTAAAAATATTACGGTCATTTACACACTGGTTTCCTTCTTTATGGTAAAAAATTATTATCACATTTTCAACTTGCACTCGGCAACAATTAGCATATCTGCACGTTGGAACCGACACATTGTCGGTGAGTGTGTTAAGTACGGAATGAGAACAATGAGATAATTAGTAAATGCAAGAAACCTTACTCTGAGGCTCCTGTGAGCTCCAACAGCTAACGTTCTACAACGACCTTTAATACACTTGCACACTTAAGTTATGTACGTACGGCTATAATTTGAATGCATAGCCAAGGACCCTCATTTGAAGTTTGTAGTCTTAAGGCGAAGATGTCCGACTACGGTGCTTCTGTAGAATTGTTAATGCAAGTATCTTAGCATTCTTAATTTGCAAATGTGTATTCATTGTGCCCCGAGAGCAACGAGGTAACCAAGCACATGCACAGAGCAGGTTTTCTGAGAAGCAAGTTATAGGTGCACATATACATACTCGTCGGTGCATCAGCACAAGTCCTTTTGAGTTTAAATGGAAGATATCAGCGTTGGAAAGAAAACTGAATCAAAGAACAAGGTAAATTAATGTGTTGGATTCGACCTGTTTAAGATAGGTATATACGTTCTATCATAAGCTCTCGTGTATGTTTTGGCTTCACGAATACAATTTTGGCTTCTACATATACGAGTATAAACGTTTTGTTTATATTGGTTTATTTATTAAAAGCACTTGGCATTAAAATAGGCAAAGCAGCTAGGAATAAGAGACATCTTTCCTGAAAACAGTCGCCAAATTTCCCATGAACCCCTCCCCTAGTGGCACAAGAAAATGCAATACTTTAGCTAGTACTTATCGAAGACCTTATTCCAAATGAAAACAATACTGATAATTTTGATAAAAATCAATTCAAAAACTAAAGATTTGCTATAATCAATTATTATAGTCAAATGAATCAAAGTGAATGCAAGCAGTCAGCACTATGCACGTTAGTCTGTCTGAGCCTGCACAAGCATAATCATGAGTAAATAGGATTGTTCGGTTGGTACACTACAGCACCAAAGCCACAAAATTATGGAAGCAGCTTATGCGAGCAAATGAATTGGCTTATATTATCTCCGACTAAGTCGTATGAAAATTTCGTTTATACCGATTTGCATTAAAATGCTTTTCCGCGCAAGTATATGCAAACTCAAGGATACTCTTCAAAGAAAAAAAGCAACAGCACCATTCATCAGCAAATTGAATAGATATGCGGTAGGTACCTTAAGCTGGAATTAAGTGCACCACAATTTCTCGGCAAGTAACGCTATAGCCACTGTTGCATGGATTTTATGATGATTTTGGAGCAATGCCAAACTATCGATACACTTTCCAACGAAATGAGAAGATTATGGAAATTAGAATTTTCTTTGCATTTTTAAATGACGCCGTTATTCATAAGTAATTAATTCAGCAACAAAGCATTTAATTAACGAAGATAATATTGTCGGGCCGCAGGAAATTTAAACGAAATAAGAAAGTAAATTAGGTTTGAAGTGTTTTGTTGACCAGAAGTAGGAACGAGCTCAAAAAAGGGTGTTGTGCTGTTGTGGGTTAGACCAGTGATTGTATAATGGCTTTGAAAATAAGAGCTATTATTTGGCAAAGCGTATATTTATCTATTATTTATATATTTCAATATTTGTCTAATACAGACTGCTTGGGAAAATTATTACAGGCAATGTGAAATCAAACCTGCTGTTTTTTTATATTACAGTTCATTTTTTTTTATGTATAGGTTCATTATAGCCATAATTGGTGCGATGAAAATTAACGGAGAAAAAATTCGCATAGCGAAATCGCTGTATAGTTTTTTTTTATGCCAAATTGGCTTGGGAGATATCCTGAAGAGATTATCAGCAAAAAAGATTTTGATATTACGACGTGTAGTTTCGATTTTGTCCGTAGCCAGCTTCAAGTTTCAGCCGATCAGTTTTAGGAGACAATGGATACGTACGGCAAAAAAGAAGAGTTTTTTTTCGCATTGGTTCAATGCGAATAATATACACCTACTTCAAAGATTTCAAACTCAAAAAAACATACTCAAGGATTGGTCTCACTTAAGTACAATTTAAAATTTTCGTTAATAAATATCGTCAAACTCCTTTAATTATGTGCCTCCGTACGATGCCTAACGCAGAGCTGATTTTTACGACGATGCTTTTCAAAAGCACTGCTATATGGAGGACATTTTCTAAATGTGCTAAGGCTTTACTCTTCAAAGAATACTACCATTTCACTGAAATTGATTTACGCGTGAATGACGTGACAGAGCACTTGTCAATGTTAACCAGTAAGCAATTCGTGCCACTCCAGTTTGAAAGATTATCTTAGTCAGCTTGTACATCTAGACAGTCGAGAAAATTGGGTACCTTTTTGACGATTTCGGCATCACCCGCGTACATTATAAAATAAAACATGATAAAACAAATCGCGATGAAACATAACATGTTACAGCACTCGGAGCTATCTTAGAAGCAGGTTAAACAAGAAACATATTTACTGCAACTGGACTTGCAAGACCTATTGATGTTATTAATTTGTAGACTCATATAGTTTTTATGAACGTGATAGCAACTTTGTATTTGCGACAAGCACTGAAAATGAAAACCTTCAAATCATCAATCTTCCTCAAAAATATTCGCTTGTTTTAAAAACTAAGCAGCTCATATATAAATTTTATGCTTTGTCGACACAGCCAAAGTAAAAATTTTGAAATTCTATATCGAACTAGAACGGTAACCCTTCCCCAATTTCCATATATGTTTAGCATCCGAAACTTTTGTTCACGGGATTGCACGATCCGATAATTAGATACAGTTGAAATTTACAGAATGTATAAGCCTTGAGTAGGACCAGGTCTATTAGAAGCGATTTTGCAATATGTGCAACTCTGGGCCAATCGTGTCATCTTAGCAAAAAAAGCTGTCTTTTATCGTATAAAATCCGATTTAGACAGTAGATTTTATCGAAACTCACACAGTCGTTGGATCTCATTTTAGGCCATACAAATTTGGTTGAAAAATTAGGTTGGAGCTGCCAGATATGGTAATTTTGGTCTCTTGAATCTTGAAATTTCGATCAGTAAAAAAAAAAACACTTTTTGGCCTAAAACTTCCAGTGCAGTCATGCAATCAGAATGAAACTCATATAGTAAATATAACTTACGGTAAGTAAAGTTTGGTAGGAATTTGGTTAAAAGCCATGAAAGGCTTGCCAGCTATAGTCGATTTTGCATTTTCTTGTCATTTTTTTAGTAAGCAATTAATTAATTTAATTTTTACATAAGTTAGGTTACGAATGTATAATCATATAATATAATATATATGAATGTAATATAAATAAAATCTTTTCCCAAGTCTACAGACTCACAGACAGAGAAAGTCTAGTATTTAACCTCATTTATCTGTGGTTGTGCATCCATACATAGCTAACATTAAAAACAGTGCGTATATAATGAGAATCACTGTAACCGATTCTATATCCAGAGCATTGGCCCAATGTAAAAAGTCGAAAAAAAATGCGTTATGAAACCTAATCCTTGCATAGTATATATGTTCTAATATCAACTTGGTAAACTGACGCAAATTCATATTTACCTCAATTATTGACAAATTTTCATAGTTTTCATGTTTGAAATTTGTGTTCTCGTCGGTCCAAATAACCTGCGCAGTGACACTGAGGCAAGCCTTGTAACTTCGTTACTCATTGGCAAAGGTAATTTCAATGCCACCCTTAAACTATAGCTCACAATGGGACACTTCAATGGTTGCCATGATGACCACCTCGCAAAGTTTACTCTGTACACTGGACCACTAGATGAATCCGATTTTTCACTTGCGGATGATGACCAGCTTTGATGTGTTGAGAAAAATCGCATCCAAAGCTATCCTTGGCCATCACCATTTCCATGCTTCACCACTGTCGGCCACTACAAGCCATCGCCCCTCTTCACTTCAACACCTCATTCCACTTCAACGACAATAATCGAAACGAATTTTCATATTTTCGTTACAATTAAAGCTGATTTTTTTTAATTTTGGTTGGCTGGTTTCTCATACTTTTCTCAGAAAACTTAAGAACGGTTATGTATAACAAGCGATTCGACAAATTCGTGACATTATTAAACCTAGAAGAAATGCATAATCCTTGTCAATTGGCAAAGACTGTAATTTCTGCTCTGCCCACTTTCTGAAATTTCCATTGACACTGATAATCGAACTTATGGAATTGATATTTAAAAATTTCTTTCGCGCAATTCAACCACTTATTAAATTAAAAATTGTTCACAATGATACTTCGATTGAAAAGAAATTCCCATTCAATGCGTGTAGCTATATATAGCAACATGCTGTACTCGTTCCTCTACGAAATCAAGGAAATAAATATAGTTTAACCTTCTTGAAAGTAATGGCATTCGTTCTAGTAATTACTTGCGTTACAATGCAAACGTCATTTCAATAGGTTCCAATGAATATCTTTTAGATGGCTTTATTTGATTCGAAGCGCAGAAATCGGTAAACAAATTACCACGAATTCGTAATTTCATTTCCGTAATTGCAGTTTGAATGGAAATCACTAGAGTGCGTCCTGCCTTTCATTCCAATAGATTCACAAGTCCACATTAGGACTTATTTAAGTACTGAAATTTCTGTAGAAAATAAAACTGGAGGCAGGTGAAAAGCCATTCATGTTAAGTTTGGTGTTGCCAGTGGCGTGAAGAAGAAATATCGAATCGAGGCGTTCAAATGTTCGTTTGCTGACGAACTATCGAGTACTCACCAGTCATTCTTGAAACTTTACCTTATTGAGCATTCAAAGTATACTTATCGCTTTGTCTGCAGAGTCGATTTTCTGTTTTCAATCGCTAATCATGCATCGAAAATCAAACGATGCCTACCCTACAGATAGATAAATTTGCGCCCCCATACATGAAATCTACTACACCACTGCTCATGGTTGCTTGGTCAACTTGTAAACACCTCATGTTCATACTTAATGCCCTTTGAATAAATCCGCAAAATGAATGACTCATTAGAGCTTATCGTACACTCCCACAAACACACACCTATTGATAGGCTCCATAATGGTCTGGTGGTCGACATGCCAAAAATAGTGTTTTCATCAGGATACGCATTGAAATTTTCGCATCAATAAATCTATTTCCCGAGGAAATCCATTTTGTTGGGACATTGTGATGTGAAATGTAGATTCCTTTTAGCAGCGTTGTTGTCCGCACCAACGATTTCATTGCTGCTAGTCAACAGTCTCCTGAAAAGTTAATATTTCCAGTCATTACTTCTGTTGAATTGGGTTTAGGGGACAGACAGTAAATGTGGCTTTTGCTGATGAGCTAAAAAAAGACGTATTCGATTTCGTTTCTAAAAGGAATACGCAGAAGTATGTATGTATATATAAATTTGTATTTTTTGAGATAGATCTAATTTTTACATTGGAATATGAGCTAATAGTAGAATTGTTTTCAAAGATGAACACATCTACTATCTTCAGGAAGGTCTTTGAGTATCTGAGATCAACATGTATATTACTTTAATCCTAATACGAGTATTTTCATTTTTTCGATATTAGGCAAATCGTTGATAGTAAACAAACCTTGTAAATATTCTAATCTTAGCATATCAGCATTATTAATGAAGACGTCCTAATCGTACTGAACGTACCGCGTTGTCAGTTGACACAGCGACTATTTTCAAAATTCGTTTATACCAGCACCGCAAGCATATCTAATATATAGTTGCGATTCACTATATTTGCGTGAAAAATAACAGAGAATCATGGCATCGTAGTCCGTGTAAACTTTTTTATTCAAAACTTCTATAATATTTTGTGAAAAGATTTGAATCTTTCAAGATATTTTGCTTGCTATGGTAGATATGAAAAGTTTTCCATTGCTCTATCTCCCTTCTTTCCATTGCTCTAGTCCGCGTACCTATACTGCGTATACTAAGACTTCAGTTTGTAGCTATCGTATGAAGTTTACTGAGTTTTCGCTGAATATAAACTTTGAAGAACATTCATAGGGAAAACATCAAATTCATGCGAACATTTTCGGAAATTTGAAGCAGAAACAGAAGCATCCCGGACACAACTATGATAAATACAATACTTCAGCATATCCCCAAAAGTGCATATGCCTGTTATATGTATTGTTTTCGTTAACTTACGTCGGTTGTAATAAATACAGATAACTTCTTTGCAAGCACATAAAACCCATGAGGTTTTGATAATTAAATATTCGTATTTGATGACTTGAAGATTTCTCGAAAGTTAAGTGGCATAAGTTGAAAATGGTAGAGTTAATTGCGAGATAAATCCTGTGCTCATTAAGAAGTAGTTTTGATAGTTTTTGTCAGCCGACAAGTATTATAAATTAAAGTAATGAAAGACATATTTTCATATTAAATTTTTAATGTGCATAGCTTGTTAAACTAAGAAGAACTAAATGGTATTTAGTTCTTAGTGAATATGAGTATAACTTGTGAATATGAGTATTTTTAATTGCAATGAAAATAGGACGGTCGAATGACAATTGTCAAAAGCACTCTAGGTATGTCGTTTTATGACTAAAACGAGAACGCACAATTTCCTTCCTGGAAAAAACTGCTGTAAGAGTATAGTTTTCAATAATCAACATTGATGATCAAGTGTTTGTCGAATTAGTATGGCTTGAAGTATTTTGGAACAAATTTTCATCTAAAAGCAAATAGTGTTACACATGCGAACCGTAATAAGCTATACGAAATTAAAACCTCAAATTCACATGAAATAGGCATATTTACAACAAATTGGTTCGAAATCCAATTCAAATCAATTATTGAAAACATGTTTCGTTAAATATCCTCCTTGCGGATACATATATGATCCATATGAAAGCCAGCCTTTTAAATTCAACAAGAATAATATCAAACCATTTGAAAATAAATGATATAGAGCTGAAATCCTGATTTAGATCTCGAACAAAAGGAGTATATTTCAAATTGCAGTCAAAACAAATATGAACGAAAGCTGTAGAATCAATCTGAGATACGTGGGAGTCGATTGCCGCAGAAATATGCGTATTTTACTTGGACTTAGTTAAAGAAGGTTTGTAGTATGAACCTGCCCAATTCACACCTCTTTCACGAAACCGATTAAATAAAAAAGTGTATTGTATTGGAAGTAAAAACCTTATATAATACTTTTACTTCATATTTACGCATTTCTTTTTCGGATGATGGTTCGAACAGTATAAAGGCATCGCATGATTTATGGCCCAAGTAATCAGGCTGTGTACAAAAGGTAAATTAATAAAAAAAGTAAAGTAACAAAACTAATCAAGGATGCCAACGCGAAATTGGCAAACAGAGGTTCAGGATCTAGAAACAGTCCCCGTATGACATTACCGAGGTCACTTGCTGACGCCAAAAGCAAACTAGGTGTGGCCAGGTAGGACAAACAGCACAGACTATAGGGTAGCCAGGACACTGTGGCCATCAACCAATGTAAGCAAGAGCAGAAAACTGCTCAAGCTCAGCAGAAACTGCTTGAAAGCGAAGGTTAGTCTGCTCACAGGGCATTACCTTACCGCATCTCATGCAAATTCAGAGCCTACTCAGAGTCCGGTGAACTTAAAGCTTGGCAAAATTTCTAAAAACCCGTGCTCAGTGCAAATGGGCTAAAAAGTAATAATTATAAATTAGGAAACGAAAATATATTGTAGTTATTGCTAAAAACTATTCAAAATTTTTAGGATGTATGTCTTGGGTGCCAATACACTTTTGCAAGCGAGTTTTCCATGCTTTGAAGGCGTTTTCGTGGGTGGTTTCCGGAATGCCCTTTAAACAGTGCATCGAAGCCTATTTAACCTCCGGAACAGACCCCTGACAGTGACCTTTAAGAGCAGTTTTCAACTAAAAAAACAAAGTGAAGTTTGCTGGAATCACGTCCGAAAACTGCAGATCATTTGCAACACTTTTCGATAGATCTTCGCAAACAAGAACACGGTTTTTCTTTTGGTCGCCAATTAAGGCTTTTGGGGCAAGCTTGGCACAGATTTTTTTCGTTTGCGAATCTTCGGTATCGATTTGTCGATTCCTACCTTGCCTAGCCCAAGAAAAAAAGAATGCAAAATAAATTTTGAGCTTGTTTCAGACATGGATATTTGATGACGTTTTAGAAAATGTTAACCTTATGTGGGCCCCAGATGCATAAATTAAAAAAAGTGCAGTATTTCAAATTGTGCTAGCTTCGGACAGTATGACGGATAATTACTAAATTTCCACAATTCAAAAATATAGACTAAAGTAGTTTTTAATAAATGTGGCGGCAACCCTGCAACCACGGCAAGCATCGAGTCTGTTGAAAAAATTTCACTTTTACGATAAACGCAATTAATAATTGAGATTTTCGAAATTTTTCATCGAACAAGAACGGTAACCCGTCTTCAAATCATCCATATTTTTAACATCCGAAATTTTACTTTAAATTTACTTAAAATTTTTTTTTGATTTATGATAAATCAAAATCAATCCAATTTCTATTCAACATGGCTCAGATGGCATACTGAGCAGATTTTCATAATGGCGCCACTATATGTATGTTCACCAAACTTCTATCAGACCTGTTGCTACTCAAAGCTAATACATCTTGTGAATTTCATTTTGGTCGTTTCCATCGCCAAAGGGTTATAGGTATTTTCTTTTCACCTAAAAAACTTACAGGTTATATTCATCAGTACTTCGTGCACATTCCGGTAACGGAATTCGGTGATAAACCGACTGAATTTTCGTCCTAAATATTTTTTTGGGTTAAGTGATTCCAATACTAATTTTCTTCAAAAATCAGTACTTAAGTAATTAAATAAACCGAAGAAAAATCAAAAAGATGATAGAGGTTATATTTCTAGTTGTGTAGCCGCATGCGCTCGCAGATTTCTATGTGATTGTAGAATTAATAGTACTCGTAAGTCAGCAAGCATACACAATTATAATGGAAATTGAACTTTGAATCTTTTTAGCTTTGGAATATATAAATTCCACCTTTGGTACATTTGCATTCAACCTCATTTTCAATAAAATTCTGCCCATATTTATTCTAATACTAGACATTCATCAAACATAAGCTTCCATTTATTTAATGCTGAAGTGCCATGTACCTCTTCATTATCAGTGAAAATCAACAATAGCACAATATAATGCTACCAGTCGTTGTGAATGAAAAGCAAACCCTTCCCGCAAGTATTCTTAATTACACAAATTAATCTTTGGAAGCACTCCAGATAATGGATACCAAGTTATTTCAATTGATATTATTCGCTTATTGTTGTGTTACTTCGGCTTGTTTCTTTGCTTGTTGGTACCACCTATTTGCAAAAGTGTAATTGAATTTGGCAATCAGACACGAGGAACAGTCAGAGGAGCTTATATTTTGCTTCGAAATTGAATCATCTTATATGGTCTTCTGACTATTCCAAACACCATTGAAATCGTAATCAAATTCATTCTCAAGAATTGAGAATTTGGTCTATCTATGTATATGAATTCATCAAACAGTTACTGCTGTTTGTGTGACTAGTGTCAGAGAGCAGCATTAAGGAGTCTATGCAATTTATGGATCGATTCAATTTGGTATTCAGTTTGTGTTCAATTTGGATGCGTTTTGGATCAAACACTGCCACCCAGTAACTACTGATTTTTATGAGAAATTGAAATTTTCATTTTCGGTTCAGTTGGTCTGTGGGCAATATGCAGTGGACATTGTTCATACTCGTGGAATGTGCCGGTGCAACGTCAAAAAAAATGGCGAATTCTTCGTGAATGACCAAATAAACCATACTTAAATACAATATATAAATAAATAGGAAAAAACATTCTCTGTAGCGAAAAATTTAGACTTCTATCATGCAGCTAAAATTTGTTCGACATTATTTGATCCATTAGCTATGAAAATGGAAAAGTGAAGTTTGTTCGTAGAAAAAGCTACCATTGTTCAATAAAAAATTAACCACTGAATAATTTTTAAGCATCTAATCGGGAAATATTGGCAACAATCCTAATGTGAATGCAATCAGGTAACCCTCGTTTATACTGGCACAAAGTACATCAAGGTGATTTCGCAGTAAATAGAATATCCGCAAATACGGGTGGCAAATGGCTTTGCTCACGAATCTATCAAATTCTCCAAGTATTGGCTGCATCATGAATGCGATATCTATCGATCTTGATTGAAATTATAATCCAATTTGTATTCATGATTACATTTACTTCGTATATTAACTCTATATTAGAATGTTGATTTGCTGAGGTTGGTTTGCAGTCATTCAATGTGTGTAATAATGAGCAGTGGCAATAATAAACTTGTGCCAATAATAAGCTTGAAGCTTACTCAGCGTGATGGAATTTTAATCGGCGAAAGGACTTTAACTAGTTTGAAAATTGATAAACACGAAAATTTAATAGTGTATATGGCTGATATGATAAATTCTGGATGGACAGTGAAACAGGACTTTATATGAAAATTTGATGTATTACGTTACGACCTACGTAATTATTTGTGATACTCAAATTTAATTTTTGAATTTCGTTTTCCAAATTTTTGGAAACTTTTATTTTTGTGTTTCACTTTTCGAAATCATTATAGTAGGTTATATTCTCAACAATATTCAAATGTATTAGAAATGCGAAGTTTCAAACTGAATTAATGTGCAGTGGATAATAAAATACATATGCTTGAACATTACACAGAAAAAATTGTGAAAGCTTCATGGACTGGCTCTACTTACAAGCAAATCGTGAAAAGAGAATGGATTTTTCATTTCTGTAAAAGTATCTCTCGTTTAATCGTAATAGTATCAATCGTAAAAGTATCTAACGTTTAAAATTAAAAGTATCTCTCCTTTCTGACGCACTTTGAGTTCTGTTTGATGGAAGTTGGTGTGATTAGTGACGTGAGTTGTTCGATTGTTTCGTGAGTAGTTGTGAAACAAGCAGGCTGCTTTTACAACGGAAACGACTGAAGATACTTTTATTAGAAAACGAAAAACGGATAAACGAAAATAAAAAACAGGTATGACTCGTGAGAATCTGCAATTAAATAACACTTTTATTCATAGCTGTTTATCGTTGTCCGTCTTCGAAAAAGCCTGTTCAAATTCAAAAAAGAGTCTAGCGCATCAGAACCGCTAGAAAACTGAATTTCGACGAAATTGTCTTTGAGTGACCAACAAATTTGGAAAGACGTTATGTACTTTTTTGTTTAACATAGATGAAAATGTTCAGTGCTGGCAACACTTTTCCAACGAAGCAGCAATAAGTTTACCATACCAAGCTCATACTTAAATTAACTTATCCTTTGAATTTCGTTTCAGCGGTTAAACGTTGTTTAAGGCTGCAATTCCTTATTTTTATTGCAAATGCTTTACATTTGAGTATGTAATTTGAAGCATCTGTTGGTGCAATATTTACGAAAAAGTCCGATGCTGCTTACCCTGCTTCACGTTAAGGGGGGAGTAAGGGATAATTTGAATCAAAAAATATTTTTTTCTGTTATTGTTTACGGAGAAACAGCTTAAGCAAATTTATTCAAACTTTTTTTACATTATAAAGCATCGTTTAGAGAATATTTAGTTAAATTTCCGTATATAAATATTGAAAAATAAGCCGGTAACAGAGCATTCCCCAAAATCTCTTTTGAAATACACGTTGTGCGGTGAACACGATAACTCGACGTAGAATTATCTGAAATCAAAAATGTTGTTAAATTTACTTAAAGTACGAGTTAATTCTCCCCCTCCATCGTTCTAAAGTTATTATTTTGATTTTTCAACAGTTCGTGGCCTATTTAAGCAAAAAACGCGATTTTACGTTAAGTTTTCCGCCAATTTTGAGGTGAAAAACTACCTTAACATGAAAATGGAAAAATTTCAAAAACGTAGGGGGGAGGCATTTTATACCAAGAAAGTATGTTCCAAGTTTGAAAAGAATCGGTTCAGTAGATTTTGCAGGATCGTGTTCACGGACTTCGAAAAATTGGTTTTCAGATAAACGCGTTTAAAGTTTTTTTTCTCAAAAAGTGAGGAAAAATTTTTTTTTTGTAACTTACACTGAATCATCGATCCCAGGTCCTATCTATTGCACCCACTAAACTAGTTTTGTAGAATCCTAAGAAAATTATCTAGAGAGATAAAAATATGAAAGGGACTGCAACAAGCCTGAATATTCTACTGGCTTGTCGGCAGCGCACGCTAAAAGATAAGCGCACGACTGTCATCGTTTCGGAGATAAAAGAGGCGCCACTTAGGGGCGCAGTATTTCGACAGTTTTGCTCCGATCGATTTGAAATTTTGACACAACAAAAATAAATCGATTTTCCGAAACTGTTTATCCCTTTGAAAATTTTGAAAATTTCAGTTTGACATTATGGATAATGGTTAGAATTTATCAATGATTTGAAGTTTTTGTCAAAAAGCAAAAAAATTTCAGGAGGATCGTTGATTTGAAGGATTTTTTTTTCAGACGCCATATGTGTGTAGTCTTAGTCAACATCAACACGCTCTGCAATTTGCACGATGATCCAATGTTTTTGTCAGAAGTTATGACAAATTGAAATTTGCAAAAAAATCCTTGCCTACTTTCTCTAGCGTACCTGAACCGCTAGATATAATAATGTTCAATGAACAATAGAAGAATCGTGGAGATTTTGTGTTCATATTCTACAAAATGTGCTCCAACCTATTTTGAGTGCAAAACCACTTTGATCTGAACAATGCATTTAAACTCATAGGGTAAAAAGGATTTCAGGACTACCATTTGCATGAATTTCAAGATTTAGGAAAGCCAAACACAGCAAAACTTTGAAAGCAGCATAACATAACATAAACAAAGAAAATGTTCAGTGCTTGCAAAACTTTATTTTCATTGTGAATGATCGCGATATGAATACTGAATTTAAGCATTTATTTGTCTCGCGCAGGCAACCCTTCGCTAGCATCAAAGCCAAAAATATATCACACCTGCCTCACATTGAATTATCCTACGAATTTTGTTTTGATCCGATGGCTGCATTGGAAGTTATAGGGGTACAAAGAAATTTAGGGTTACCAGTCGCAAAGGTTTTCAAATTTTCGAAAACTTAATATTTGTTGTTTATTGTCACTACAAAATCATTATCGTTTAAAAATTTTACGTTAAAATTGCTTAATAAAGATATTGCAAATGTATACAAAACCAACAATAGCTAGCAACCCTGTCATGGCTTTTTTAACCAGATTCCTTCTGAATAATGCCTATAATAAATGCCATTTATCATATGAAATTCGTTTTGATTTCATGACTGCACTGGAAGCTATAGGGCAAAAAGCTTTATTTTCCTGAGCGAATTTTCAAAACCCAAGGCAAAAAAATTACCATAGCTGGCAGCACCAACCGATTTTTTTTACCAAATTTTTACTAAACATGGATTAGAGTAAGCTACTGCGTCAATTTCATGCAAATCTGTTAACTGAATCAGAATTCATAAGGCAAAAAGCAGTTTTTTTTTCCTTATAATTTTTCAAGATGGCACCACTAGCACAGAGTTGCCGCATTCCAAAATCGCTTCTATCAAACCTGGTTCTAACTAATACGAATACATTCTGTGAATTTCAATCGTATCTGATAATTGGGTCGTGAGTTCTCGTGAGCAGAAGTTTTTGATGCTTAAAATATAGGTAAATTGGAGCAGGGTTACCGTTCTTGTCCGATGTGAAATTTCAAAAGTATTGCTTTGGTTGTCTAGACAAAGCATAAGATTTCTATATGAGTAAGTTTTTACTGTAAAAGACGAAAATTTCTCATTAAAGTCGATGGTTTGAAGGTTTTCACTTTCAATGCCTGCCGTAGCTGCAGGGTTGCCAACACGTTCATAAAAAAATACATGAGTTTACAACTTAGTAATTTTAATATGCCCTTTAAGTTTCATAATGATCTGATAATTTCATCAAAAGTAATCGCAATTCAAAAATTTTCAAATTTTCCCAATCTAATTGTAGACGCCTAACGCATACATAAGGCTAACAATTTCAAAAATATTATCACATCCACATTAAAACACGTTCAACATTTTTTCCATAAACTTTATTTTTGCAAAAGTTATTTGTTGACAGAATAATAGGTATATTTAAAATATCACTAAAATGGCCGCCGGCGCCAAAGGGTTAAAGATAATTAAGTTTTTGTGAAACCTGGCACTATTCTGCATATACACCAATGTATCCTGAAAATTTCAGTTCAATCGGATGGCGCGTTCTTGAGATTTATATATATATATGGAAATATGAATGTTTGGCCCAAGTGATTTTAATTCTAATGTTCTTCGAACATTAGTAAAAAATTTAAATTTTTGAAAACGTTTAAATACGCTATTGTCCTATCTATTATACTAAGCTCTTAACATACACTTTTTATCGTTCTACATTATCACATTGCATACAAGTATGTCTGAAAAGACAGCAACAAAATATATTTTCCTAATTTCCAGGTGAGACAAGACTCATGATTGTGTGAAGTATTTGTATTAGTATTTGTATTTGAAGTATTTGTATATAGTATTTGATTGTGTGAAGTAACCTCCATTTCACGTGTTTTCATTGATCTGACCAGGCATGTAAAGCTGTTTAACCGCTGCATTATCGTATGGTAGGATTCGAAAACAACCAAAGAAATACCAAATAAGTTTGCCAAAACGACCATCGCTCTTCAACCATTTTCGGTAGTAGAAAAATAGAAAGGCAATCAATTGTCGAATGCCAAGTTGGACGATTTGTCAGCTGAACTCCTTAAATCTTGACAAAGTTTAACTAGACCACTCATGTGTCGTTTCTCTCCTGCCCTTAATTACTCTCGTACATTGCTCTTCCCTGTCGGGTACTCATAGTGGTATTTGACTCGAAATTTATCTCATTCCCGATGCGACGAGAACTTCACCCCATCTTGGCATTTCACTCTGTGGTCAGGAGTTTAAACAAACAGAACAAGTTTAAGGAACTTCTACAAGTAATATATTGTTAGTGATTGTAGTATTGGACCAAAGAGTGAATGCAAACTTTTTGTGTTTCCAAGTGTGAAGCGTTTCTTCACGTCATTATTCTGGCACGACTTCTTTTCCTACATAATCAACATTCATTAAAAAATAAGCTTATATTACCGCCCCTAATCAAACGCACGGTTTAATGTAACAAAAGCGTGAATTAGTTGCTTGTTTTTTGTGTGAAAATTGTTTGAATACTATTTACATGCAACAGCGTATATGCTTCGGCTCTGCATACCCGTAATCTTATAGCTTCTACTTAAAGCTCAAGCTGATGGAGTCCTTACCTAATACCTGGCGCGCGGTCGGATACTATGAATCTCTCTAACGAACTGCGAGATGTATTGTTGCATGCTGAAGTGTCTTTCTTGCCCTCGAGATAAGACAGGGAAAGACAAGAAGCTAAGAAGCGAAATCCTAGAAAGTTGGTTGACTTTTGAATGACTTCTCGCTTTTTGCGACAAGTGGGTTGGGTTAAGTATCAGCATTGAAAGACTGGAGTACTGTAGGGTGTAAAAGGATCTAACTGAATTGTTTTCGAACCATATTCAAAAGAATGTAAGAAATAGAGGAGCGAATGTTAACATTGCCATGCTCTCTCGTTCTCATGTTTGTGCAAAGGTGCATCGTACAACTAGCAGTCATTATTTTCAGCTTTTCTACCTACTTTTGAATTTCACTCGGGGATATTCAAGTTAGGTGTGTTTGTATGCTATTTGTGTCCTATACTTTTTGGTATGGCATTGTGAGGGAGCCAAGCGGTGAAATCTTCATGGTTTTGATACGGTGATGTCACAACTATCCTGGAGTCTTTTTGCAAGTGTTCATTCTTTTCACTACGAAGGTTCACTTTATAATATGATTTTAATTCAGTTTGGATGTAACGTTTATGGGGTTGCAAAAGGCTTATGAAGGGACTCGCAATGACTGCTTGATTGCCATTTCAATAGTTTTTGATTATTTATGTTAGAATGAAGCATATTAGCAAGGTTGACTTTGAGTTGATAATAGTGAGTTGATAATAGTGAGTATTCTTTAAGACACCGCCGAATGAGCTGATGAGTGATTGCGATAGTGGTATGTATGTATGGTGACACAATATTAGGATAATTTTCCTTTATCAGAGGTTTCATCCGTGTCAAAATACTATGTTTTAAAAACTAAAATATAATTTAAAATTTATTTACTTGAAGTTTCAGTTGAAAATGTAGCTTTGGGACATTTTTGACACCTACAGATTATTGGATAAACGATTGCTTAAAGAATGTTTGCAGGCAAACAATTTTAAATTTTGTTGAATATTATTATATCTAATATAGACTCATCAAAACACAATCATCAAATTAGTTTTCAACTTACTCGAAAACACCAAAATTATATACATATATATATATATATATATATATATATATATATATATATATATATATATATATATATATATATATATATATATATATATATATATATATATACACATATAAATCCTTCATTCCCAAGGAAGGTGATGGGAATATTGTCCAGATGCTGATTTAATATACATAGTTCAAAGTATCACTCAAAAGTTCCGTAGGTTCCGAGGAAAAATTTGGCCTGAATTATAAGTGGTCCAATATATATCATGGTAAAATAAAATTCCATAATTCCATAATAAAATTCCAAAACGTTGAAATTGAATTTGATTAGCATTGTCAATCTCAGACGAAAATGAACCTTATTTCTAAACGAATGAGAACAAGATACTTTTGACTTCAAATTTCAAAAAGAAAGAGATTGCTAAAAGTGAGTAAAACAAACAATTTACACAAAAATCTCTTGTTGCTAATAAGAAAAAGTGTTGTGCTTTTTTTGAGCTGCTAATCTGGGTGACAAAAAAATGAAGTCTAAATTAAATGAGAAAATTAAACTGCTAAGGTTTAATAAGCATTTCTTGGTGGATTTACTTAAAATTTGTGAAAATAATGCCAATATTCCATGTCAGTGATGGATTTAACTTTTTATCATATAGAAATTCATATTGGAAAGCTTAATAAATTGTCGATTTCAATAAAAGTATCATAATTAGTTTATAAATATACTTTTCCAATGAGCTGAAACCAACAAGATTTATAGCCTGGCAATTATTTAAAATCGAATATTTCATGAAGCTAATTAATCATCACTGCTCTGGAAGATCAACGCCAAAAACGGGCATCTATATCTGAAACTTACATTTTTTTTTGTATCCACGTATACGAAACTTTCATTGATAGTCATCGATTATTTCAGAATTTTAAATCAATATATACATTCTCTGCAAGTGCTGATGATCATGGTTAAAGCATGTTCAGTATACAGTGTAATGTAAACATTACTATAATTTGAGTAAATGGGACATATGCAAACTACGAGACTAGCAATGGCCAGTTTCAGATGAATCCATTTTTCATGCTTCACGCCACCGAATGTCAATGGCGCAAAGTCACAAGCATAATTCATGTCCTTTTAATTATTAACGGTAATTTTGGCAAACATTACAGCTGTGAATACCTGAAAAGTGGTGTATATAGCTTATTGAAAAAATTGCAAAAGCATCGACTTGGCATAAAATGTACCATCAGCTGCTAGGTTATATGGATAAATGAGTAATTAAAGAGTACGAGTATGTTATCGTCTTGCAATTATCACATGCCGAAATTTTAAATTTCAGTGCGCATTTACGAAATGGCCTTGGCAAGTGACAACTTTATGTATGTATAGATATAAACGAATCTATGTACACACATGTCATAGCAAAACCAATGGGAATGTTATTTCAGTTGACATTTGATGACACGCTATCGGAAATAAAGCGTGTTTGGTTTGACAGAAGATTATTTTAATACAATACATAAATGGAGTAAAGTAAGCTCCGGGGAAATGGACACTGAAGACCAGTAGCCAAACTGCGTTCGCAGTCCTAGAAAAGTCTCGAACACTCCTTTCTAACTTTAAAGCCATTTTGTTGATCAACTCACGTGCAGTTAAAATCTATATCCAATTTTGAAGAAACGTACTGAACATGAAACTGGATACCACTCTAGACTTCTTAACTATATTTAACTATATTTAAGTAACACTGTTTCCAGGGCCGGGGCGAATGATTTCTGCGCCCGGTGCAAAAGCCAGATGTTGCGCCTTTGCAATATCCGTATAACCCATAAGGTTATACATGATATTAATATATACAAAAATAAATATTTTAACAATAAAATTTATAAAACACAACTAAAAGAATGTTTTCAATATTTGATAAATTTACATACATACGCTAATAAAAATCATAGGAGTTGTAAACCCAATATAAAATTCACTCTGACGTTAAGTCAACGATAAAAGAAAAGCTTAGTTTAATTCGTACTAGCTAAACTATACCCTTCTTGCTTTCATTTTCGCAAATTGGTTTATGGTTTTATCATAATTTAGCTCTTCCGAAAAATTCTCTTCTATGGCTGTTGTTGCTAAGTCCACTAATCTTTCTTGAGACATAGTTGACATCATGTAATTCTTGATCAGCTTTAACTAAGAAAAACTACGCTCACCAGGTGCGGCTGTAGTAGGAAGGGTTAAAAATATTCTCAACGCTATAACTGCATTTCAACACATTGTTTCCAAATGTCTATCAAAAATAAAAGCCAACACTTTCGTCGGTGAATGTTTGGGAAGCATAACTACAGAAAACATTTGTGTCTCCTCAAAAAGCTCAGATCCACTTATATCAGATTGACTATTTAAAATCAATTTTTCCTCCAAACTGAGACAGTCTTTGGAAATAATATCTGAGGTACATTGAATTTTGCTAATATTATATAAGCAACTGAGTATTTAATTGTGTACAATTTTTTGGTCGAACCTTTCAGAAAATGATTGTAGTGCCTAGTCCAGTATTTGAAAATAAAAATCAATTTTGAACTTTTCCTGAGGATCCAAAACCACTATATCTCTACCTTTGTAATGAAAGAGAGATCTTTTTCACATTGATTGTAATGCAGATGAACTTTGAAATTCATAAGGAATATCCAAGTCACACGCAATTGATTTTGAATTACCAAAAAACTTTACAAAGTCATTCTCTGAACGTAACTGCTTTAAACACATCTTTGTAGAGCTTAATATTTCAACCGCTGTCTCCAAGCAAATTTCAAGACTCTGCAAACATTCACTTGCAATATTTATTTTGTTTAAAATGTCTACCAGATCAAAATGCAACAAAAAATTGGAATTCTATAATTTTATTACCTAAGCATTCAGCGCTGTGATTGAATTTAGTATCATCGCCTCGCGAAAGTTCGACAAAAGCCTCCTAAACTTTGCCTAAATTAAAAGCCAAAGGTATAAGTGCATTTATTCAACTTTCCCACCTCGTTTCACCCAACGGTTTAAAGGCCACCTACACTATATACTTTTTCAAAACCTGCTCTAAGAGCCGGTTTCGTTTCCTATTTGCATTACTCGACCATTTTCTGCTAACAATTGATGACATTCTAGTAGATAATCATTCTTTCATAAATATAAAATACAACAACAAAACAACTACAAAGGCAATAATTTACCAATAAATGTTGTTCAGAAAAATCAGCTAATGCAAGCACTACTCTTAACATTGTACTAATAACACTATGCTCTTGGTATTGCAAAATACCGTTATTTAACATCAGGAAAATGAAAAGCAAATTTATTGCACAATTGTTGCCAGTACATAGAAATTTCTTGCCCCGCGAAAAATAAATTTCTTGCCCCGCGGAAAATAAATTTCTTGCCCCGCGAAAAATAAATTTCTTGCCCCGCGAAAAATAAATGTCTTGCCCCGCGAAAAATAAATTTCTTGCCCCGCGAAAAATAAATTTCTTGCCCCGCGAAAAATAAATGTCTTGCCCCTGAAAAATAAATTTCTTGCCCCGCGAAAAATAAATGTCTTGCCCCGCGAAAAATAAATGTCTTGCCCCGCGAAAAATAAATTTCTTGCCCCGCGAAAAATAAATTTCTTGCCCCGCGGAAAATAAATATCTTCCCCCGCGAAAAATAAATTTCTTGCCCCGCGAAAAATAAATGTCTTGCCCCGCGAAAAATAAATTTCTTGCCCCGCGAAAAATAAATTTCTTGCCCCGCGAAAAATAAATGTCTTGCCCCGCGAAAAATAAATGTCTTGCCCCGCGAAAAATAAATTTCTTGCCCCGCGAAAAATAAATTTCTTGCCCCGCGGAAAATAAATTTCTTCCCCCGCGAAAAATAAATTTCTTGCCCCGCGAAAAATAAATGTCTTGCCCCGCGAAAAATAAATTTCTTGCCCCGCGAAAAATAAATTTCTTGCCCCGCGGAAAATAAATTTCTTGCCCCGCGAAAAATAAATTTCTTGCCCGCGGAAAATAAATTTCTTGCCCCGCGAAAAATAAATTTCTTGCCCCGCGTAAAATAAATGTCTTGCCCCGCGAAAAATAAATGTCTTGCCCCGCGAAAAATAAATGTCTTGCCCCGCGAAAAATAAATTTCTTGCCCCGCGAAAAATAAATTTCTTGCCCCGCGAAAAATAAATGTATTGCCCCAAGAAAAATAAATGTCTTGCCCCGCGAAAAATAAATTTCTTGCCCCGCGAAAAATAAATGTATTGCCCCGCGAAAAATAAATGTCTTGCCCCGCGGAAAATAAATTTCTTGCCCCGCGAAAAATAAATTTCTTGCCCCGCGAAAAATAAATGTGTTGCCCCGCGAAAAATAAATGTCTTGCCCCGCGAAAAATAAATGTCTTGCCCCGCGAAAAATTAATATCTTGCCCCGCGAAAAATAAACATCTTTGCTTTAAAAACATCTTTGTAGAGCTTAATATTTCAACCGCTGTCTCCAAGCAAATTTCAAGACTCTGCAAACATTCACTTGCAATATTTATTTTGTTTAAAATGTCTACCAGATCAAAATGCAACAAAAAATTGGAATTCTATAATTTTATTACCTAAGCATTCAGCGCTGTGATTGAATTTAGTATCATCGCCTCGCGAAAGTTCGACAAAAGCCTCCTAAACTTTGCCTAAATTAAAAGCCAAAGGTATAAGTGCATTTATTCAACTTTCCCACCTCGTTTCACACAACGGTTTAAAGGCCACCTACACTATATACTTTTTCAAAACCTGCTCTAAGAGCCGGTTTCGTTTCCTATTTGCATTACTCGACCATTTTCTGCTAACAATTGATGACATTCTAGTAGATAATCAATCTTTCATAAATATAAAATACAACAGCAAAACAACTACAAAGGCAATAATTTACCAATAAATGTTGTTCAGAAAAATCAGCTAATGCAAGCACTACTCTTAACATTGTACTAATAACACTATACTCTTGGTATTGCAAAATACCGTTACTTAACATCAGGAAAATGAAAAGCAAATTTATTGCACAATTGTTGCCAGTACATACAGAAAACTTTTATAAATTTACTCCCGTTTTCATATATACTCCCCACATAGATATTTTATTTTGATCTTAATCATTGAAAAACATGCATCAAAAGTCAACCCCAAAATTCATTACTAAACTTACAAATCAATTTGCATTTCTAAAATGTTCATTAACATTTAGCGAAACAACTCTTCATCACAAAATACTTGCTGAAATCACCTGAATGGCATACCATAGTAAATGGAGCAATGTTGGGATCTTGCGCCATGCCCACGTATACGATCTTCATGAAAATTTCTCGCCATGTAGAAAACTTCATATAAAAAAAAACTTCTGTGGCGCAGACTTCGTCCAGTGCACCATTCGCTGCTGATTGATCAATCGATACATATTTTTGTAGGCACACTGCTCGTATGAAATAGACTAGGAGCAAAATGTTCTGGTGCTACTTTTAAATACTGCACCATTGCGTACGGGTATTAATGGTTAAATCCCAACGAGAAAAGTAATGTCCAAGAGTATTTTATGCAAAATTTTCAATTTAGGATGGAAATATTAAAGCAATATTATTAGTTTTATTCTTTTTTATCGAGAGATGTCATCGGCTGGTAAGGGAAATGATTTTTGTGGGAAAATAAATAGTGTTTTCTTGCATTGCCTGGAATGTGTAGGGTGTTCTTATTCTTGCATGTGAAGGCAGGGTTTGCTGCAAGTAATTTACATACATATGTACATATATCATGAACTTTAAGCAAAATAGCTTTCAACCATCATACGACTGCATTGCAGGTAATGACTGTATCATGTATGGTGATTTCATATATTGCTTTGCTTCTTGATGGGATTGTCGGGTAGAAGAAACCATTTTTTGAGAAGAGTTGACTTTTTAAATAGAAAAAGAAATTCGAACATATTTTCTTTAAAACGGAAAAAGCTAATAAGCGTGACTTAAGCGACTGATAACCTAAGATCAAATTTTTGAAGGCGAGAGGGTAAATCTTTACGTTTGATTAGTTGCGCCCCCTTTTCGCCAGCGCCCGGTGCGACTGCTCCATACGCGCCTATGGAAGCCCCGGCCCTGACTGTTTCCAGGTAACAAGTCCAGGTAATAATTCTAAAAAATTATGTGCCAAAAATGGAGCTAAATATATAGTTTGGATGATCGTTCTAGAAGGTGATTTATCTTGACACTTGATCATGGCGCTAAAAGGTTATACATGTTGAAACGCAAGGGTAGCTAAATATTGAGCTCATTGCAAGCATGCTGAGGTTTGAATGAAATGTAAGATTTTTAAACCTTACCTCACATCACTATCGTACATAAAATTATAGTGATTCTAGGCTGGAGTTTTATTAAGGGAGTACTTTAAGACCTTTCCAGTTATTTAGGTTAAACACATAGTCTTTGGCACTGTAGTTGGAATTCTGAAACTGAATCATTATGAAAATATCATCGAAAACTGGCCTAAAAGAATAAAATAAACGTAAACGGTAAACGTATTTTTGGCTGTAGTTGTCGTGATGCTCACATCCACTCCCTTAAAAACATAGTTCGGGAGCATTAAAGTTTAACATTTTCTTCTTATGATACAATTTTAAATTTATCATTTTTTTACAATTTAATGTGAAATCAAAGTACAAAAGTATGTATTACCTATTTTCATAGTCAAAGTTTCCAATTAATGTATTATCAAAATATTTGAAAATTTCAAAACTTCGAATACTATTTTCTATCTAAGGTATTCAAAAATATATACAAACAAATATTGCACACGTCTTTTTCGCAAACAACTGACATCTCTCATTCTCTTATACCTGGAAAATAATCTGAAAAACATTCTATAGCTTCCGGATGGTATACGCTACAGGCCAAACAAATTAAATGTTACAGGAAGAATGCAACTGCACATGGTAAATTCTTTGTACGAAAGCTTGCACCTAGATGCTACTATATTAGGCAATATACTTCCATGCACGGGATAAAGTCATTTCCATAATTACAGTTGGTTTCAGCTGACTCCTGTTCATACGTGTGGCAGTAAACGTAAATATGAAGGCAAAATCATCTCAACAGAAGCGTGTTTGGGATAGGGGTTTCTCATTTCCTGAAGATATGGACCAATAAAGCGACTAGCAGATGAGAATGAGGCAGCATAAAATTATCTTTACGAGCTCATTTTTTCATAGTCGCTTTTATTACGTGAAATTTATTTATTGTCATAACGACTCCTTGGAGAAGAACGCTAAAGGAAATTAAATTGGACAAGTGCCTAAATATGCAGGAGGACACGGAGCTAGCCTGCATTTTGGTACGAGACACAGAGCACACGTTTCAGTACTACAAAATCGGGTAGAACTGGACAATTTCGAAGACTCAGTTGAAAATGGATTTGAAATTACTGTTTGGCGCTTTAAAAAATGTAGTTAACTGTTTATGGAAAATAATGCTTTAATCTAAATTTTGAAAATAGTACGTTGCCCACGAAAGCTAAAAGCATTCTCTCAATCACGATATGATCCTGTTAGGCTGAAATAAGCATAGTTTCACCCACTTGTACTCTATTGGCTACTATTGGGTTACGAAATTCTGAAATTTATACTCCTGCTCCCATCTTCTCATGATTCTGATCTCAATTCTATGTTAGGGTAAGTGCAAATGAGAAACATTCTATTTGCTTTGTGGCTTTTTTGAAACCTGTGAAATCATTAACACGACTATTTGCACGTATGGTACACCCAAATATACAATGCTGGTACAGTTCTTATAAAATACTTAACCAATGTAAAGCTATGATGAAAGTTTCAGTAGTTTGCATTAATCAGCTTTCGGCTAAGTAAAAGTGTTTGCCCTACATTTATCGTGGATACGTGTACAAAATTTTAGAAACCTGCACTAAGGTTGTATAGTGAAATATATATCATTACAATTACATATATGAAAATGCTATATGTATGTCAGCAGATGAATTTTCAGAGGAAAAGTAGTGTCAATGGAAACAGTCAAGATAACAGCAATGAGTTTATAAAAATATGATATCAATAACTAGTAGAAAATTTTAGGAACTGAGAAGGCAGCTATAATTTACCTAAAACAAGGACACCGCACTTGACAAAAGTATTCAAGGACATTACAAATGAATAAGAACAGATTAATGATAGGAACAAATATGCGCAAAAGGTTATGAAGATATAAGTATAAAACCAAACAAGTGCGAAGAGGAGACAATTATATGTAAGATTTGTTAGTCAAATTTAAATCTGGAGCTAAAAACAACATCGATTTACTTAAAATTTTGAGATGTTCAGAGTGAAAGGAGTTGGCAGAGTACCAGCTGCTCATTTTGAAAATGGTAGTAGTCTTCTTGAGGATGAGTTACCCCAAATTGTTTGAAGTCATATGTATATATCGACGAAAAAGGGTCATTTATAAAGAGCGAAAGCAGTAGGGAAGCAAGGATGTAGCTTTGCGTAATTTCAAGAATGGAACGAAAGAAAGTGAAGGAACAGGAATTTTTAGTTACTGGTCAGATACGCATAAAATGAAAACCAGGACAGAAACGACGAACCCATAACTTTTCAGCTTTAAAAGCAGTAGCCTATGATCAATGGAGTCAAGCTTTTTGAAAAAGCCAGTACATAGGACATCTACCTGTTTTCGTTGATCTAAGGCAGATGTTGCAGTGACTGTGAAAGAAGAAACGTTTATAAAAGTGGACTTGTCCTTGACAAAACTATAATTTTCTTGTAATGGGATCGTCTGGGTAAAGGAATAAAGCTTTTTACACACAATGCTTTCGAAAAGTTTGCTGAAGTACGGAAGACGTGAAATGAGACGCCATTGGAATATGCTATCATCTGTGCCCGTGTAGTTGTGTATTCGGAAATTTTTCGCAGTTTGCCAATGTGGCGGAAATTTCCCAGAGGATAGATTGCAGCTAAAAAGTATGGATAGAGGATCACACAGGCAGAGCGGACAGTGATTTCACCACTACATTAGGAGCATCTTCTTAGGCACAACCAGTGCCTTTATTCAGGTAGCTCATCAATGATTCGACTTCTCGAGAATCGGTACCAAGTGAAGACACGATAAAAGGAAAGGGATCATTATATCAGAAATGGGTACAGAAGGCGAAACATAGCGAGCATTGGAAGCGGAAAATCCTTAAGGCGCATATTTAACGCAACACTTTAGGTATTCTCAAGGGAGTTCACGCAGCACCAGAAAGATTTTTAGTTTTTAGAGCGGGTGGATATTTCAAGAATATCGAAAAAGCTGAATAAAAACCACGGAAATTTTGGATCACTACAAACTGTTCCTTTGAGTTACCATTTTACACTGTAAAATACGAGTATTTCCACCATTGTATTTACCAGTGTCTAAACGATGGCAGTTTTTTTCTGAATATAACACTCACTCGCAAAAATTTACTATCCAGAACGAAAGCTAGAAAAAAAGCAAGTCTTCTTCAGGCAAATCATATCATTGCTTGCCAAAGAAGACAACAAACCAGTAACATTAGTAAAAATATATTAAGATTATTCCTTGAGATGGGGCGTTCATTAAAATTTTGGGATGAAAACTTTCTGTATGTTCTTTGACGAAGGTACCTGGCATAGAAAAATCACTCCAAAACAATTCAGTAAGATGAAAATGCAAATCAAACGGAATAATGAATTCTCTTGGTAACCTAAGTTTTCGGACAAAAGCAGACATATTTTTATACAGTAACATCTGAAGAACGCACCCTGTTCCGCCATAATGTAAGAACGAACAGTATCTTCAGTCTGTTTTATAGCCAGGCGTGATAGGCGGCGAGGAACCATATATTACTGTGCTCAAAAATACAGGATGTTTTTTGAATGAGCTGATGACAGTTGTCAATCTCACCGTCATTTTTACTCAGTAAGATCTGACAAATCATCATGGAACAGATTAACATCGCAGCATCGTCCACAAATTGTAGAAATTTATTTCCGAAATCAGTGTTTAGCTGTGTGAACACAAAGAGCGCTTCGAGAGTTCTACAGATCGCATAATTGTCAATCAGCACGTGCTATTCACCATGTGATTAAAAATTTTCGCAACTACTTCACGTTGCTGGACGGCAAGCCATAAACATAATTGAGAACAGTGCGCTCCAAAGAGCATACTGCAGCCGTTGATGCCAGCCAACCAGATGCCAACCCAGATAGGTTAATTCTCAGGTGTGCGCAAGAAGTTGGGATTTGTCTGTCCACTTTGTGAGAAATTTGCGTAAGAATCTCCTTCCAAAGGCTTACAAAATTCAATTGGTGTAAGAATTAAACCATTATGACCATCGCATGCGCCACACGTTCGGAAAATGGACCGCAAATCAACTGAAAGTTAAACCTCTCTTTTACGGAAAACTTTCTTCAGCGACGAAGTTTGTATCTGGTTTGATGACTACGTCAGTAAGCAAAATTGCCAAATCTAAAGCAAAGAAAATCTTTGTCAAGTCATGGAGACACCGTTGTTTCCACGAAAATGCACTGTATGATTGGCAATGCATGTTGGTGGTACATGGGCCCATATTTCTTCAAAACTAAACACGATGAACACACTACCGTTAATGGCGATCGGTACAGAGCGATGATAAATCAGTTTTGTTCCCAAATTTGGGTTGTTTGGATACAAAATTGACGATATACGGCCTCAGTTGCTTCAAAAGGAGGTCTAAATTTGGACCACTAGAATTGGCTTCTTGAGATATAGTCACAGCAGTCATTAGCACGAGATCATCTTCAAAAGTAAATGTAAAGAGCAATTTCGCAATAAAAAAACAAAATGATCCGATATCAGAATTCTCGAAAAAAAAACACTTTTTACAATAACACTACTTCAAGCGAAAAATTCTATTTATTTACTTATTGCATAGTGCTTTGTAAGCGCCGAGGAAAGCGAACGGTCACGAAATGATATTTCTTTGCAAGTTGATTTCGTAAAGGATTTAATATTTCGCTTCGCGCAAAGCACAGTCGTAAGCATTAAGCTCAATCACTCGTGTTTCGGAAATATTAGATTTAGGCTTGGCCGTTGTTTTCCTCTTTATAAATTACTATCCAAGACAGAAAAGACAAAGAAATTTGACAGAAAAAAACAGAGGAACCTCTGCGTAATCGCTGAGTTCATTTTAGATCATTTAGTTTAGTTCACTAATTACCCCACTTACATCAATCTTGCGAAATTGGGAGCCATCCGATAAGTTTTGTTAGCTTCTATTGGTCACCAAAGCTATTAAATTCAACATGGTTTCCGCCAGACGCAACTATATCAAACGTTAAAATAGAAACTTTGGTAAACAAAAGAAAAAGCCACTTGCCAAATCCATGCTAATTGCTAATGATTTAAATTTATTTCATTAACGTCAAGTGATGCAAAATAATAGGACTGCTTATGGTCATCTAAATTGCCGTGGAACTATTTCTAGTCTTAATAGTTTCCAGCACGCAATTCAAGTATATCTGTTAGCATGGAAAACATAGTTTTAACTCAATTCGATATTATTGTGAGAAACGATAATATAATTCTTATTCCTTTTTCCAATTCTTCCATTTCCATTAGGCCCCTTTTCGTTGGCTATTTGCTGAAATATCGGCCGGAACAATATTATCAGTTTTCGAAATTTATCAGTAACCTGTCACAAATAAATTTCATGGGCATTCGCATGCAATCGAAAGGAAAACTATGTAACGTTCCCAATGTGCGACAGAATATAAATGGTATATAACAGAAAGAAGCCGTTGTCGTTTTTTGGCACCTGGATACGAAGCAATCAATTGTCACACTTGGCCATAAACGACTTAATCTGTCCACTTTGTTCGATACAAAACAAATTACGACACATTGTAATAGCTGTTCCAATCACCACTTAAGTGGAATCTAAGAGCTTATCCTTTGTCGTACAGTTTTCTCTCGATGTGGCGTAATGTATCGAAGGTTGGAAATATGAACGTATCTTTATTAAATTATGTTCGGTATACATAACATAGTACTGTATAGCGAGTGAAATGATATGAGTAGACTTATTGTGTCCTTTCCACTACATTTCGGATATGGGAAAACGTATACTGTGACCAGAGAAATTATTTAGTTTAGTGTAAGAAATTATTTAGTTTAGTGTATGAAATTATTTGTTGTTTTATTCTGTTGAAAATATTCTGCGAAATCAATTCAATTCACTCTGATTCAACACTTATTCATCAAACTACATAAATCAATTTTCTATGGGAGTGCTTTGAAAGAATACATTTATATGCGCTCATATTTAAGCTGATAAAATGTATTCTAAGCGTCCATTTTTTCTTTTCCGCACTGTTCTTACTCACTCTTTTCATATCGATACAATTTCACTACTCACAAATTACAAACACTCGTACTAAAACTCAGTTTTGATAGTTTCCTTCACTTTCGAGACGATATCGATAACTGAAAACGCTGAGCATAGCTTCTTTGACAGTATCTAAAGCGGATAGGTCTTATTCCTATCTCATCAAAAACATACGCACTTATGGTATTGATATCTATGTATTTTGCAGGTGACTAGGTGTGACATCGACATGAAAATAGATCAGACCATAAAACATTTTCAACGTCATAAATTCCGATATGCTTCTATGTGTGGAGGTCGCGAGGTCCTTTGCAGCTTTATGAGTTCCGTTGCGTACGTACCGCACAGTCACAAGGAAATAGTCTAGTTTTATGTTTTGGCAAGTTCGAAAAGTTTCCTCCTAGGCCTAGAGTTCGTAAATCATCTTCTAACCACTCCAACGGAGACAGGGTTCTATACGACGATAGTGCTTTGGTGGTGCCGATATATTCTGGTGTATATAGATTGCTTGTCATTCGACTCCTGGGGGAAAATTGGCATCTTGGATGTAACCTATCGTAAACTGAAGTATATAACTTTTCCCGTAAATCTAAAACGATGGTCAATTAAAGTTTGGGGAACAGCTTGCATGCATATGATAGATGAGAAATGCTGAAGCGTATTCAAATTAGCTTCACCGTTTTTACTTGCCAGCGAACACTGTGCCAAAATCGTGTGTGAAGCTAAAACCTTCGTGATATTTCAGTTGTTTTTGTTGGTGATGAAGATCGTAGACTACACGACATTAAATGTTCTTGTGTATTCGAATATAAGTTTCAAGTGGAATTTTCTTTAACATTTTTGGAGACCATAGAACAAGATTCCAACAAAGCAATCGTAGGTTCTGATTCATACAAAACTAATCTCATTGAACAGCATTAGGCCAATGACAAACAGGGCGGTTCCAGCGAAGCGTTTCCCGAGAGGAAAACCGAGTTGGTTTAGTAGTGCGTTCATTTAACATTGTGATAACACACACCGCGGTTTGGACGCCTCTCGGTTTTGTAGTGCAAATCTAAACCGACTCGGTTTTATTCTCGGGAAACGCTTCGCTGGAACCGCCTTGTTTGTCATTGAGTCTTTCCACACTTGTATTCTTGATGCACTCCTCAAACCGGTTTTCTGGGCTAGAGACGGAAGAATCAAGGGGAATTCTCTACATTTTGTAGAGAATTCCCCTTGATTCTTCCGTTTCCTGCCCAGAAAACCGGTTTGAGGAGTGCATCAATAATACAAGTGTGGAAAGGCCCATTGGCTTTATTGACAAAAAAATTAAAAAAACCCATAATCAAAGCATCCGAAGAGCCAAGCGTAGTGAACGGAGTGAATCCAAGATCAATAAAACAAGACAATGAAATTGTGGTGCAGTTTTATTTGTCGAGCTTTAAGAAGTCAATGTTTGTTTCGACCTCGAAATCAATGGAGCTGAATCTTTTGTGATAACACTACTGGTCACGCAGATGTCGCCTACAGCTAAGCCAAATTCGTGAAAAATGCGATAAAGAGTCATAACATAAATAACGAACTGGTCAAAATAACGGAACCAGAAAATTTTCAGTTTGAAAATGTGGATTGAGCAAATAATATGTAAAAAAATTTATTCAATTTCCTAGCTTTCACAATTTGCCTATCATTGATGTTAGCCGGCTAACTTTTTATAATTTTGTTTTTTTTACGTCTGTTAAATTGATAATTTGCCCCATACTTAACAAGCGTTGCGGCAATTCTTTGAAAATGTTTTCTATTTTAACCTTTACTGAGCATACTTCTATTTGAATCAGTAACTTTACAAATTTACAGTTACATAAAAAATAGATTAGCTTTAAAATTTCATATTTTTTCTTCTCTAGTCAGAATGTGTTGATTGTTCTGCGATAAGAAATAAGACCAAAACAAACTTATTCTCGATTTTTCTCATTCATGGTTGAATGACACTCGTGTTTTAATACTTATCTGAAAAAGTGACAGCCATCCGGAGACGTTCCTTAATCGTACTATGGAGTTAACTATTTTTCGTGAAAGCAAAGTGATAAGTATTGTTGTCAATTGATTAAATATTCTGTACCCTTTAACTCTAAAATGTTTAATAAAACATGCAAAATATCTAGTATATTACCACATAATTTAAGTATTTTTCAGCGCAATGCTTAAATGTCCAATTATTGACTTTACCTAGAACCACACGTTTTGCATCAACCCATTACCTTAATCCAGTTTTGTAGTCAAATCGATGTAGGTGTTTATCCCAACCATTTTCTTAATTCATTCGAAAATACACTGCCATGCTCACAGACTTATATAAGTATATACATTTATTGTAAATGGATCCTTAACGATAGCTGTGTAAATTATCATTTGTGATACGAACGTCAGCATAATGTATGCATTTGATGGTGAAAGGGTAGAACGGCGAACTTAAAAGGCATTAATTAAAGGAGACAGCCACATTTAAGATTTATGGATTTATATACATATAGTATATGATATACCATATATGAGTAAGTAAAAGGTGCAAATCGGGACAATCATTATGTTAGTGACGATTAGGTGTGAAAAACCAGACCGATAAAATTGATTGCAAAATAGAATAGAATCGGTAATGCAAAATATGCAGATCTCATTGAGACAGCTCTATTAGCTCGTCTTGACCATATTTGAATTTCGGTATTTGGTCAAAAGTTTTTGATGAATATGATCTAAAATTTTCTTCCTATACTAACGTTTTAGGTATTTAGGTATGAGGTGAAATCGGTTCCTCATGCGTGGATGTAAAGTTCAAATAATATTTTCAGAATCATGCATATAGGAGGGGTCGGTAGCTCTGCTCGCTACGGCACCATAACCCAGTTATTATTAGAGGTGAGACAATCAAACAAGTATTTATTACCTCCGAATTAAAATATATGATATTTAGACGCCGACTAGTGTTGTGCAATTGCGAAATGTTTGAATCGATTGCCGATAGATCTCGATGGCTTTAAGTTGGACTCGATTGTTGATTCGATGGTGATGTGCACTCGAAGAATCGAATAAAACATCTCGCAATCTACCATTCAGTCAGTCAAGCCTTCAAAAATCGGTTGTTGGCAATCGAGCCAGCCACAAACAAGGTTCCGTAGGCGTAGCCAAAGCAGAAATGATCAAATATTTCCAAGCCAATTCGACAGTCTTGATAATTTTTAGAGAAGATTGCTTAAAAACAGTTGCCCAAAATTTTTTTATGAATATGCAAGCAACCCTACTGCTACAGCAGGCTCGGGATAAAAATCTTTCAAATTATTGTGTCTCCTGCAAAATTTTAACTTTTAATGCTTTGCCCACCTTTTCAATCTAAAATTGTCAGACTACCGCGTCGCAAAAGAACGGCTACCTTTTGCCAAGTTATCTAATTTTGAGCACTACAAATTTCAAAACTTCAATAATCCGACAAAACTGAAGTTCACAGGATGTATTCATTTTGACGAAGATCAGAAAGAAGTTTTATGAAAAAGTGGACGGACAACCCTGTGGCTGCAGTGCCATCTGGAAATATCCTCATTAAAAAATACTTTTTCCGATGCAGTTATTAGATTAATTCAGATTGTAGGTTGATGTTAATGTATACCAAATTAGACAGAACTTTGAAAAATTGTGATAAATTTGTCATCTACGATGATTTTGGTCCTTTTTGCACTTATGCCAACGAGTTGTTAAGTCGTAATCATGCTCCGCGGAGCATAAGTGAAACATTTTTAAATATTGCAAAAATTTAAGGAGCATCAAACATCTTTCCACCCCACAGTTTTCAAAATAGTTGGCGAATTGAAATCAAATTCACAGAATGAGCTGATCGAAACATGAGGCAAGATTATGGTAAGGACTGGTAAATTTACTGCAGAGAGAGTTGCCAGCAATTGTTATGGTACCGTAAGATGAGCCTTATAATGTAATCATGCAGCGACTTATTTTATACAAAAGACCAATTTTTTTTAGAAATTGGATATATTTCAGTTTCTTAACAAATATCGAAATTTCGAGGATTATCTGCACTCTCCGTCAGTGTCTATTTGTCCGACCAATAGTTTGACAAATCGTATCTGATGTGTCCCGATATTGTCGTTGAATCAGTCAATGCATATATATTTCAAACCAGTAAAAAAATATCTATAATTTCGTGTATTAAGCACTGTGGGCAACTACTGTCCTATTGACTATCAAACTTTGAGAGCTATCGACTTTGGCTACGAGCTACAGCATAGCTACAGTGCTGGGGTTCTTAGCTACAGTGCTGGCGATGACAATAGCTACCGTTCCTGCCTTCAGCTTTAGCTACAGTCATAGTCACACATAATCCTTCTATTATAAGTTGATATTTTTTCAATCGAATCCAGAACTTCTTCAAATAGCATGTACAAAAAGTACACTCCGTTACGAATCACAAAGCCTATTTCCATCCATGCATGCATTCTTTGGCTTAAAAATATGTATGCTCACAAAATAGGCACAAAACCAATCAATCAACAGCATTATTTCACTCCTCTGCCAAATAAACGTACACCCATATTTCGGCAAAACTTAGCTCCAAATCAACTCATTGCCTTATTGAAGAACACAATCGAATCAATGATTGGCTCGGAAAATAAAGTTTTGAATGCATCCTTTTCAGTTACAATATTCCGAGCAGTTCCTCGAGCAATATTTCGTCGTGGTGTTTGACTAGATGATGGTGCAACTCACCTCTAAGCACATTTATTCGTAAATGTACTAGTGGAACATCCTCGTCGCCACTATTTTCACTATAGGAAATCACGTTATCCTCTTTTGACTGCACAGAGACACAATCTTCAGTTTCAGAGATTTCCCCGTCTTCTGAACGGTGCTCATCATCAGAACCAACGTCATCAAATATATCAAGCAAACTTCTAATTTCGTCTTCTGTGGGAGACGCCATTTTTACCTTAGATACAAATAATTACTTTCAAACCATAAAAAAATAAAACATACGTAAATACCAACAGGGGTGTTGAGTCACCCCAGCAATGCCAATATAATATAAAAAAAACAACCTACTGCCAAAAGCTAACTTATCAGACTGTTTGTAATCACTCTAATTAGAGAATAGATCGAGCAATAGAAAGAGACAATAAAGGCAACATAATAAAATAATACTTTTCTCAAGTCATGGGGTGACGTGTAACCCCTGTTGCCATCCGAAGGTTAATAAAGAATGCAATATTTTTTATAGACAGATGTTTTTAAATGGGATCTTTTCTAAAACAAAAACTTGGTCAAGGTAGAATAAATGAAAACTTCGCATACAAAAAATAAACCATTGATTGTACTAAGTTAAAGTATAACACTCTCTATCGCAACTAGCACTGATATCGTTGTCCTTGTATCTCCTCAAACACCTCGCAGTTTCTTGGTGGCGGCTTAGTTGCTCAACAACGTGCTCTCCCTAAACTTTGTTCGTAATTTTAATTTCAAAAGATACTCTCTCTTCAATTCGATAATCGTTTCGCCATCATTCTGTAAAACAGTACTTACATACTTGGAATATATAACCGGAGAAACTTTTTTCATAAAATAGATGAGGCGAGAATTCTGAAATGTCCGCTTTTGAAATCGGTTTCCTGCAATAGTGGAAGGAAACGTCTCTATCGTTCGAAGGAAGTTTCCTGTCTCGTCGTTTGAAAGACCTCCAGTAGTTCATTTCAGTTCGCCATCATACAATCTAAGAGGGCTGCCATTTTTACATTTCCAACTTAAAATTCGTATGAATAGTTAAGAACGTATATGCCATTTGTAATGATATGTGTTTATAAGCGACAGAAGAATCTTATTTCCAGAATCAAATTCTCACACTCTGCACCAGGATTCATAATGTATTAAACAATTTTCTAAAACCTCATCTACAAACACATAAAGAGAAAATGAGAGCAATCATAGTCATGTTCCAGACATTTTTGTCTACAATGGACAATTTTAACAAGTATGAATGAGGATTTTTTAGATGAAACAATTTTCATAACCTTCAGACGTTTTCCTGTTAATTTCCTCATCTTCGACTGGCTGACAGAGACATTGTCTTTTGTTCTAGACAAGAATATTTTCGTCAAGAAGAAACTGCTAAATCGTACAACAACCTCGCTAGTTTCTTGAGAATGACTGAGTTCTTCGCTGCACGAAGGCGCAATCTAGCAAAGATGTCACGAAGATAAGCAAAAAAGATGATACAATGTAGTATATTGTCTTTAGTGAGGACGGATTGAGAACGGAGTGGTCTTTTTAGTTAGTAGTAGATGAACAATCAACGAAATATAGATTATGCCGTATCTCTAAAAACTAATTGATTATAAAATCTATAAAAATGTAGTAGATTTTGCATAGTCTAGGAGAGTTCAATATGTAAAATACTTGTCGTTAGATAAAATATTTAGATTTTATTGCAGTTCAGAGCAATTTACAATCTTTTGATCGAATACACTTTTTGAATTATGCCGAAAAATTAAATATTTAGCAAATATATTATCTGTTACTCCTAGATAGAATATTTTAGAATTTTCTTTACAAATAAAATATAAACGCAATACAGTGAGCTACTGTCGACTTTTCAATAGTTTAATTAAAAGGAAAATTGGGGAAATACCTTGTACTTGATTTTTAATCTAACCTAAATGCAATTTACTAACTAATCTTAATATTATCTATTTGTATTGGAAAAGTAATTTGATCAGTGAATTGTTTGCATTTTGACACCAGTTTGAAGGAGAGTTTCATTTTTCCCAGTAGTTAATTTTGAGTGTATTTGCACTTAGATGAAAATGGTTGGCTGAGTAGTACTACGATACGGAGGATTTATCCAATATTCTTTCAAGCATCTGTTTTGAAAAATTTGAGCTCTTTGTTGTGCATGCTGTCAAATTTACCCCAAATAGCCTACTATACGTGGTTAAACTTTTTTGTGTGTCAAAAATTTATTTCTGGTGTTTAATTGAGATCGTATGCTACCTAGTGAATATAGAGATCATAGACATTTAGAAAATTTTTCCACAGTCACTTTCAGTTAAAAGTTAATTTTTTCGAGTAGAAGGTTATCAAGGACAAGTACATAGGTTTTAGTGTCTACACAATTACTTCGTTGAGAATGTTTATTTTTCTGGATGGTAAGTTTGTTTGTTTACACTTCCTGGCGAATAATATTGCCTGCTATTTCAATGGGCTAGTTTTAGTCTGAGATAATATTCTTCAGGAAAACGTTGATGGTCTTTCAAGTCGTGAATCATGTGACTATATCGGATGATCCTACCAAAAACACCTATTTCACAGACGTTGTGTTAGAAGTGAAAATGTTAAATAGCAACGGACTCAAGCATGATTCTTCCGGGACATCTGCAAGAATACTCAGCAGAGAAAAACATACATACCGACAATGTGATTTCCGATGCTAGAGAATTTTTTCATTATGTTTATCAAACCCTTCTGCGAAACTAGTCAAAACTTTTTGAATTTCAAGACCAACGAGTCCAACCATTTTTTGCGGTATTCACAGATTTTATGATTGCTTTTGTAAATCTCTATAATTGGTAGGCTGTACTGTGTGTACTGTACCGAATGGGGAAACAGGGATGATGCTGAGACATTCTAGAAATATTGTGAAACTGTGGAGAATAAGAGAGCCTCAAAAATTTGGCTGAGCCCACTGACAATGCTAATAGGGCAGTAGATTGTTCGAGTTTGTAAATCTATCTCAGCTTTCGATATTGAAATTACTACAGGAGATCCCTTTCACACTTGGAAAAGTAGCCTCGCTGTAGACAAGAGTTAAGTATAAAGTTGAGCAATACCAAACTTCTAGGTAAAAGATTTCTTAAAATAGCGTTTGGGATCTTGTAGGAAGTAGAGAATTCTTTTATTTTGCGGCAGAAGTACAATTTATCCAATTACTTGATATTTGATATTGATCTAACTTCTTGATTTTTATTTGACATCCTGTGAGGTTTATTCTATTCCAGTGAAGTTTGCGTAAGCTAAAAATCGTGGAACTCAGCAACTATGACTAATTAGAAGTTGGTTGTTTTACCTATATATATAATTTTAAGATATTTATAATATCTTCTAAAATGCTTGCTTTTCTTGTTGTCAACCACAACCTTTACTATTAATACAACCCCCTTGTCAACAATACTTTGCCCCCAGTTTATTGCATCTACTTCGGTACCGAACTCGGAGCAGGTGTATCTGATCCCCAAAATGTGTAAATAGGTTCATGACGTATGACAGACAACTACGGAGCACATTTTCTTTCGCTGAAGACATCGCGTTGATTAGGAGACCTTAGGGGTGCCTAACTGGATGAAATCGGCTCAGTTTAGTGCAGATACTTTTTGAAACAGGTCAGGACTGGTTATAGCTCCGATCATGATGATCATGAAGAGACAACTACTATACCTTAGTTTTGTTCATTCTGCCTAAGATTCTATGTTACCAGGAACAAAATAAATTTCTGGATATTTGTGGCTACTTTTAAACTATTCGAATGAAGCTTGCTTATTATGCTGGATTAAAAGAGTATGTCTTTTGTTTTAGGAGTAATTATTTTTAGTCGATGATAGTAAATACGTCTTTTTCTAGTGACAGGTTGTGTTTCAATTTTGAGATATTTTTCTCAATTTTTCAAAATTGAAAGTGAGATCCGAGGTTGGAAAGGATATTGGACTACTACATGGTCAACAAAACTGATTACTTAAGAATTACTATCCTCATTAAATTTGTAGACATCTTTTCCAAACATACTGTATACAATATGGGTTATACTACTGTCTATTTGTTCCTTCACGTCCATATTATTATCTGAATCATTTAATAATAGGTTACTAATTCCTGGATATTTTTGTTGATGCTTAAAATTATTAGATTTCCAATCATTACACAATTAAAGGCACACTACTGCTACAATAGAAAGCCCTTTTGAGTAAGGTAAAGACAGGTTAAGTACCAAAATGCATACCCAACTTATCCCAAAACTGGGTGTGTAATTAATTTTTGATAAACTTTACCTGATAAGATTTTCAAACGAAAATGATTTGGTCTCTAATTCATGCAAATTCAAACGAAAATTCTCCAGTAAATCGTTTAGTCAAATAGAGTAGTATTTTGAAGTTCCCAATAAGAAAACACTTATTATATAATTTTTTAGAGGACAAATTTTCCCGAACCTTCTTACATATAAGAATATTTTCTTCGATTTTGACCTAGCAACTGGATATCTTTGTTATATTTTGAAATGAAACATTGTTAAATTTTATGTTGTTTATGTCTAATTTAATTTTGTTTATATCTAATTTATGTGACTATTAATGAAACGTTTATTCTTGTTTTTTTTTCATTTAATCAATATAGATAAGCGGGAGAACAGATAATTTTCTCTTCTCTTACCCCCATATATCTACACGAGGCCGATTCCAAGAAACAGGATTTATTCTATTTTCATTTCAAACAAGAGCAAAAAATCGATTTATCAGTTACCTTGTTTATATGTAGTAATTGATGGGCATTTCAGCTCTACTAAAATAGAATCGGTAAGCTGGTCCTGGAGAAAAAATCCGAAAAAGTGTCTGCTTTATTTTCATGCCAAATACAAAAACAACTCAATTTCCAATGCAAATTTCTACCGATTGTAAATAGCACTAGAAGGCTACTATGGACATTTTTTCAAATTGATTTTTCTAAAAAATATTTTTGAGAAAAATATTAAATTACCTGCTTTGGAGACAAAGATGTTTAGGTCTCATGAGCGTTTTGAATGTAAAGACACCTCTTCTCGGCCACCATATCCTCACGATTTCATGCAGCAGCTCACGTTAAGCTGTATCATTAGTTTTTACTTGCTTCCAAAAAATTGCGTAGGAAACAGCGTAAATGCTGGTTTTAGTATACCATAAGGTGTAAGTAACTGCGTGCAGGTAACTATCACCTCTTTCCAGCCAACAATGTTACCGTAAATGAGATGCCTGCACGATTTAATGACGAGAACTCTTTTCCAAACTAATAATCGCTGTATTCAATCAGAAATGCAATGAATTAAGTGAAAACAAAGAAATTATTCTTACAATGTTAATTAGTTCAACATATTTCTAAATTTTCTGCTTGGTATTTATTTTGCGTCTAGTCAACTTGTTTCAGATAAGTTATCAATCCATACTTCGGGAAGTAAGTTTATCTGATAGTTCGATTTCTACAACAGTGTAACTGATACACATTGAACAAAGTTTCTAGGTCTGCACTTTCTCCCCTAGGTTTCGAAGTCATTCACATCCAACACTCGGTTGCTGGGACGCTATGGAGGCCCTTCCTTACAATTTGCAGAAAGAAGCCAAAATAATGCACAAGGTACTCACAGCGCTTTCGCAACTAGCGTATTGTTTCGTATACAGGCGCCAAGTCAAAGAAGATGTGCGGCAAATAGTCATGGAGATTGAGGAATATGTAGGGAAAACCATGTTACTATTAGCTGTTTTCGAACGTATTACGGCTATTGTCATGGAACATAATTTTATAGTCTAAAGTAATTTGCATTCGTTGTAATACATGAGGAAGTTCAATGTTGATTAAATGCTTTCAATATTGTTTCCCCGCTTTTCTCTATGAATTCAGCACCTCTACCAAACTTCACTGAAGCAATCAATGTTAATACTACTCCAGAATGAAAGAAATACGTGAACAGTCCCGGCACTTCTAAAGTATAGATACTGTGAATTAAATTAAAAATATGTACAGGCGGAGTATATGCAGAAATAGAAATACGTTCGGGAATCAAATTACACCCAGTGATAATTTCCGTGTGCCCGTGCCACGATTCCCGTCTTGGTCTTATCGCAATCTTCGTCCGTAGACAACGCGGTTGAAGCAGTATCAGTTAGACGCCCCAGAGTATCATTTGTACATGAACTGCATTTGACAATCACACTTTAGATGCATCTTGTATTTCAGTATCGAGGAATCATCGACACGATTCGCATATACCTAATACGGTTCGGGCGTTAAGATGCAGTGATACAAGGACGTGTAACTGTGAAATTAAATGTTGGTGGTTGGTGCCAATCGAATCGGTTTCGAAGTGATGTGTGAGAGGTGTTAAAGATGTTACGTTTTGGAAGAGTTTAAAAAAAAAGAGTTTTATGTGCTAGTTCAAAGTTTAGTGACACCAATATGACCATTGGAAGTGATGATCGTGAAGAGCTCCTCAGGAGTAGTTCTTTTGGAAATATAGATAATGTAAGTAGGACACTCTTGCAGATGAATTGTAAAGTGATCAAAAACTCAATGAAGTGGATATATAATTGAATATTTTACAATATATAGAACATCATCAACAGTCTAATCGACCATCGTAACACTCCGTTATGAGTGATAGTACACAGATCGGGTTCAAGCTTATTTTTTGTAGATTGAGTGTTTTCTACAAGCGTCTTTGCAAGGGCTCAATACGCAAAACTGACTAAAGATTTGTTTCGACACACTATTCATTGTAGCTATAATCTAAATAAAGCTAGAAAGAAAGTCAAGATGGGATTTAAATTACTTGGGAGTTATAGTTGGATAATTTTTCGCCAAAATGTGTCTTGTTTAAAAATTTGCGCAGCCAAGTGGATAACGCACCAACTGCTAACGTATGTGGTATCCAGTTGGAGTCTAGCTGTGGTCCAACAATGGGCTTTATGTTAATTTAGTTGTAAGTCGATACCTGAGTCAAATTAGGGGTCAAGTGGGGCGTGAAACTTATGATTCCATACTCGTGTGCATTGACTTTGAATGAATTCTCTGTCAACTATAACCATCAGAGCCTATAAGGGTTCTAATTGGGTAGCTTCACTTTACGTTTTGTTTAGTTTGGAGATGTGAAAATAGTGGTTCCTTTTGGAAACTTTAAATTATGGTTTTGGTCAAAGTTTAATGATTTAATTTTGTGCAACACTTGATCATTCTTGAAGTGCTGTTCTGAACTCACTTCACTAGCGCCCACTGTTCACATACATAAATAGTGCTACAAGCAGATGGAAAGATAAATCAAAGTAAACATATGTGAGTCAATATGGAACTCCAATCGGTTAAATCAAGTTTAAAGTTGAAAAAAGTGATCTTGAAATTTGTAAAGTAAGTACAAATAATCATATTATGCATTACTACAATAGAAATAATTTCTCTCCCTTTAATTACTGCTCCCCCCATCAAGATACCAGCTTTCCGCCTTATCTGATATAATAATAAATTAAGTATCAATATTCTGCACAAACCCATAATTGATTATGCACCAAACCTTTAATTTCAGTTTATGGTAAGCATTTACATTTTAGTCGAAATATTCTTTGTTTTCTACAAAACTTTTTTTCTTTGAACTATTCTTCCCTCTTCTCGCACAACATAATAGCTTGATGCTTGAATATGGTGATTCGTACAAGAAAGACACAAATAGCTCTGCTGCATAGCGTTAATCTCATTAAAATGTGAAATTGATAGGGGCATATTACATTTTGTATTCGTTCTGTGGTTTTTGTTACGGTTAATTATTGCAGTAGTCATAGTAATATTTTTTTTTGCTTTTCGTCAAATACAAAATATTTTCTAAATAGGTCGAAGATTTTCGTACATTGGTCTATACTTATTAATTTTTTGATGTGACGTATTTGAATACAACAATATTATTTATTTATTTCAACTACTGTTATTTCAATGTGATTGAGGCTGATTCAAATATTAAGTTCTAAAGCAATGATCGTAGACTTGAATGTAAACTCTGAAAAAAACTTATAATGATACGCAGCAGAGTGGAGTAAGTATTGTTAATCCAACAACAAAAAACGGGATCTAAAAATTGTTCATATTTAATACAAGTTAAATTCAAAACTTTCCATATGCCTTGGAAAAAAATAGAACACTTTGAAAATATATGCGTATCAGTGATTATTGTTTTAGTAAAAAATATTGTTCCAAGCTTTTACTTCCATGTACCAGCAAATATATTACTCTGGTCACAGTATTTTTTGTATTTTTTTTTATGCAAAGTCCGAATTAGCTTTTTTCTTCAGAATATTTCGAAAAAAATTATTTAAATTCAAAAACACTCTTCATGTCATTCCCCACTGCTGGTGACGAATTTAAGTACATTTTTTCATTCAGTGTCTCCATCATAACTAAAATTACTATATATTCTTAATAATGGCCTAAAAAGAATACGAGTGTGAAGGAACATGCTGAATATCCAAATTTCCTGTTGATTAGGAATTCTAAATTTTGATTATTGCAGATGTTGCACCCTTACTCCACTTTTGGTTGTGAGCAGTTTGCACTCAGACTCTGAAACTCGGAATACTGGTGTACTTAGGGTGTCCGCCAATTGTGTCAAACAAATTGAGTGCTCTGTCAGGTTTATTGTGTATGTAGGAGTTCCTTATGCACCAAGGAATTCTGATAACCTTGCGAAGTGCAATATTTTGGCATACTTGTAGATTTTCCATTAATTTTAGTAATTTGTCCAGCTGTAGAGCAGTTGAAGTCTCAAAACTTGCTTGTAGACCAGCGCCTTAATTGTGGTGTTCAGATGAGATGATTTTAAAAGAGGGTAGAGGGCGCTGATGGAATTATTTAAGGTTGCGCATTTCTTCTGTATATGTGCAGTTTGTTATCAAATGTGCGACCTAAATATTTCGTAATCCTTTGCCATTCTAAGATCTGGTCCTCGGCAATTAGTTGTCGTTGTGTCTGTTGTCTTTTGTAGGTAATAGAAATCGCTTGGGGTTTTTTTCAGTGCTAAGCTTTATCTTCTATCGTAAGATATATACACGTATCGTCAGCAAATAGAGAGATATTTACTTTGTTAGAGGTGGAAATATCAGTTGTGCATAATTTGTACAAAATGGGAGACAAGAGAGGCCCTTGGAGTACTCCGGCTGCTATGGGACGCATGGAAAAGTAGTGATTGTCTATACTAGCTTGAAAAGCTCTGTTTTGTAGAAAATATCCGATTAACTGTGAGTATATTCAGGTCAATTCGTTTGACAGCACGCCCAGCATGCAAACTTTATCGAATGCCTTCGCAATATCGAGCATGACTAGCCCTGAAGATTCTCTTTTGCTTAAGCCTGGTTTTATGTGTACACTATGCGAGAAAATTGAAACACAGTAGACTGTTGCCATTTAAACCCACACTTTTCTAAGGGCAATCAGTTATTTTGAGTGACAATCTCTCTAAGCCGGGAGAGAAAAATGTGTTCTGCAAGTTTGGCTATGGATGAAAGTATGCGACCGGATTATCAATTTTGCGGAAAAGCTGTCTTTGCCGGGCTTGGGGATAATGATAATTTTTTGATATTTTTCATCAAGAGTTTTACTTGCTCCCGAGATGTAGGTATTATATTTCCTCTCTGTTCTCTGTCGAGTACAATATTTTGATGCAGTCTATTCAATACGATCTTCCCTTTCAACATCGTCATCTAAGCCGTTGTTCCTTTGAAATTAGAACTGTAAAGTATCAACAAAGGATTTACTTTGTCTGGTGTACTATACTTTGGTCCAGTAACTGCGGAAATCGGAGGCATGATCGGCTTGTTTATCATTCTGAAATATTTGGACAGCATCCATAATGAACCACTTTCAGGGTCAAAACTGCGCATGAAATGCTCCCATTGCTCATTTTTGGACTCTGTTCTTTTGAATATTTTCTGAATTTTTCTGAATTTTTCTTTCATTCAATTGTTTGAAGAGGGGATTTCTTTTAGGGATTTTGGGTCCGCAAACGCACTGTAGAGGATTAGAATTGGGTCGGACTACCTGAGCAAAGGACATTTCAATATTTTTGGGATTTTTCCGGCACGCTTCGTAGCTTGCGGGATGCTCACCTCCACAGTTAACGCACTTTAGCTTCTGTTCTGGAAGTTTGGTGCAAGATTTATGATTGTGAAGGACGTCATATCTGACACACTGCGCCTGTGCATGACATTCATTAGAAGAGTAACCGAATCTTTGGAAATTATTGCATTGCCCTTGACCAGCATTAGGTTTTTGTGCATCAACCTTGCATACTAGGTGGCAGATGGTTAAATGTGTCCAGCAAATATACCAGGCCTTAGTTTACTATATCAGAAGTTCATGCTTTTTCCTGCTTTTTCTTTGTTCACTTGCTGGACAATTTCATTCTCGATTCTGTGGAACAAGCAACCATCGAAATTCTCTTTGATCACGAACTTATGCAGCGGTTCTGTTTAATTCGAGTTACTGTTGCATTCCGACTTATTCGAGTTGATTTGCTGATCCTCTAACATAACCAAAAATATAATTATCAACCGAGTTGATGATATCGGCCGGAAGTGGAGTATTATTTCAGTGGACTAATACTGCTCTATTAGTCTAATAGAGCAGCATTAGTGCATGAATTGTTGCTAAGTTCACTAAACAGCTTTAATTCATCATCATAGTCGTAGAATACATGCTAGGATGCGCATAATTGTACTGAATTCAAAACTAGCCATTCCACAACACTATCCAACTTTCACATAAAAAAACTTATGAGGGTACTCATCGAAATAGAAACAAATTTTTTTTAGCAAAATCCCAACATCTAAGCGAATATTCTTTTATAATTCTTATCCACGCCTCCATGTTAGGTGGCGTGCCCTGAAGTTAAGATAGCCTTTAAGCACATTTACCTATCTAAGCAAGATTTTGTGAAATATAGTTCCCTTCAAATAAGTGAATAATGTTATGCAAACTACATTATGTGCATATTGCGCCGTCTACAAAAACTGGTGCATCATAGACGTAAAGACGGAATAAGATTTCCGTGGTAAATATACGAAAGAAAATTTTGTTTACAACGTTTCAGTACAATAGTCCATCCAATACTAAATTGACGGATATTATTTGGTCTGATAGTAAAATCATACTGTCAACAAATATATTCATCTCGATAGCTCATATTATTCTCTTTTTCTCGCATATTGGCCTCCTGTATATTCCCTACATATTCCTCCATAGCATCAGTTTGATTGTATTGCTAAGCACAGTTCATTTTTCTTCTGCAAAATATAGTTAAAGTACAGCAAGGAATGCATGTACACCACAGTTTTTTCTATTTCTTTACAGTTTCATTCATTGAATATCACATTCCTTCGAGGTCTATAGATATTTCTTCACAGTCTATAGATATTGCATTCATTCGAGTTAGGTTTTTCACTAAGAAACTCGATACAGGTCAATATACACATGGTAGACAGGAAAATAAGTTCGTAACAAAGTTTCGATTACAGCTGCAATTGAATCTACGTTAATTTACATCGAACTAAAATAAATAACATTGAATGCAGAAAAATCAATGTATAATTTGTAATCTACAATTTACCAAATTAAATACAAAATGCCAGCTTCGTGTGGAAAGCTTAAAAGCTTCAAAAAAATTTTCGGTCGATTTAAATCGAAATTCACTCTTATATAATTAAAACATCCTTAGCCTTTCAAGAAATGCTATTGGCCAAATATACTACTAAAACTAACTTAACATATTCTCGCTCACGAATCCAGATGCACTAACACTTCCACATCATGAACAAACAGACCATCAATTTTAGCTTACATTTTTCCCAGTTTCTGTTTAAAGATAAAACACATTATTTGGATCCAAATAAATCACCGTTTTTTGTCTAACACGATTATTTCTTTGCTTTGCACGATTACTGTAATGCATTTTCGTACTATGGAAACCTACTTTTCGGACGACATGAAATAAATGAGCCCCGTCACCATTTAAATGTTGGGGTATTAGTTCAAATGTTAACCTCTTCACGGCAAACGATAAGAATAGAAGTGGATTTCCCTTGAGCAGACGACTAATCTTTGCTTGTTTATCGCTTCGAGAATAAATAAAAAAAAACTCTGCTACTTATGGTGCATTCTGATTTCAGCAGGACTAAAAATGTTTAAGGGTCTAACTAATATGTGAAAAGTATTCATCGTAGTGTTTAGCGACGAAGATAGCTGAATTGAATTTATCAACTCAACCATGACCTATAACTTGTGTTTCGCTGATTGGAAATTATTTACAAAAACATCTTTGAAAATATTATGTATTTTATCATTCTATTGAGTTCTAAGAGGAGTCAACATGCGGTATAAGGAGTCTGAATGTCACTCAGTGGAGCTCGGCGCTAGGTAATCAACTAAGATTTATTTATTTTTTCTTGCAAGGGACATACATTATAAATTAAGTCATGTAATTTATAATGGTATGATAAGCTGAGCATGACCAACATAAATTAAGTCTTTTCTATAGGAGTTATCATCGCTTTCATCTTGTTTAGAATATATTATGGAAAATTTTGTAAATTTACATTGAAATAGTTGGTAATTTCATACGATATTTTTGGCTCCACCAATTAGAAACTAAACACTTTTGTTGTGTCTTTAAAACGGGGACCAATTTTTGAACATAATAGGTTCCGGTGTTCCCAATACATATTCTATCCCTGACCATCTTCAGTGTTTAGCTTTTTTCGCAAGCAAAGTAAGTGAATTGTAAAAAGGCGAGTCATGTACTTTAATTTAACATAAGATACAGTAAAAATTAGCGAATAACTGCTTTTTGAGTTCGCGAAAATTTCGCTCATTTTGGATTTTTTTCTTCAAATTTTAACAAAAGTAAGCGAAAGAATACAGATATAAATTAAAAAGGATTTAATAATTATCGAAATTATCAAAAAACTGCGTGATCCGCAACAGAAAATAGAAAAATCAGCAAATGTTTTCTTTGTGGCACTAATTGGGATGAGAGAAAGCCTGAACACCATCTCTTTAGGAGACACTAAAACTTTCTATGAATACTAGCAGGGTTTTGCGAAAATAATCGCATGAAATTTCAAAGTAAGTGCAATTTGTAATACGTTTAAAAAATCTCAAATGTTTGTATTCGAAGCTACTCTAAGCCTTCGTGTGAGGAGCTTGAATATAAATATCACTGTCCTGAGTATAAATAACAGTTTGTGATAAATTCATGGCTTGGTCAGCGATGGCTAAAAAATTGAAATTATTTTAATTATGTAAAGAATCAACTGTAACAAAATTAGCAAAAATTGTTTTTCTGAAGAAATAACATTCAGATTCTGATTCAACCTTTGCAAAGTGAAAGCCAGTTGAAATACTTTCCTCACAATTTATCAAAACTGGGCGGCCAATTCGTCATAACTTATTGTTCTTCATAGAGAGCTAACGTACGTGCAGTTTAAAATGCTACAGGTTTAAACACACTTTTGACGAAAATATAGTAGGGTCTATCTTATAGACTGCTTGTAAAGGATTAACCTTCGGCATGCAATGTGAAAATAATGTTTATTTTTTGATTGCAAAAACACACACACAAACACATAACTTGCGCAATACTTTTCCAGCACTGTCAATTGACGTGCCAATCTTTAACCGCCAGCTACTGTGAAATTTAACTTATTTGGTTGTGTTAATATTTAGTGCATTTTGAAAGTCATGAGGTTGAAATAACCCGACATTGTATGCCGAAGGTTAATAAATATTTTGAGCAGTGAATGAACAATTGTTTGAGAACTTCAATAAGGTCCACTAAACTAACACAATGTAGCCACTAGATTCAAAAATCAAGAACGGTTGTTGTACATTATAACACTCGTTCAAATCAAAATAAATAAGAAACAACATGACACTAATTATTTTGTTGATTTCATTTTATTCATTTTCTTTTGTCATTTTGGAATTCTATATTACATTTTCTCGTTGATAGCAGGCGCCACGCCAATTGCGCAGTGGCTGCTGTTAAAACTATTGTAGGAAAACAATACATGTAGCAATTATTACACGCTTTGATAATCAAAGCATCACCATACATTGTATCAAAAAGAAGTGAAAAAGACAGAAAACTTGAAAGAATTGAAAACAACAGAATTTTTCTTTTTCTCAACCTCAACATCATTTTAAGATTCTAACGACTAATTTATTCTAGACTTTTCAATTTGTTCGTCACACTGGTGCAAATATTTACCAGCACCGCCAACAACAAATTCCAAAGCATATCAACGTGATTACCAAATTAAAAAAATGACCGAGAATCGCAAATGACCTTTGACTTTAATAAAAATAATACTAATTTATTGCTTTTCAAATACAAGCGGGTACTTATAAAAACCTAAATAAGCAATCACCGAAAAAAAACTCAGTGAAAGATCAACGGTCCATAATCAGCCGACAAATTTCCTAAACGGCTAACAGTAAACGGATCTGTATATCAAAGTACAACGTTTCATAACATGAGCATTGCAATTTTAAAATATTTTTGTCTTAATTTTTCCTCGCTTTATATATTTTACGCATGCATAACATTAAACATGATAGTGCAATATACTAACATGAATATTGATTGATAAATTAAATGACTCGTACTGATAGCAATTGACATCAACGTGCAATGATTATGCAAGTCTATTTACGATTGTTTTCTGTTTTATTTTGCAATAAAACATCAATAATGTACGCGATAAGGTGCTTTGCATTCGGAAGTAGAATAAATATTTTAATAACTACAGTAGTACCGTGATAGGCGGTCCGCTTCTGATGTTAATTCATTTACATTGAATTTATTTTCAATCGATTTTTTCAAAATTTATTTTGATTTGTAAATAATAGTATGATTGATTACATTCATTGAGATGATGACACTCGGTTGATAATATATTTCGTTGCATTAATATGTTGATGTAATTCATGATTAATGTAATGATTTGATTTAGGAAATAGTATCATATTTCAGACTGTACTTCTTGCAATAGAGACTGCTATCAAACCGTTAAGTTATTTTTGATATTTTTTGGCTACTGTGTTCAACATGCTGGGCAAATTATGATGAAGAGTTTTATACAAGAACAAATGAATAGAAGCGGAAAAAGTGAAATATCGAAAGATCCTGTTTAGTGACAAGGCTGATTTTTGACACAATGGATCTATAAACAACCAAAATAGCCATTTATGTAAGCCTTATGACTTAAAGACTTATGAGGCTCAAGTACTCCTAAAATAGCGCACTGTGTACTGTGCTCTTCACGCTGGCTTATTTTTTTTTCAAAAATTAAACTGGAGGTCACGTGACAATGGTCAGCGTTAATTATCAACGTCAGTGATTATTTGTTCATAAACATGGACCACATTGAATCATGAGCCATACTGCCCAAAACATTGACTTTCAATATTATATCGCCGATTCGACGCCAGTCGATGGCTATAAAAAGTCTGGTGTCTGAAAGTTAATATTCAGTGCAGTAGAATTGCAGAAGAGAGCCTAATGCCCGAAAAATTTAATTTACATTGAATTAATACTTTTTAATCAAACTTAATTCCTATAGTTACTTTTAAAAGATATTTATTGTTCTTAAAAACGCCCTTTACAATAACAAAAAAGTAGCTTTATCTGCCAAAAGAAGCTTCCGAGCATTAGAAATGGGATTTTAATATTGTCCCGATATTTATCATATTAAAGAAAAGTAATCCCACGATAACCCTCGAACGGGTCTAGGGGTTGAAGCTGGTAGAGAGCTTCATTACACTTTTGTTAATCATTGTGAATACGAGTGTGGAGTGATTAGTCCCACGACTCACTTTACCCCTGATTTAAATCAGGTACCTAATCAGAGCTAGGTGAACTCAAAGCTTGGTGCGCGGACCCTCGTCCGAACCTGGATTCGAACCAGGGACCCCACACGCAAGAAGCCAGTGCTCTACCCACTAGGCTACTCAAGCTTTACTTATCATATTGATTACATCAAAGTTTTTTCTCCCAAATTTTGCGTATGTTACGGGCATTATAACGTCAGGTTTATGCCAAAACCATGAATGTGCTAAAATGCTATTTCGAGTAAAATCAATTTGAAAATTTGACATAATATTATAAATCAGTTTTAAAATATAAGAACAATTTTTTTTCTAATTAAGGAAGATAATATTCTAATACTATTCCGTTACACGAAAACAATGAATCTGCACATTCATGATTTTGGTGTAACGCATTTTGCAAATGCTTAGTTTTTAGGTGATTCATAAAATTGAAATTTTGACTTTGTGTAGGCATAAAATGGAATTTTACATTTCCGGTTTTGGCAAATTGTTTATATAAGAATTCCGCGTACAGTGAAATGAAAAACTGAAAATCACCAAAAAAGCACATTCATGGTTTTGGCCTAAACCCGACGATAAATCTTCAGTTTATATTTTGATGTTTCCTTACTGCAATGTAGAAAGGGCCAACTTGCCGAAAAAAATAAAAGCTTCATAGCAAATTTGTGAAATGGTTTGGAATCTAAAAAAAAATTTAAAGCCCATACTTTTTTCTCTCCAGAGACCGATTATGTGATGTAAATTAGGTAAATGCAAAGCGATGTAAATTAGGTCACAGGAAATCATTCCTATACCGATCTTCTTCTAAAGTATGCATACGCATGTGAACCCGTATGCATAAACATTTAACTTACTGGCTAGCTGGTTTTAAAAAATATCATCACAAATATGCATGTTAGATTTGTTACCACACGATATTGAACGAATCTAGATGCGGTTTTGTTGATTTGCAAGAAGTTAGCGGAACTTAATCTTATTGAATAGTGGCCAAAACGTGGTGTGATTACTTTGTACTTCACTTCCGAGATACATCAACGAGAACTGTGAAGTAAAGAGATTAAGATTATGTAGTGCATTACTTGAACCCATATGCTAGAGAATACGAGGCGGCATATGGTTAAATTTGATACGTTCGGCGCTATGAAAGAATGAATTAACTGTTTTGTAAACGTTACAGACTCAAATAGAAAAGTGTACAAATTCATTGACAAAATAATCTGCGAAATCTGGGCAATCCTGTGCCAGTGGTGCCATCCTGAAAAATTACTTAGAAAAAAGTCTACTTTTTGCCTTATAAATTCTGATTCAGTCACCAAATTTTGACGTAATTACAATATACACACTGTAGCTGAACCTGACTCTAAGACGAATTTGGTAGAAATTCGGATGAAAATTAGGTTGGAGCTGTCAGCTACGGTAATTTTAGTGTTTTGAATTTCGAAAATATGCTCAGCAAAATAAAGCTTTTTGCCCCATAACTACCACTGCAGCCATGCAATCAAAACGAAATTCACATGGTAAATGGACCTGATTGTGGGTAATATTCAGTAGGAATCTAGTCGAAAAATCATTATAGGTTTGCGAGCTGTGGTTGTTTTTGTATTTTTTGCCATATCTTAAGCAAGCGATTTTATCATAAAATGATCTTGCAGTAACAATTAACAACAAATATTAAGATAGAGTGGTAATGCTAAACTTCTTTATACCCCTGTAACTTCCAACGCAGTCATCGAATCAAAACAAAATTCGCATAAAAAATTTGCAAATTTGACTTCGACGGGAAGCAGCATTTTTGTCACTATCGAATCAATAAATGCTATCGTTAACTATTCGTATGCCGAAAATCTACAATGAAAATAAGTAAACAATGTTTCAATTTTCCAAGATCTGGAAATTTTTCAGATGGCGACTCCAAACATATTTCTTTAGATGAAGTCACCGGATGAAAACGAAATTCATATGGTAGGTTGATTTCAACGGGAAGCAGTTGTGGTAGACTTAAACGGCCCACAGACACGGAGATCTGGTCGTCGACTTGGTTGCAGATATGCAATATCTGCGACCAAATTCACTGTCTGTGGGCTAGTCTCAGATAGGGCATGCAATCCCGAGATTTCGGGATCTCGGGATCTCGGGATCCCGAGCCATTTTGGACATTTTCGGGATCCCGAATTTTTTATCGGGACTCCCGAGATTTCGGGATTGATAAAATTCAACCCATTTTGGGATATAGAAAGCAGAACTTAATACTAAAAGACATATTGTTTTATGAAAACCGAAGCGGAAGCCAGTTGTGATAATGAATTACAGCTGGCGTATGATTACATGCTTAATATTCCACCAAAAAGTGTACCCGAAATATCTTTTTCAGCAGCTGGATATATGTGCAGCTAAATCAGGTCTAGTTTAAATTTTGAAACTCTTGACGAATTATGTTTATTAAGAGCATACTTTCAAAGCGAATCAGCAGTTTGAACCAACCGATATTATTACTTATCACTTGTTTCATTGAAAAGCAATATTATTTTGTAATTAATATGTAAACAACTAAAGAGAATAATGTATTTTTATTATATTATAGTAACATCCGTTATGCTGATTAAATTTCAATTCGTTTTTAACTAATTTCATAGCTAACTATCATGACCAAATAAAGAGCTTTATGGGACAAGAAGATAAGATGAAATTAGATCATAAGATTAATTTAGATGCAATTATAGATTAACGTCTTACTTGCTAGTACCCATGTACATATGTGCATAAATTTAACATTATAATGAACTTAGCTTCCGGTTTTATGTATATATAATTGAAATAAAGTTTTAATTGAGTACGAATAAGCCAATATATCTGTTTAAATTCCCTTAATATAGTTTTTTTATAAAATCCCGAAATCTCGGGATTATCTCGGGATCCCGAAAATTCTAATCCCGATTTTCGGGATCGCAATTTCAATCTCGGGATTAATGCCCTAGTCTCAGATCTAGTTTATTCGCAAATATCGTAAGTCTCCAACCAAGTCGGCAACCAGATCTCCGTGTCTGTGGGCCGTTTTAGAGTTGCTGTACTGGCAAAGTGTTGCAAGCACTGAACATTTTCTTCGTTTATGTTACAGGATATCCTGTTTACAAAGTTTCGTAACCTAAGCAACCAATATTAAATATATGTAGCAAGTGTTTGACTCTCCTAAATTTTCAAAGTCAAGCAATGGGTGCCCCTGAAAACCTTTCCACCCTATAAATTTCAATGACTTCTTGTGATCAAAGCGGTATATAGCCATCGAAACAGACAGGCTGTAATAAGTCTAACAGTATATTCAGTCAAAATTTGCACGATTTCGATACTGCTAGCGGTTCTGGTGCGCTAGAATATTTTTCGTTCAGTTCGTCCTCAAAAACTGGAATGACATCAATTAGACTGAATTAGAATGCATTGGCATCAATTAGGCTGACTGAAGATAATTATTTGTCTTCTAATGAATCAAACCTTACTCAAACTCCTCCAAATACGCAGTATACAATATTCAGCAGATAAGTTCTTGATAGAAGTTACTAAATTAAATGACACTGAAGAAGTAAGAGCTTTCTTATGGTTATGAAAGCTTTAAATTTAAGAACTCCAAACAATTTTAAATTTTTTTATCGGGCAAGTTGGCAAAATTCTCATTCACTGGATTGAAACTGACCGAATGACATGAAATAATTTAATTTTATGTATCGCGAGATTGCCAGTGCAGTTTTCAATCATACTTGCTAATTCACAATAAATAAACTTCGTTATCAAAACTAATTATATACACTAATAATCCTCCTGACGAAAGTGTGATGGTAAACCATCATAGAAGCAAAAACAACCCTTTATAAATTACCGTCGATCTTTAACCCGCATTAACGGAGCACTCTTCAATCCAAACCTGACGGATGCTGATTTACTATTTTGCCACCTTTACGCGGCTGTAAAATCGCTTCAAATGACCCCACGTTGGGCGCTATTTATGGCAATGTACAGTGAGTTGGAGAATGGAAAGGCATCTTAACTAAACTGAAGTCCAGAAGAGAGTCTACCACAAGTATGATGGAAACCAAAAACAATTCAGAAGAAAATATTAGCCTGAAGCAGGGTACATCACAAATGGACATGGAGGCCCCTTGGCCGCATTGGCGGAGCATCTTTCAATCCTCACCCTGGTTTATTATTTTATTAGGTCTTCGCGGCTGTAAAATCACTGCAAGTTTTGCTGATAGGTTTTATCTAGATTGTATGTACTGAAAAAATATGTAGTGATAACTGATAAATATTTTATAGAGAAATTTAAGACTGAAGAGGAAACTAATACTTCCTATAGTCATATAGCAAAGGTCACCCTTAGCTCTTCAGAATAATGATGAGAGAAAGTAGTTCAAACAGTATTTAAGAGCTATTAGTTTGATGTAAAAAGTAACATGTTAACTTGGTGATAGCATACGCAGATTCTATCATATTAATACATGGTCGATTTCGTTACCCAAACCACCAAGTTGCATCATCGCCTGTGTACTTATCGAAGACGCTGCGATTAATTTCATCGCTTGTGTACTTATCAAAGACGCTGCTATTAATTTCTTGCCTTTGCAAATTTACTTATTAGGCTGAAATAGGAACGAAAGGAAAGTTATGACCCCGCAAAATATTATCAAAAATAATGACACGCGTGCATCAGATTCTGGACCAGATAGCAAAACAATTTTTGGGCAGAAAGAAAAAATCTAAAGTAATGTTTCTCTATCGAACCGACAAAGAAGAAATGTTTGATAATTTTTTGTAGTGCAGCATAGTTATCTTTGCATTGGTAAAACATTCAGCTTTGTTGTTGGTTTGTATCAATCTGTATATTTTAAGCCTGGAACTGTATGGTGGAAGCAAAAACGTGTTTCTTTACCTTAGCCCCTGCTTCATACTTGGGACGAGTTAGTGATAAAAGCAAAAACCGACTAAGTTTTTTGCGTAGACTATATGCTTTACATAGATGGTAATTAAAATAAACATTTCTTCGATTAATGGTTGTAGGTGTAGTTGAAAGTAATTTCGTAAATAATTTAATTTCGAAAGAAAAAGTTATTGAAAATCGTCAAATGTAACCTATTTTTGCACTTTTTATTGATTGGGTTCTATTTTCAATCGATTTGATTCTGAAAGTTGCCAATATGTTATAGATTTTTAACTCTCGAATTAAAATTTAAAACTACAATCGATGCACTGGTGCAATAATTTTCTAGAGGAACCTAATATGTATGTACATGCATACGCAATTGCAACAAATACAGCTAATTACACATCTTAAAGCATGTTTAAAGTCAGTCGCCTCATATCTGACAAGCACACATCATCAACATAATTTATTATGCATTGGTATTCATGCATCTTAAGCATGTTATCTATTTGTAAGATAGATTCAATATACAAAATATTCGCGTTACTATCACCGCATTACCTCCTGCTCAGCATCTTATTAAATGAACTTGCAGCACGTGCGATTCAATATTGTAGAGAGCCTTATCTGTACTTATTCATTTCGAATAGTTTCAATGAATGGGCTCAGCACAATCGTAGAAGTGACAAACAAAGTTTAAAATTGATCATACCACATACATAAATCAAACAGAGCTGCTTCCATAGCATCTTTATTTGTTACTAGCAGGGTTAGAGAATGTTATCATTAGAATTGCTCGGCCTTAAACATATTCGTGGTGGCTCAACTAGTGTGGGCTATCAAGTCTAAGTTGCGCAGAGTTCGTAATGTGTATCTTGCTCTTTTCACGAAAGCACTCAGTTGTATAATATGTATACGCGTGCGGATCAAAGCATTTGTGCCTTATTTCATCATGAAACATTTCAGTTGAATCAGCATTCCTTCTCTTCTGTGTGATTCGTCTTTCGGATTTCGCAAAATTATTTCACAATTGGGTGATTCATTTCAATATAGAATGTTTAAAAAAACAACCGTTATCTCTACAAAAAACACGAGCTTTGAACCACAATTTACAGATACATAGCTACGTACATATGTATGTATTATGATTAATTTTAGTTTGCAAAGTCGAAGAAAGATTTATTATGTTTGATTGATTTCGTTATGTGTACTGCATCAACGTAAATCGTATTTCACTCTATCGATGCCAGAAATATCGAGAAGCATCGAGAAGTATCGACTCAAACTATCCCTATACACAATATTCCAATGTATTTCACTGTAATAATAAAACCGAAAATTCCATGTAGAAGAAGAAAGTCTTAGTAGCCAGGACAAGAAGCATATAAGGGTAAACAAATTCCCATAAGATGCTAGAAGTTCAGAACAGCCTAGAAGCATGCAATCGTTCATTCTGGAAGTACCCGTAGGACTCATATTCCCTGTGGTAAGACTTAAAAGTGACTCTTTTAAATCGAGCGAATTACACTGCGAAGTGATTTTGATATTAGATCCAGAAATTTTAAACAAAAACAGTGGTTTTGTCAAAAAAGTTTTTTTTGTGGGACGAAAAACACAATGCGTAAAGTACATTGCGAATTCATGTGCGCAAAAAATCAAGTTCTCCTTAAATATCTTGTTAGCTACTAGATCAGGTTAGGTTTCCCTGGCTGACACAAAGTCACGCATATACATATATACCTATTGGCCCATAGCTATACCACATCAGAGTACCTGGATTTTAAAAAGGTTTAGTCCAAGTGGCCATCTTGGGCCCCATACGTTCAGGGCTCACCGAACTTGCGCTATGTCACTTTTTAATATGCTGATTTGGCTCTGACACTCCCGGCTCCTGACACTTCCCTCAATTTTCACTGACTGGTTAGGAGTCGCAGTTTCTTAGCAGCCGTTTGCAGTCAGTCCGGGTTAATTCAAGTAGGTATTGCTGGTCGGAGTTTCTTGCCATCTGCGAGCCACAATCTGCATCACATTGGGGTCAACGAAACACTTGACTGTTTGAACAAGAATAGGGATGTCTGCCGATCCAAGTAGGGGTAGACTGACCGCATGCTAAGCTAGTGCGTATGTTTTTTCTTTCCCACCAATGCTCTTATGACTGGGAACCGAGAAAATTCTGACTCTTCTCTTGATGCTTGGCTTGTTAAGAGCCAGCATGCAGTCGAACGCAAACTTCGATTTATATGTGTGAGACATCTGCGTTTTTTTCGCAGGTTGGCTGCCTGTTAACATATTAATCCCGGCAACTGCAGTACCATCGAAGGATATTAGTTCAGCGGCTCATCAAAGTTTGAAAGTTCCTTCTACATCGCGGTCTACGAAATATGCTGCAGCACCTACAGCTGTTTTGGATCCGTCTGTGTAAATGCTAAAGGCTGCTTTGCTTATTCCTCTCGTGCCCATCCCTGACAGTTGCTCCATATCTTCGTTTGAATCAAAGAGCTCAATACTGCTGTTGCCAAATGATCTTGACTCATAGTCCTCCGATTCCATGAGCGTGGCAACTGCACTTCTAACAAATAGGTCAAGCGGTGAAAGATGAAGCACGATTTTCAAAGCAGACGAAATAGTTGTCGTTAAGACACCTGTAATACAGAGAGCGACTATTCGCTGAACTCAGCAGAGCTAAGGTAATTTTATCTATTGTTGGCCTACAGACCAGGTAACCGTAAGCAAGGATCGGCCTTGCTATCGCCGTTTAAGCCATCCGTTTAACCCAACATTCTCTTGCTGATGAAAATCGCGTTGCTTACCTTCTTTGCTCTTTCCTCTAGATTTACTTTTCAGATGAGCTAGCGCCGCCCAGCCAGATTAGATCCATCTCAGGAATGTATCATTTTCTCGTGAATGTTTTAAGATCAGTTTTATTGGAGTTGACGCCAAGGCTCGCTGCGTACTCATTAACAAGCCCCAGAACATACTCGAGAAGTTGGCCAAGAGTATACGCGAACGTAACCAAGACTATGTTCGCGATATCATCGGCATAGGCCACAACCAAGTCTCCAACATATTTAAAATTGTATTTGCGACCAAGAGAGGAGATAAAACTTTCCTAGAGGTGTGCCTCTGTGAACCTTCTTCGTGGCTGCCCATAGCAGGATGGGTAATGGTTGCACGGAGGCTTTTCATAATGGCTGTTGTATGCAAATTCACCTACCCACCAGTGGGTGAGGGGATTGACTCATGCAAACAGCGAGCAAAGAAAGTATTTACGAGGGTTTTTAACAAATCCGAGCTTCTGCTTGTCCTTCCACAACTGGTTTGCCTACTACGCTTGGCGTGACAGACAGCAAGTAGTTTCTTTAGTCTCTCCGTTTCCGAAGTGTTAACTATTGGTTTTACGTGAATTTTTAAGCTCATCAAATTCCTTCATCACAAAAGCTTCGCATACGAAATTCAGCAGTTCTTCACTTGTTCTAGTAGACTAGTAGTTCTTGAGATATAAACCTAAAGAGCATGCATTCTAAATCCACACATTTCCTCTACTTTTCTTTAATAATTAGTCTTTCTTTTGCCGTCATGAAATAAAAAAATTTAATTGAATATTAAAACCTAAATTTCTCATTACAGAACGATCATCCCAATGGTTCGTCAGGTCAGGAGCACATAGCAATACGTATCATTCAACCCAAGAACTATGGTTCGGTTACACCAGTTAAAATATACGATGAGCAGCTAACATACACATGGTACAATCTGGATGTATTTGGCGAAGTTCAGCCGTCAAATAGCTCGTTTGTAAATACAACTAGTAAAATAATTAAGGACATATTATGCAGAAAAAAACGAATACCTGCTCCACGAAAGCAGTTGCTGAAGAACGGTAAGACATTAAGAAAGACGGTTAAAAATATGAACAATCTTTATCTTTTACCTCTTTTCAGTCTTCGGTACGGCTAGTGCTGGAGAGATTTTAGCTGTTATGGGTAGTTCCGGTGCGGGTAAATCAACTCTCCTCAATGCGCTTGCCTTTCGATCACCGCGCGGTGTTCAGATTTCACCGTCAACTGTTCGACTCGTGAATGGAAACTTGGTTGATGCAAGATACATGCGAACTCGCTGTGCCTACGTTCAGCAAGATGATCTTTTCATCGGTTCTTTATCTGCACGCGAGCATCTTATATTCCAAGCCATGCTGAGAATGCCAAGGTCTTTATCGTATCGTCAAAAGATTGATCGAGTCAATCAAGTCATTTTGGAACTTTCACTGCATAAGTGCCAAAATACTCTGATTGGCGAAACTGGGCGGATCAAGGGCCTTTCAGGTGGTGAACGTAAGAGATTAGCTTTCGCATCAGAGGTCTTAACAGATCCGCCGCTTTTACTCTGCGATGAGCCAACTTCGGGTTTGGATTCGTTTATGGCTCACAGTGTTGTACAGGTCCTCAAAGGAATGTCGGAGAAAGGAAAGAATATAATTATAACAATTCACCAGCCATCGTCTGATATATTTGCAATGATCGACAGGCTTATGCTGATGGCCGAGGGAAGAGTAGCGTTCATAGGAAAAACGGAACAAGCAGCAGAGTTCTTCACGCAGTAAGTAATACGATATAATGTTATTCATTGTATTGGTTTGATGCACGGGTCTGCGTAGGTCTTTGAACTTAAGGGGGCAAACAGCCAAATTTGACACACACTTTTCTTAATTTTGAGTGAAGTATTCAGAAAACACAGAAAAAGTTAAGTACGGAGTAAAATGTAACGAAAAAATTCCACAAGTAGCTATGCAATAGAGTGGTAGTGTCTCCTTCTACTCTGCCCTGCGCACGCCACTCGATTGATCTGTAATATCTTATATTGAAACTTAAATTGAAAATATCTTGTACTTTTCTCATAGGCTTGGATCTCCTTGTCCCATTAATTACAATCCAGCAGACTTTTATGTGCAGGTTTTGGCAATAGAGCCGGGAATAGAGCAAGAATCAAGAGAGAAAGTTGGAAGAATATGTGACGCTTTTGCAGTTGGATCGTAAGTACTAGCACAACAAAAAGATTGATGAAGTAACTAAAAACACAATGTAATTATTTTTGAATTGGGATGATAATTTATTTCAAATACTCTAAAACCGAATGACCTTAGTTAATTATGTATAAAGTCCTTAATTCAATAAAAGACTAAAAAAATATACAGTGCTCAACAGAACCATTACCACACCTAAATTTCTTAGTTTATTTTCTTTCAACTAAATTAAATTACATGCACTGAAGTTAAAATTAAATGCACTTAAGCAAGAGAAATAGTTTATCAGCCCAAGAATTTTTATACCGCTTCTAATCCTTGAATTTTTATTGATACTTTTAGCGTTGCAAAAGAACTATCCAAAGACTTTCACCTAAGAGACGAGTCAACTTTGATTGCACTGGACGAAGATATTTCAATGGGATACAAAGCAACTTGGTTCACGCAATTCCATGCAATATTGTGGCGTTCCGCACTAACGGTCCTCAAGGAACCACTTTTAGTAAAAGTCCGACTGATTCAAACTGTGGTATGTACGATTTTTGTTTTCGGTTCTAGGTTTGCAGATCATTGTTAAATATATTTTTTCAGATGATCGCATGTTTAATAGGAATTATATTTTACGGTCAAGAGCTCAATCAGGACGGAGTGATGAATATAAATGGAGCTATATTTCTGTTTTTAACAAACATGACTTTCCAAAATGCATTCGCTGTTATCACTGTAAGTTTAGATGCACACAATTTGATTATGCTCTTGTTCATTAGTTTTAATTAATTTTTTTCTTGTTTTTATTTCCAGGTATTCTGTTCCGAGCTGCCAGTTTTCATGAGAGAAACTCGAAGTCGACTTTACCGCTGCAGTACATATTTTCTAGGGAAAACCATATCTGAGTTACCACTTTTCATCGCCGTCCCAATAATATTTACATCGATTGTGTATCCGATGGTTGGACTACGAGCTGGATTTGGTCATTTCTTGGTCGCTACGGGGCTGGTTGCACTTGTTGCAAATGTTGCGACATCATTTGGCTACCTCATATCGTGTCTCAGCAGTTCGACTTCGATGGCCTTGTCCGCCGGCCCACCAGTCATTATTCCGTTCCTGCTTTTCGGCGGTTTTTTCCTCAACGCAGGATCAGTCCCGCAATATCTAAAATGGTTATCATATTTGTCTTGGTTCCGTTACGGTAACGAAGGTCTTCTCATTAATCAATGGGCTGATGTGCAGCCAGGGGAAATAAATTGCGATCGAGTGAATTCGACGTGTCCTGCCTCCGGCGAAGTCATATTAAAAACATTAAACTTTAGTAGTGATAATTTAGGCTGGGACGTAGTTGGTTTAGTGAGTTTAATAGTAGGTTTTAGATTTATTGCATACTTGGGACTTGTAATGAGAGCCAGAAGTAGCGAATAGATGTTTAAAGTTGTTTTTAGTAATAAAGATTTTTAATAGCGAAATGAGTGAAAAAATTTTCTATGCGGTCGAATAATTCAATGTACCAAAATTTTAATGATGTTTTGTACAGCGTTTTGATTGCTAGATCAGTGAGATTATTTCGACTTTTTTATATTTTAATCCTGGTCGTTCGTCACATCAACTGCGCTCAACATTCTCTAAATTTAAGTTGCAAAGTTCTTTTTTTCATTCATCGGATTCCCGATAAAAATTCCCTAAATAGTTTCGAGGGTACTCGATTGCCCTCTGGTCGTTGAACATGGAGTCCATTTTACATTCATCCATCCTCACATTTGGTTCCATATTTTCTTCATCGCACTCAAACTGTTTTATTTGATACAGAATAAACTGACCTCCACCTTAGACCAAAATACTTGGCTTACTTGGAGGTAAAGGAAATTAAAAAATTGCAACAAACTAACCAAAGTGCGAATCTAATGTTGAAGGCTCTACGCAGTATGCTCCATACTTATGAAGCCTTGCTTCAAATAGAAGAGGACATTAGCGAAGTTAGAGAAGTGCACATTGACCTCTGAATCTAAAGCCTAGTTATTCCCGATCGTACATAGTAGCTCGATTCCTGAATGATAGTTTTTATGATCGTTTTGATGAAAGAATCATTGATGCTAACCGATACTCTAAATTCGCGATAATTTTGCAATGCTTTGTAAATATCGCAATTAGAATTATTAGTCAAGTAATTTTTATTTTCTTCGACCTATTCAATGTATTTAGCATCTAATTATAAAATCGACTAAATTTTTAAAGCTTAAATCAAATATCAGAGCTAATAAAATTAAATTAGAGCCATTTTATTTCACATATCGTCGATCCTAACAATCATAGTGAAATGTACCTGTTTATTATATTAAAAATGTAAATGGCCTGATTTGTTCATTGTGTATATTCAGATTTCCTTCTCTCATAAAACATAAAAACTCACTCTGCTGGATAATAATCGGTGGAAATTATGGAATTATCTCTTCAACTTTTCACTAGCAAGTGGCATGGCAATAGGAATTTTCTGGCCCGATTCGCAATTCAATGCCCATTAGAAACAATACATAACAACATAAATAACAGCACACAATTTAGCAAAACACCGACAATACGCGCCAATATACTGATTGGAAAACAGCAGTAATAATATTCGGCATGCGCATAAGGCCACCCTGTGTTTCGTTAGACATCTGTCAACAGCGTCATGTAGGCAGCTGTCTTCTGTTGTGGCATTTTGGGTCGTCACAGCTGAAAACATCCGATTGGAGATCGTCGGTGTTTCGATTCGCGGCTGCAGTAATAAATTGTTTTGTCTTTTTACCAGGCAAATTCGTGCATTAGAAAGTGTACGATGTGTGTGTCGTATTGATAACAGACGCTTGCAGTCATCTTGTTTTTAAGTCAGTTTTGTAGTCGCCAGCACTTTAGGCTACAACGGTTCTTTTCGCGACGACGAATCACTGCTGATAACCTCAAAACACCCGATATATATCCGGCTTTTTCGTTACGATGGAGTCGGTTGAGCAGGACTGGAAGGACCTGGATAATGACTACAGGGATCTAGAGGTTTGTTATTAACCCTGGTGTCGTTCAAAAGTGCTCATGAATCATTACTTTCAGAACACCAATCAAAAGTACCTCGAACTCCTGGAGGGATTGGACAGCCTGCAACAAAAATGCCTGGGCGACATCAAACATCAACGCTACCGGATGGGACAAATTAATGCTAGTTTAAAGCAGTAAGTAGAATCCCTGCTCTCACACATGATATTATGCTCTTTGACCGACAATTCGATTAACGGGGGATTGATAAGCGACCGCGATTCGTATCTGCTATCAGAAGGTGCCCGTCGCGTAGTGCCTAATCCCCGATACGAAATACTTTGGTACATGAAAGTTTCATTCTATGCTCAGTCAATTTATCGATCAATTGATTTATCTTTCTATTCTTATCAAAGCCCAGAAGCAATTTAACCTTGAATGAAATCCAGCGGTAGCAGATTATCTTCGTTGTGGCAAGATTGATTAAGTGGGCGATAGCGCCGTACTCGAAGTCGAAGTCTCGGTCAAGTTTGCTCAGTGTGCAAACATGCAGTTGCATCATCATAAACATTTTTTACTCGAGACGCGGACGGCAACAAGTCAGCCGCATCGCACACGAACCTGTTGATATGTATTCGCATAATTGTGCGATTCTCCGCTTGTGAGAACTAATCAATAATAACGCTATTGAGAAGTCGCTTTGCTGTACTTGTGGCCTACTGAGATTACATGAATTAAATATCGTTGATAAAAATATGAGGGGTGCGTAACGTCACGTATCAAATGAGCTATGAAAAATCCATGTTAATAGCCAATTTAGAATATTCTCTAAAGTAGTATAATCGGTGTCGTTTTGTAAATAATTACGTTATTCAACATTTCATCAAAATGAAAGCTTGAATTAAAATACTTTTTAAAGAGCATGCTATGAATTCGCCTTAAGAGAGCTATTGAAGTAGCGTGTAAATAAATAGATATATGTTCCTATACTCGTCTGCCTACAAGATAATAATATATGACTTACGAAAATAAGAGCGGAATGCTGCTTGGATGCAGCAATTCGCACACTATCTGGTTGATACACCACACAAAATTAAAAATGATTTATTTATCACGTATCGCGTTAGCGCAGCAAAATGAACTGTATGTTTTGTTGAAAGTTTGCAAGTCGCTTTAAAGGTTGAATAAATCGCAAAATGCATACGAAAAAAGTTAGAGAAAAGTCAACATGAGAGAGAGTCAATGTGCGGATACAAAAATATGGTATTGGCCTTCGACAAAGTCTAGCATGCAGGACTAGTTTTTAAAATACATTATTTCAATTCCCCTCCTCGTACCTCGATTTTTGAATCGTTTCTCAAGAGTAGAGAATTCTGTGTCAGAATTAACAAACGCTTCTCATCTAAGCGGTCAATTGCAACTGGAGTTCGCCAAATATCTCGATTATTTCCCTTATTGCGTATTATATGTTCTGTAGGCATCCCTAAACACCTACAGTTCCACACGTCCCCACAAGCAGAAGCCACCACTTGAAATCTGCAATTCTTCATAAATGTGTTTTTTGGGTACTTCCACAAATGGAATATCAAAATAAACTCAAGCAAAACCCAGGAAATTTTCATCAAACAAAGAAGAGATAGGAACCAAAAAAATTGACAGTGAACGAACAACAGATTGAATGGCAACAGGCGGCCAAGTACTTCGGACTCACTTTCGACGATAAACTTACTTGGACGGCAGACATACAAAACAAACGCAGCACCTGTAACAGACACCTTCAAACACTATTCACTCTCATCACTTCCCAAAGACTAAACGTAATCAACATATCAGTAATAAACAAATACTTAGACCGCCATTAATATACGGAAGTCTTGCATTCGCGCAGACCTCAAAGGCAAACCTCAAAGGCAGACCTCAAAGGCTAACCTAAACTGCCCTGCTAAGCATAAACGTTCTATCTACATTTTAGTACTTTCGAGATATTCAATGATTTGTGTTTTGGTTTGTACTGGAGATATTGGAGAGTGCATTTTTCAAAATTGATTTTCACATACTTCCACAAAAGATGGGTTTTTCATATTTTGTAGAATGATGTAAAATAGAGTATGAAGTTTTCCAATCCGGTATTAACTCAAAAATAAGAAAAATGCAGATATAACGTATATGCTTGGAGGGTAGTACAGACCTGCCAAAATCTCGCATTTCCGAATTCCATGGTACATTAGATGCGTAGACATAAATAAGAACTTTAGGATCGAACCAGTAGAGAAACACATACGCGACAAAACTTTAAAGCACTTCGACAAAATATACCAACAGACTAATAGTACCATGGGCACACGAAAAAAAACGCTAGCTAGTGCAAAACATTTTCACACAAACGAAATCTAACGCTCCCAGAGAAAAGTGGAGTAAGGATGAATCGTATCACTAGCTTCAAACGAACCCATTTCCTCCTTGTCGTTGTTAAGGGTAATATTTATTTATTCACCAACCAAGGTACAAATTACATATACAATAAGAAAAAAAGTGAAAAGTAAAGTAAAAAAAGAAGATAGAATGCTTAGTAAGTAAAAAATAAATAAATAACACATTGACATACAGCTTAAGACTAAAGAGTTCGGATGGCTCGGAAAAGGAAGGATTTGTAGGATAATTTTGAAATCGTAGGGGAATATAGATTGCTGCAGCATCTATTCATCGGCTCATTAGCTGCATATATAGTGCAATGTGGATATTCTTTTAGCAAACGAATGGACCTGGTGTTCCTTACAGGGATCTTTATCACCATATTAGTAAATAGTCACAGCCATTACAAGATGTGATATTAATCCCAGTCTTATACAAAAATGTCCTCGAAAACGAAAGTATCTCAAAAAAAAAATGGCAAAATTCCTTGAATTACCTTTACCAGCATTTGAATTAAACAAGGAAGGCCTACGAATTATCTGGAACATTAAATATCTTGGAATAAAACTAGACATAAATTAATTCTTAAGCATAATGTTGAAGCCAAGCTCCAGAAATACCATGTAATGATAGAACCCTATATCCTTTGATAATCAGCAATTCAGTTCCATCAAGTGATAATAAATTGCTTATCTACAAGGCACGTATGGATCCGAAACTTTAGCTCTCAGCAAAATGTATTCTGACATCTTAGCATTGAGGATAGTCTTGCGGAGAATCGTTGGCCCCATATTTGGAAAATAGGGATCAGCCGTGAGTTGCATACTATCTACATAGAAGCAGATATCAAGAAGACAAAGCTCGGTAGATACCGGAAGACTGGCCACCTGGTTTGTACGCGCGAAGAGGAGCGTGCTCGGAAAACCCCTTGCTGAGATTTTATATCAGTCGATTGTGGAAGGACCTTGTTTGCACTAGAGGAACGGCGTTGATCAGGACGCTACGAGCTCTACGATTGGGACAGGTGAAAAAAACTTGTAGGAGGTCAGGACTGGACCCCGGCTGTATTGTTGATAATAATGATGGGAAAGCAATATTGCAGGCAGCTTTGAATGGAAAGTTTGTGTTCCCGACGCGATTCAGTCTCAAACAATGCAGTGGACGGAAGCATCTTTTGCATCGAGGCTTGCTGTTCGCACGCTCACTCTATCATTGCATGGCACCGTGCTTTCCGTTTATGGATTGCTACTCCCCCGCAGTTTTGTTCCTTCCACGAATTTCAATTGTGTCGTCGGTGAATGCATTAGCACAATAGGCAATTTCCCATCGATAAGAAAAGTACCACAGAGAACCATCACAACATCGGAAAACGTCGAGAGTGTACGAGCAGTAATACAGCACCCTCCCGGACGCTCTGCTCGAAAACAAACAGTTGCTCTTAGTATTTCAAGAAGTTCTTTTCACCGAATTATGCATATTTACCTTAATTTGAATCCATATAAAGTAGTGGAGATAGAACAAACTTTCAGCACAGAATTATGCAACTCGTCGAACATCTTGTGAAAACATGCTTGCCTCCTTACCTCGAGATGCGTTTATGTTCTTTTCAGATGAAGCTCCTTTCAACATTAGTGGGTATGTTACCAAGCGGAATAAGCGGTACTAGAGCAATAAGAATCCCAGGAAACTTCACTGAAAACCTCTGCACTCAAATCGAGTCACTGTTTTCTGCGCCGTATCCAGAGAAGGTATCATCGGCCTTTTTTTTACAAAACAACGGCTGTGCCAAAACTGTGAATTCAGAACTTTGCCTGACTACCCTTCAGGATTTTTTTCAGCCTGCTCTTGAGGCAATGCAATTAGACGATAAGTGGTTTCAACAAGATGCTATCACAGCGTACGCATCGAGTGTTTCCATGGAGTTTCCGAGACAAACCTTCCCTGGACGGCTCAACACTTTGAGGGGAGACCTCAACTGGCCTGCAAGCTCTCCTGACTTAACCCCTTGCGTTTTTTTCCAGTGGAGCTATCAGAAATCAAATGTCTATAGCAACTGAAGCATTATAGGACAACATTTGGGCTAAAATAGCCGCTATACCCGTCAGAATGCTCGAAAAACTGCATGAAAACTTAAAAAAATGGCTTCTTCAGTGTGGCCTGTGCAGGACGACATTTGCTCAATGCACTTTTTAAATGCTAATAATTTTGCATCTTTTTTACGAAATGTTTTCTTTTCTTATTCCCAAATAAGATAAAAGCTTGTATTATAATAAGATATGTACTTATTATTCTCGTCGTTTCATATTTCACATTTTTCAGGCATTCGGTTTCGATATCAAATAAAATATCGTTCAATTATTCTTATAAGAATCCGTTCCAAACTAACAGTTTGATGAAACATTTGATGAAACAAACTATTGATTATATTTGACCTTGATAAATGTAAAACAAACAACATTACGGCGAGTACAACACAATAAAATCTAACAGTTTTGCTTGTATCTCTTATCAAGCGATTTTTGCTACATAAATATTATATCACAAAATGTAGCCTTGATTGCTTTTCAAAGCTTGAAAATTTTAATAACTAAATTGAAGGCTTATTACAGTATGTCTCAACAATTGATTTAATGATAATTTTCAAAGAAGCCAAATCGCACCAGTATTAGCAGAACGTACAAATTGTCACGAAATAATTATTGTCTATCCATTAAAGTTCTGCTCTAATATTATTTTCTGCTCTCATCACTGTTAATTAACTATTTAACTGAAAACAAACCTCTCATGAGTTATAATGACCATCTCCACAATACATATAATTTCCCATGATATTTGAAAACCAAGTGCTAAGTCAGTTTCGATACCATGCTATCAAAATTTTGTCTTTTTCAAGATTCCAAAGATCCAAAGACCCCAAAGACATAGAGGCTGTTGCTGAGATAGAGAAAAATATATTGAAACGAAAGGCTCAACTTCACGAAATAGAGCAATCCCTTCCGCGGAAATCTGGATTCTATTTACAGGTTTGTTACTACCACATACACACGCTGACCACTTCATTTAACCTAATCCACGTTTCCCGATTTCATATTAACAGATTATTTTGGGTGATGTGAACGTGTCGATTCTAAACAAACGAGACAAACTCCGCTACAAAGATGACTATGAGAAATTCAAATTGATACTGAACGTGATAGGTTTGGTGATGGCGTTTTTAAATCTACTCTTTAATTTCAGGTACGTTTAATTTGGTTATGTACGATGAATTGGCAATGAATCTACTATTAAATTGCAGGGCATTAGAATTGGCATTCATGTTTCTGCTGGTATGGTACTACTGTACACTGACAATCCGAGAATCGATCCTCAAAGTGAATGGATCCCGAATAAAGGGCTGGTGGAGAGCTCATCATTTCATATCAACAGTTTGTGCCGGTGTGCTGCTGGTGTGGCCGCAGGGCGAGCCATGGCAACTATTCCGCAATCAATTTATGTACTTCAATGCTTACATAAGTACGTACACTTTGTATGCTTTTGTTGTTGGTGCGATTGTTGGTACTGGAGCATCGTTTATTCAATGTAACCGAAGAGAGTTGAATAGCGATGCTGATGTGAATGGACGCCCAGTACGGATAACTAAGCCGAACATTGAACTAAAGTCACCTTTCGTCTCTCTTGCTTGGTCTTATAGGTATGGTCCAGTATTTGCAGTTCCGGTATCAAAAGGGTGTACTATATCGCTTGAAGGCTCTTGGCGAACGACACAATATGGATATCACCATCGAGGGATTTCATTCTTGGATGTGGCGTGGTTTAAGTTTTCTAGTGCCCTTCCTTTGCATTGGATACATTTTCCAAGCATACAATGCCTGGACGTTGTATAATTTATCGTATCATAAGGACATGACATGGCAGGTGAGTGTGTTTAGTGTCTTTCTTTACTTCCTTTCAATATTCGTTTTCTGCTTGGTATATATTTAATGTTTGTTCATCCGAAAGATTGTATTCATCGTTGTTATCCATAAAAATCGCTTATTTGTGTTTTTCTTTTTCTTCCACTTGTACCATTTACACTTATCTAGATACCGGTGTTGAGTGCTCTATTCGCTTTCCTATTTGTTGGAAACACCACCACTACTCTTCTTGTTGTGCCACAAAAGATGCGTGAACGTGTAAAGGAACGATATCGCCTAATGAGTATGTCATGGTCGATGATGCGACGGGAACAAATCAAAGTAAGTCTAGTGATTGTTTTGTTTGTTAGCCCATTATTTCGCAATACTGGGTCTGTTTAGCGAAATTTGCAAACTGTAATCCAATTTCATAAAACTAAGACCGTTGTTTAAGATATATATGATTGCTGATAAGTTGATCTAGTAAAAAACTATATTTATCCAGTTCTGAAATCGTAATAATTTTCTTACAGAGCTGCAGTATAAGCGAAGATCAACCATCAGACGACGTTCCCGATCAAAATACAGACCATGCTAAATCAGCTTAAGACCCATTAGACTTCAATTCATATTCATCCGCTGCACTTTTCTGTACACCTTTGTCTTTTCGATTAATTTATATAATATATTTCTATAGTTTTTATAGAACGAAATTTATGACCTGCAATTTTGACGCTCATAATTAATTGCAATTCACTTTTTCATCAAAGATAATATCATCTATTAACAATCTTATCTGTATGCATGTCTATGGTAAAAAAAATGAATCGACAGTTCATATTATCTGTCGTTTTTCCAATATTTGAAGGCAGTAATCGATTGAATTTTTACATTATGAAATCGTTGCGCCGATATATCGTTATAATTTGTCCCGTGAAAGATTGAGCCGAGTGTATGACAAATGTATTAGGGAGCAATATGCCAGCAACTATTTGAGACTGTAGAAAATTGAAATGTGTAAAAGGATGTAGTTTTTATTTTTTTATATTCTACACATTAAAAGTAATTTATCTTCATATTATTGGAAAGTTGTAAAAGTCAATTTTTCGTGCAAGTTTATAGTTAACAATTTGTTTAGCCGACTACATTATTGAAAGCTAGGATATTTTTTGTATGATGAAACTTTAAAATATGTAGGTGATTAGGATGTTCTATTTCAATAAATTAAATGTTTTCATGTGGAAATCAATGGGTTTTATTCAAATTATTAGATTGAAGCTCGGACCTTGTAAAAAATACAAAGTTGTGTTTCGATCAATTCTAAGTCAATTTTTTTATGAATAGTTTTTATTTTCTATTAAGAACGTGTTATACCTCTACCCGATTTTTCCTTGGGTAAAATTGAAAACAATGTATTCGATTGCCGGGAAGGAAAGCTCTTTGAAAAATTCAAGTTTATTTTTGCATAACCATTTGAACATCAATCTCGTACATCAGTGTAATTTAATCTTGTCGGGAGCTTTGATTCATTCAATATATTTTTACGTGAAGCTCAGACAAAACATCTCAAGCAATAAAAGTCAACTTAACTGAAACGGATGTGAGCTTAGATCTTCTTGAATCAGGTTTTCAGGTTGCTCGAGATGAATCAGCTTACACTCGTCAACTGCGTTTCAGATTTCTTTGACGATGGGTACCTTAACATGCAAGACCTGTAACAAAATGTCAGTAATGGGAAATAAGCAAGCAACAATTTGGACGTATCACATCCTCCATCGTCGTCGACACAGGCAAACTTTAAGCAATGCTTGTATATCCTGGGCACGTCGTCGTTTTCGTGCAAGCATATGTTACGTACATCATCGTTTGCAATGCTCTGCTTTCGTCTTCGCATGCATGCACACATCAATGCACAAGGTACCTTTCCTCATTTTGTATGTCCATTTCTACTTTGTATTATCATCTAATCCGTTACCGTCCTACTCCTGTCGAAAAAGAACATGTGCAATTTGTAAGAATGCATTCAGAATACGATGTCATTACGCTCCGTCGAAAATGTGGAAAAATAATGGAATATACTTTGAATTTTCTGCGAACCGGTTGGATGAGTTGTAGTGTATCATAGAAGATGATTTATGAATCTGCTTTTATTTTATCGAATCAATGGATCCAATTTTGATTTAATCGGGAGTGGACGTATAAATATGGCGAACTGAAAGTCTGTAATTGTGAAGGTCCAACGCCAAACGAGGAGTAGCACAAAAATTAAAAGATTTGCTGAATAATGAAAACTATGTTAATGTGCTTGTTGTAGAGGTGAAAGCTATGGAAGCTACACCTTCGGCTTCCACAATCTTCAGTCGAGACGAGACGCACTAGTACTCAATACATACATCATGTTCCAACACGAAGTTATGCTTTGATCTATACATAGAGCCCCATCATCGGAACGCGATTCAAAAGTGATCCAAATGAACTTACTGGAAATGAGATATAAGCGCCTCGCCTCTGAGATTAAACGAATTTATTTGGACTCTCGATATACAAACGCATGTGTGAAAGCCGTTTTGTCCTTAAGCAAGCGAACATGTTGCGAATCGAGAAGCATATATTTTTTAGTGTCTATCTAAGAATTTGACGAATTCTAGAATTGTATTAATTAATTTTATGATATATGGATGTTTTTATAGCAAATAGTCATTCAGGTGCACATTTGAGGTGAACTTATTTTACGTATGGAGAAATTTTATATGGTAGACATTTTAAAAGGATGATATTTTTTCTTGCGGTAAATATCTGATTATGTCACCTTTTGTGCTTCTATTATGGTTGTGCCTGGATTCAAATCACCATATGCACATATAGAAGAACCGGCCCTGTTGACTGGTTAGCTTTAGATGAAAAATTATTTTGTTTAATAGTTTTTTCTTAAATTAGTGGTTCTTCGCAAGAAACGACTTACGAATGGCGTAATAGCTTTAAAATGCTATGTTCATCTCTCATAATCAAATAATCCGAAAATTACTCACACGAAATTCACAGTAGGAGTGAACGATCAGTAACAACGTAAAAATGTCATTTAAAATATCAAATTACTTGTTACGTGTTAAATTTACATTCATCGTTCATGTAGCGTAAATACATACAAGTATTTACGTACTTCTTCGTGGTGAATATCAAGAATTTACTCATGCAGACGAGAATGCAGTCATGTTCATATTGTGTGAATCTAAAGTAAGACTTCGCTCAGATTTTGCTCCTTCACATTCATGCATCGACACTAAAGTATTCTAAGTCCGAGGATGAAAATGTGTTGCCGTAAAATATAAATTTGAACGGAATCTTTTCATCGGAAAGCATACGTGCAAGCTGGAGGACATGCATATACACAGATTTTCATATTGAATGACAAAACGAATATTAAGTAAATAAACGTGCTGATCGAAAATGTATGTGTGAAAATATTCGAATACCATTTTTACTGTCAGTGTTACAGTTCACTAGTTATTTTGTTTCATTTTGAAAATACATTTCATTTCGCTCCCTTTTCATAAGTTATTGCTCTTTGGGACCTCTTCGTGCCTAAACTTTGAACTTTTTGCAGCAAAAAGTAGATTATAATCTGATGACCACACGAATTTCTTCAACGCGAATTATAGAAACGGAAAAGAGAATTTCCCAAAACTGACCCTGAAAAATGCCGGCTGCAATTTTTAATCTTGGGCAAAATTCATCTCACTTCAAACCACCCAGTATGCATAAGAAAAGTATGCAACTTAAGACTTTCGATTTTTTCAAGTCTCAAATTTTCATAAATTTACCACGACCACATACTTCGTAATTAATTAGGCATATTTCAAATTATCGAGTCATATTCAATCGTCCTATGCAGTCTTAAATACATCATGTTAGCAATGTACAACTTCTAAACAAATAATTTGTAAAATGCCTCTTAAAGATAACTAGTTGGCTGACTTAAGGGTTTTCCTAGGAAAACTGGATATCCCTTCATACCATATCAAACATAAAGAGCTCTTGATAAAGAACCGTAGTTTACGTAGAGAGAAAACTTTAATCTATGGCCAAGGAAAAGTTTCTAGTCGATATGGGATAAGATTTGGAAACTTTTCAACTCGTATGAAAACTCTGCGGCATCGCCGGCAAAAAGGAAGAGAAACTGGAGAAGGGACGTCGAGCAAATCAAATTTGATCTTAAATGGGAAGGTTATCGGGTTAAACAAAGTGTCGGTCGACATTCCTTTTATCCTTTACGAGACAACGAACAGCTTAAAAGCAGTTTCGGAATTCCTTCGAAATTGATTATTTTCTTATCACATGCTTGTTGATCGAATGAGCTTTATTTGGGTATAACGTCCGTTTGTATGTACTGGGATATGTTATTTTGAAGGGTCAGTTATTCATTCAGGAATTGTTCATGTAAGGGTTTTGTTGCGAAATTTCTGTTCAGTTTTATGTTCAGACTCGAATGTGTAGCATGTTGAAAACAAACTAAAAACACATTAAACTAACAATGGTGTCGTAGAAAAAATAATGAGGTTGTGAGGAATTTGTTAAAGAATTACTTCAAATCAGCCAACATATGCTTATTTTCAAACTTATTACGAGGACTGGAATAAATTATTTTATCTCCAGCAATAGGAAGCTTATCATTATACATTCATTTCGGCGTAATACTGAACTTAGCAGAACTTTGTTTATTATCGATTAGGTCATCAACAGGCAGGAATCCCAAATTTGCTTACGTTGCGCTTTCATCTTGATTAATGACGTTCCTTTGTATAATATGCTGAAAGTAGGAAGTCATTAAGCATGAAAAGCTTCTTTCAAGGCTGCATCATCACTATATCAACAATCAGTTATCGTTTACAAGCTCTCAATAGGCTTGTAGTGCATTAATAATGAAAATATCTTTCCCTTAAGGGGGGAGATACATGTAACTGCTAAAACAAAAACGATTTTTTTTTATTGCATCAAAGTGTTCGAAATACTCTTAAAATATACCAAAAGAAGTTTTGAAGCGATATTCGTATTAGTTCTCGAGTTATAGCCAGTTATAGATAGCGCGGCGTTCCCCAGGTCGGTGGAGCTTTAGAACTTTAAACGCGTTTTTCTCAAAGTAGTACTTTTTCAATTTCCGTACAAGATATCTCAAAAAATATTGAACCTATTCGGCTCAAATTTATATCACATGTACAAAAGAGTACAAAAGAGAGTTCACCTATGAATTATAGATCTCATTAGCATATTTTTTTTTCTCTGAACGCTGCAAGTTTCTCGAAAAAGGCGTTAAGTTGTACGAGGCTGTTTTTGATGTGTTTTTTTCATTTGCTCGCATCGCCTCCATTTTGTGTTAAAAAGTTATTAAAAAAATATTTTCATTTACTATAAGATATGTACTTTGAGGATTTAATATTAAAAATTTCCTGAATAAACAATATATATATTTTAAGTCAATCTGAAATTAGCAATTTCTTTTCCATTTTACATGTATTTCCCCCCTTAAGAAAATTGTCAACTTTCACGGTTTATCATACAATAATGCCGTCTGTCTTTGATTATAAAATGGTTCTGTTCCGCTCGGAATTGCTTTGAAATAGATTGCTCTTGTCATTTTCCTGTTGGATTTTGTACTCGGGTGGGTAATAAGAAATGTTCCTAGTAGGCATCGTGCCAAAAATGATTTCTATTTCCGAAAGCTTTTCATATTTAATTGCACAAATGGGTTTTCAAAATAGTGGTGGTCTTATTTTGCAAAATAAATGAAGTAGAATATTTGATAATACTTTTTTTTTTGATTTATACAAAAAACTTATAGTTCAATATAAGTTCGATAGAGTTGTCGAATTTGGGTTAAGTTAAAGAAGCATATTGTTCTGAATATACAGTGGGTCACAGCTTAATTTATGCAGTTCATACTCTATGTTATGATGCTCTGTAACTACGAAACTGGAAAGAATATAAACTTAAAACTTACGCTATTTGAAATAAAAACTTGTAAATTTTAGACGTAAACTTTATTTCATGGCAATGTTTATTATTTATAAGCTACAAATCAAGATACTTCCAAAAACATCAAAATTCTATCACACAGCTAATTTTATGCAATTACTGATAATATAAAATAAAATGAAAATACATAGAAATTATGTAGATTTTAATTATTTGTGTGATACCCCTTTTGGCTTACAACAGCTTTAAGCCGATTTGACATTGAATTAACTAATTTACGTGTATCATCTGGTGATATTTTCCTCCATTCGAATTCCAAAGCTCGTTTCAGATCATTCTTGTTAGAGATTGTATGTTTCCTGATATTTTGCTCCAATATTGCCCATAAATTTTCAATAACATTCATGTCTGGTGATTGTGGTGGTGGCGTCATTAAATGAGGACAGTTGTATATCAGCCATGATTGAACAATGCCTGATTTATGTTTTGGGTCGTTGTCTTGATAGAATCGAAAATTGGACCGAATACCCAAATCTTCAGCGCTTTGCAACAAATTATCTTTAAGAATCTGAAGATACATGTGCTTGTCCATAGTTTTTTCTATAAAAATCAGTTTTCCTGGACCAGAAACCGACATACAGCCCCATACCATAACACTTCCTCCACCATGCTTAACAGTTGGCTTTAGGTTTTCTTTATTATACTCTGTATTTGGCTTTCTCCATACGTAAGACATGCCATCTGAGCCAAATATATTAAATTTAGATTCATCGGCAAAGATAACTGAGTTCCAGAAACCTTGGCTCTTACCAAGATGCTCTTTAGCAAAGTTCAATCGACTGAGCTTATTTTTAGGACTAATAAATGGCTTTTTCCGGGAAACTCGACCATGAAAATCGTGATTCCGCAGTACTCGGCGAACAGTTTCCACACTACATTTTTTGTCAAGGCTTTCGGTCAATTCGGTGGTCAATTTTACCGCGGAGAGCCCAGGATTAGCAATAATTTTCCGCACAATGTATCGCTCGTCAGCTTCGTTGAAAATGTTATTTGGTGATTTTCTTCCTATATCATGCACCCGGTTCTCGTGCAAAAAACGCTCAATAATTTTTTGAACAGTACATGCGTTTATATTTACCATCGAAGCAATTTTCCGCTGAGATTCGCCGTTTTTAAAATGGTTTATGACCAACTCCCTTTGTTCTGTTGTTGTACGAGGACCCATTTTCTATTCTATTTGTGAAAATCTTTTCAATAACTAAATCACACTTCAAACGAGAACAAAGTAATCAAAAATCAATTATCAAAGTGGACACAAGAAAAACGCTTTCAGAACTGAATGGAAGAGTGCGAAATCGCTAGCTCTTAGCCACTGCATAAAATAAGCTGTGACATGTAATATCGATACTTTTTTGCTTTTCTTCGAATTTTAAAAGCCGCAGACGCCTTTATTGATTGTTGGGTCTTTGTTTCATATTTGATGCAGCTGTGATAACCATTCTACTTTGATTTTTCATTATACAACTTTTTCGTTTAAAGAATATACCGTATGAAAATGAGAAGTATCTACTGCATAAAATAAGCTGTGACCCACTGTAGGTATTTGTGTATATTTTTAGGCTCCATTGAATCTACCTAGTAGTTAAGAATAAAACAGTCCACCCAGGAGAACGTAAAATTTTTGCATCTAGAATATATAATTTGTCTGAATTTCCAGCAATATCAATGTATTCGATTTAAAAAAAAAATTAAGAACTTTTCATTGCAAAATTTTTCACAGGAGCTATGGTACTCAAAATTAAACTTGCATCAATGAGTTTCATATGACTAAACTATATTTTTGAATGACTGTCATAAATGGATCTTACAAGGTTACAATATGTATCTAATATTCACTAATATTCACTGACACAAAACATTATTAAAACATAAATGACAAATTTTAACATTATTTTAATAGGTTTAAAATTACTTAATTTCGATTATAATTAATTCATTTTTTAAAAAGGCCTTCTAAGAATACTCTGCGGGACAGAAAATTGTGAATTTCTAGGAGGAAGCGACGCATACTATTTTCACAGTAGAAAATTCGAAATTTAAGGAATAGCGAGCGAATGAATCTGCATTGTACAGACTCGACAGTTTCAATTAAGTGACGATAATAACGACACTAAATTTGAAAATAATACTCGAGGACGCTACCCACGATTTGACTCTGTTGGATTACTTCTTGTAGGGATACGTAAAGTCTTTGGTCTACGCTGGCAAACTAGCAACAATCGATGCTTTAGAAGCCAACATAACTCGCGTCATTGACGTTATACGGCTCCAGTTGCTTCAAAAAGTGGTCGAAAATTGGACCTCTAGAACTGGCTTCTTGCAGTCATTAGCACGAGATCATCTTCAAAAAGTAAATGTGAAGACCAAAATTTTGCGATCAAAAAAGGCAATCCGACTGATACTTTTTGTTTTATTCAAGTTTTAAATCAGAATCCTCTAAAAAAACAGTTGGGAGCAGTCATCCAGTGACTCAATCAACCTAAATATTTTTAGATCTTAAGCGTACAAAAGAAATGGGATGTTAAAGAGAGAAATGTCAGTAAGAGGAAAAGCAGAGGTCCACGAATCGAGGCTTGTGGAACACCAGAAGTAAGATAGAGGGTTTAGAGTTAACCGTTACGAAACAAGCACGACCATGACGGTATGAGGAAAACCAGCAGCGAAATTGACCCGAGATATTGACCCAGTGTACTTTAAGAGGAGGATTTCATGATTCGCAGTGGCGAAAGCCTTGGGAAGGTATTATCTAATACATCCACTTGTCTTTGGTAATCGACGACAGAAACAGCAGTATCAGTAAATAATACTAAGTTGGACACTGTTGACGTTGATACTGCTGTTCAGATGCGAGAAACGGTTCAATCATCGACTATAGTATATTCTAAACAAGCTTGTCGAGAAGCTTAATGAAGCAAGATGGAAGTGATACGGGGTGATAATTACAGTACGGGGCGATCATTACAGTACAGTATTTACAATATGAATCTCCGGCTTTAAATATGGGAAAAATATTAGCGTATTTTCAGGAAGAAGGAAAAGTACTGGATGAAATAATACATGCTTCAACAAGGAAGGTTCAACCAGGTGTCACTCAAATTATAAAAAAGTTTTTTCTAATTAGCACTATCTTTTGAAAGAACAAAATGTCAAGTTTAGTTTATGCGCGTGCATCAGATTGTGTTTGGGAGCCATTATAAACGAACAACTTTTTGTGTTTTAATAAAATGGATGCAGTCAAATTTCGTGCACTGATTAAAAATCACTATTTGCGAAATAGCACAGCAAGGAAACCAAAGTAAAACTCAATACATATTATGAGGCACGTGTTTCGTCATATAAAAAGGTGAAATATTCGTTCGCTGAGTTTATACGTGGTCAAACCAACAAGAGTGCCAAACCACCTCCAGGTTAACCAAAACATTATGCCTCTATTACACATACGGCGAACGTTTCGTCAGGGCATTCGACAAAACAGTCGACGAAACGTTCAAATAGGCATAGGGTGAGGATGTCTTATCTTATGAAAAGATACCTACCTACACAATATTCATATCTGTACACTTAAACTTCACACCTTTCTGCGTGGTGTCATATTTAAGTCGTAATATCGTTTAGATAGGTAGCATTTTCTCGGTTCAAAAATTTGCTCCGTACGCATGCATCTTGTCCGATATGATGCATCTTATCCGATGCGTTGCATCTTGTCTATGAATTCGTGGGCAAGCCAAATCTGTTTGTAAATACCGTAGGAGTTAGCAACAGATCTTTTTTCAAATCCCTTTGACTCGATACGTAAAACCGACAAAAATTTGAGCGTCCAAGAACTAAGACAATCACAAGACTCTCATAAACTCTCAGTAACCCTCATAAAACAGCCGAGAGCCGACAAGGAAACCAAACACATTCTCGTGTTTGCCATGGTTTGAATAGAGAAAAACAGGCGAGAATAGACGAGGTGACCATTTTCACTTTCGTGCTCGGCAACATTTGCCATATCTCGCGGAGAGTGTAAGTTTGGCATAAAAAAAAAACTCCATCGGACCGTATTGGATGCCCGTACAGTGAAAGTGCGCGAGATAGCTAAAGCCGTGGACGTATCAAATGCCTCTGTGTTTACAATCTTGCATTAGCATTTCGGTATGAAAAAGCTGAACGCAAGATGGGTGCAGCGTTTGCTCACAGTGGGTCAAAAACATCAACGTGTTGATGATTCGGAGTGCTACTTGGCACTGTTACGACGTGATTGGAAGAATTTTTTTTTCATTTATTCAAATATAAATCCACTACTACACTTTAAAGTCCAATAAACAGTCAGCAGAGTGGTTAGAAACGGGCCAAAGCCAACCAAAGGACCCAAAAACGCAAAAACAGCTAGAAAAATCTTGGGTAGCATTATTTGTGATGCACATGGAATAATATTCATAGTCTATTTTGGAAAGTGAAAAACGGCTAACAGGGGACTATTGTGGTGAATTATTTGACCGGTTGAATAAGACGATCAAGTAAAAACGGCCTCATTTGCCTCAAATCACCTTTCCAACACAGAAGCATTACTCATAAGCCATTATAGGACTGTTAGACTAGATGGTATATAAATTGCGGATACAAGTAATACAGTGAGTGGAGTTCCAGATTTGCGAACAAGGGTAAATTAAACAGACAAAGAGAGGACGAAGTCAGTATAGGAGATCACATTAAGAATGTTGCAAACGCGGCCTCTGTCAGTTAAATCACTGGACCTGAATATTGAAATATAAAGCTTTCTAAAATTTTACCATTTGACAAATTATCGTTTGTTTTTTCTTTCCAAGAGACAACTGAAAATATTTTTGCACTAATATTGTATTTGATTTTTTAAAATCTGGGAAATCCATGGGTTATGTGATTAATTAATGTGAATGTTTCGAAAATCTGGCGGCATTCGATTAATTTAGTATTTTTATAATATATTTTGTTCCCACTGAACATATTTTTCATATTCCGCAATTACTATCCCGAACTTACTTTTCCTTCCTTTGATTCAGCGATATGAAAGCCAAAAATGAGATCATTGTTCATATCACTCACACGTGCGTTCTAACTAAAATCTTATAAGCGAGAAATTACTAATTTTCGGCATCTTTGTCTCATTATCTAAAAGTTTACTATGACATGCTTTGTAAAATAGAAATCATAGCAATTATAACTGACTTCTAATAAAATACCCACAAAAAATTTTGGCGGAGCGTAATAAAGTCAAATATTAATTTGCGAAACATTTTCCGAGGCACTAACATCATTTTTGACTCTTTGAAATTAACTTTGCAGCATTTTGAATACATTCATAAACAGGTTTTGGTTATGAAAGTATTCAAAATGCATATTCAAATGCAACATACCTTTCTAAACAAAACCTTTTTTGAAGTTTATATAAACACTCTCTAATGCGTCAAGATGATTTAAATTATGTAGAATTGTACGATGTCATGCAGCATTTTCAGAACATTGTTTCTGACCGTCTAACTAATTGACCCTTTTGCGCGTTGAAGTTTTGAAGAGTTCACTAAATTTCAGCAATTATTCAACTGCCATAAAGGATAGTAAGACAGCTTCACCTCGACAACGGAAATTAGTACGTCGCGATGTCCTGTACAAAAGTACTGGAGGATGTGGCACTTAAGTTCAATTTTATGGCTGAACATTTGTCTTAATTAACATTTGTTACAGAACCCTTTTGCCTCGGTTGCCCTCAATTTAGCCACGACGACGGTGTAGGACTGAGCGAAATGAGGTGAAGTCAAACTGAATTGCAAAGCAACTCTCCATCCACTGCAAAAACTCGCCTAGTTAAGTACTTTGTAACTTTCATATCCTTGTACTTACACGACGGAGCACAAGTTTTAATTTCGAAGGTGAGAAACTGACATGAAACGGACAACTACAGCTTCGGGATGATAGAGCTATGAAATGACAGGTATTAGGCAACAAAAAGCGCAAGGATTCAGGGTGAATTTTGTTGAAGATTTACGGTTTAAAGCGGAATCAAATGAGCGATTTGATTATGAAACATGTTTTGAAGTACTGGTAAATTAGCATGAAACCATTCAAGGGAGATTTTTCTGTTGTCCCAACAAGTGCTCTAGATCCCACTGTTAATTTTGAGATTTTGTTTGCCGTTCTACTGTCAACTGAACTTACAAAATGATAATTATTAATTCCATTGTAGAATATTCACGTTCGTTTCTAGCTATAATTTTATTGAATACGATGTGTCTTCGAGGTGCTTTGATCAGTTAACTTACATACATTTATATTCTAAAAAAAAAGTAAATGCTGACATGTCTACCATAAATTATTATTCTGCTCGATATTGTCCTCCTCCGTAGCCGAATCATATTGTTACTAGTCCAAATTCAGCCCAGTCTCTTTCATTTAAGATGCAGTAATATATTTCTCTGTGATCTGTGTTAATATGAAGCTAAGCAACTGTGTTTCTTCAGGCCGATAATCTACCCGTTTACGCTGTTCACAACACAACACATCATCACTAGATTCGCATGAGCTTTATCGAGTCGCATTCTACTATTCCAATCTGAATGTGGAGATGAGTTACAAATATTCTATTTCCTTAAATACACTCTCCTGCCAAGTTTTTTTGAAGGACTATGATCATAAACGATAAAAAAAACATTATTCCTCATTAAGAATTGCCCAAAATATGAGGAAAAAAAGTGTAAGAAAATCAGATTAAAATTTCGATTAGAATAACTAAGGCCCCTCATAAATTAGATTTTTCTTGTTTGATGCTGATTATAGAGCCGCTGAGGACCGATTCATCTGCTTATCTTCTTTACATTTCTGCTCTCATAGGTCCGAATTTCTTTTCATCTCCAGCCAAAGTTTAAAATTGTATATACAGTACTATAAAAGTATCTATTCGTAACATTACACCTCCGTGCATTTAGTCAAATGATTTCATCTTATCGCGCTCTGATTACTAAATGGCAATTTTCAATCCAATTATCCTAAATGTCGTTAGTCACCTTGCAAAGTCTGGGTCACACAAATGAGACTAGCTGTTGTCTTCGTGTTCTGAAACGGCTAACCAACGGACGCTTCATACAATCACATCGTTCGGCGGCCTCATCATCAATATTAATTGCTTCGTGTATTCTGTTACGCAAAACTCCGAAATTCCATGTTAATGTATTCTGGCGAAAGCCCTAAATTCGAATAAATTTTCGCAAAACCGCTAGACTGTTTTCGCTTTAAGCTCTTGTTTTCGTCATCCTTCTTCCTTCACGACCGAATTAACACCTTTGTGGAAGAGAAAGAGGGGTTTCTTAGCCGCAACCATAAACCTAATAAGTCCAAAATAAATTATAATTTGAAACTTGAGACCGTTTCATCAACAACTGTTGGTCACAAATGGTCATTGTTGGTCACAAATGGTCATTCATTTTTTTCAAAGGCCATTGTAAGGATTTTATGTTCATCTCGTTGGCGGAATCTGATTTGGCTGAAATTTAAATTTCCGCATGTATACAATATTGTTTATATGCTGGCTATATAAACTGAGAATTTTTTCTTAAATTTTCATGGTCAACTGGCCAAGGATATTTTTCCAAGGTTAACAGTTTTACGGCTCTGGGAACTGTTGGCAGGATTTCGTTTAAATCGTTTATCATTAATTATGCGATAACAGCTAAATTATCATTCGACACATAAGCCTTTTTTCATTTTTGCATTCATTCACATATTTATACAAATCGCATTTTTATTGGGATGAGGTTCCTGCTCCTTAGAAAGTGTTCAGTGGTTTTTGTTAACTCCATCGGGATAATCAATGTAATTGAATGTATTGTACAATGTATTTTTTTGATTGCATCGAAACGTTACACCAGAATGTGGCAAGTGTCCTTTTCTATTTTAAATTTTGTACTCTGGGTCCGCTTGTCATGTATTTCCATTTCAAAGTATTCAAAATGTGTCGTTATCATCAGAATCATCTTTAACCCGAGACGTACATACCATACAAGTATGTATAATAATAACACTTTTAATTTTCATTTCACTCATGTAAACATTAATTCACTCCATTCTAAGATCTTCATGCAAGTGTAAAGCGCTTCAAGCACATGTTCATCTTCCTGAAAGGACTTGAAAATATAATATCATCAAATATTGTATGAAAGTGCTGAGTATCCGTTTTTATAGTAACACCCATGTAGTTGAAATTGTCGACATGAATGTTACATAAGTGTCTGACTAGAATCAATTTCAAGGGATCCTTAATAGAAATATTCTGGACAAGAAGGACAGTTACGTTTAAGAAGCACATCCGAACCGGGAATCTTTGGCGTCGTCTTTGTCTGTTCGCTTGTACGCAACATGTAGTATACCGATCCATCCATACATATATCAAAGTATCGCACGGAATCTTCACACATTGTGAAGATACCAGTCTCTAATTTGTAGTCATCTAACGAAAGCAATTTGTACGTCCAAGAAGGGATTGGGATTAGTCGTTCTATGCAAAGTGTTTGTTTATTGAAAATATCAACGTAACTTAAACGATTATGATCCCATTCTTATTCACAGCGGCATTCATAGTTGTGTATGCGTGCCCGACTGGATTATGTAGTGTTCGATACTATTGGACGAAACCAGGATCAAGATTTAATGTTAATCGCAAATAGAAGCGAAAATCGAAGACGAATAAGAACGGTTGTAGGTGAATTATTAACGAGAAACGACCCGAATCTCATTTGTATTTTGATGGGTGTTTTATTGCTTGTTTCAGCTTTGATGGACCATTAAAAAGGAAAGTCAGTTACGTGAATTATAACAATAGATAAAAACTAAACCGAATGGTCGAAATTAAATGAATAGTTCGTGCACAAATAGAATCTTGCTGGTTGATGGTTTCCCACCAGAGTTTCTGTTGATTTTCCCTCTGAATTCATTGGGCTGAAGATATGAGTAACTTAGACTAAATTTTCCTTTTAGAAGATGATAGAGAGAGCAAAATAATTTTAATAGGAGGAACAAATTTCAATAGGAGGAACAAATTTTAATAGGAGGAACAAAAAAAAAGTGGCTCGGTATCTGAATAAGCAGCGTAAAACAAATGCTTTACAGTACATGGTCTCTTCAAAATACCTGTTTCTTCCACCATTTCGAAGATTTAGATTTTCTTGAAAACTTCAAAGTCCAGTAATGATGTAACATTGTGTAGAATTTTCTGTCATCACATTGAATTGAATCCTCTCTAGATCTCCATCCTCTAGTGTTATTCCCTGCCTACTCTTAACCAGCATCAACAATATCATACTGAACTCCGCTCTTCGTGAACGAGATACATATAAAAAGCACTAGAGTGTATGAGTGTAGCATGCCATTATCTACTTCCGTTTTGAATCCGACCTTCATATATAAACATACAAAATACCTTCGCTTCCTTCTTAATGGACAAAGCAAAGTAATACGATAGCGAAATCAAGGCCTAAGCGGTACCATCTCACAACCCCGTGTCCGACTTTGGAATGCTGAATAGATAAAAAGTGCGAACGGACATGAAGATGAAGATTGTAAAGCAAATCGAGGACTATCGAGCGTGAACTGGACCAGACTAACAACATCCTTAAATCATTTACGCATAATAACGAAATAAATTGCTCGTTAGGAATCTCCTTCTATTATCCTTTTTTCTGGGCATAAGGATGTAAATATACGAAGCACAAATTCGGAAGTATTACGCTGCTTAGCGTGTAAGAGCACTGTTGCCATTTCTATGGATTTCTTTTGATTTCTATCGATTTTTCGAGAGTAAGATTGATAGTTTTCAACTGTTCGCTATAAATTCTCAATTTTTAGCCAATTTTTAACCAAAAATCAAGATGATATGTATGGCCATTATGCTTATTACATAAAATGATTAAAATACGATTAATCTATACTGCCCGACTAAGCATAAACGTTCTATCTACATTTTTTAAGTGTTTCAGTTAACACCCGATTCGAAAACTGCATACTCTATTACATCATTCTACAAAATATGAAAAACCCATCTTTTGTGGAAGTATGTTGAAATCAATGATGAAAAATCCCCTCGTCTACAAAAAACTTCGCACTACTACGCATAAACGTTCTATCTACTGTAGATAGAACGTTTATGCTTAGTAATGTAGATATAACGTTTATCCTTAATAATGGGTTTTTCGATTCATGTTACTATAAAAAAGTCCTATCTGCTTAAAACCTATCTTCCACAACTATTTTCAACGTGAAAGCTTTTACTTGAGATATGTCTCAAGCAAACGTATTTGAATCCATGTTTAAACTTTCGTCCTGTTTGAAGGTGTCTGCAGCATTTAGAAAAACACAAATCATTGAATATCTCGAAAGTGCTAGATAGAACGTTTTTGCTTAGTAGAGCAGTATATATGTATAGAGAAAGCAATAATTTCAGCCAATAGCAAAAATAACAAATTGTCCTGCCTTTCACTTACACAGCAAACCTTTCGACAGACAAATTACAGAGAAAAAAATTCTAAAAAAAATTAGCATTAAAATCATTTGACCCGAAAGTTTTAACATCAACTAAAATCAAGATAGAGTTTTGAGTCATGAGATTTGTAATACTTATAATTCAACTTTTGACTTTAATTATTTAATTAAATAATTATTTTTGAAATTTGGCAATGCAATTTTAATTATTCTGCAAAAGTTTATTCAGTAAAATATATTTTAGGAATTCAGCAATTTTAAATTAAATAAAAAAATTTCTACCAGGCCAGACGGGCCAAATGTCGTGCTACCGTTTTCCGCAATGAAAGAGCTAACAATGAATCTATTGTCTCTAAATAAAGTAATGTCGAGTACAGGGAATGTATTTGGTCCGCCAGAGCTACAAATCAACGCAGTAGAAGACGGCGTATCACTTATCGAAACCTCTCGACCTATTTCGCCGATTTCATTATTGTTCTAATAAGCTATCGAAAGCCATACCCCTTAAAACGTGGATAGTCCAACTCCGTTGAGAAACGGCGAAATGTCAAGACAACGGATACGCTCGCAAAATGACGATATAAAAAATAAGTTTTTATTGCAGTTCCTTAAAACGATTGGGAAAAAACACAACAGTATGTTAGTCGTACTTTAATGCTTAAAAAATGAAAATTCAAATTGTACAAAGAACACAAACACTAAATCGGGAAAATTAAAGCTGAATGAAACCCAGAACGGCACAACGAATATTCTGGATTTTATTTCCCTCATCAAGATTTATTTTTCTTTATTTCACTTGTTCCCAGTTACTTATCCTTTCAATGCTTTGAGGATTCCTTGATTTGTTTCGATTTTCCATCAAACTGACACAATTTCAATAGTTTTTCAATGACCTCAGGTCTGTAAGAGTAGCCAAAAATCGTAGCCAAAAATTATACCCGTTACTACTAGAACTACAATTATGCAAATATGACATTGAAAAATGTGACAATAGAGTGGACATCTGTGAAGCTGTAAGAAGTGGAAGTTTGGCAGATATTATTTTTGCATGCATGATATATACGAGTATATACTTCAAATATCAATAAACAGCTTCATTTAAATCGACACCATTGTATTTCATTCAAGAATTGTAAAAACCGCTTAATCTGTAGGACCATTTGAATACAAAACTTACCATTAAAACACATATACTACTTACAGTAGGTAAGGTTAAGATAGGTTAAAGTGGCTGCCATTCGCCACCAGAGGCCTGCCCATAGGCGCACCTAATCACAAAAGAGGCCCGTTGTAATGCCACCATAGTTTATTGACTCTCTCCTATTCACTAAAGTCAGGAAACCAACTGCTTCCTTTGATGAACCGCACTATCTGCTTTAAATTGACCAGGGACAGTTCCGCCAGGTTTGAGAGAAAGGGTGCACCAAGTGCCGCTACCCTTTTCCTCGCCAAAGCCGGGCACTGGTACATGAGATGGAGGAAGGATTGCTCCTCGTTCTCAGAGCCACAACTCCGACAAAAATCGTTGACCCCTGCGCGCCCAATCATTGCGCATCGATGGAGACCCAGGACAGCCTTGTTATGGCACAGGATGATTTATCTGTCCAAGATTTCCTAGCGTCCTAAAGGTATTTTTGCCTGATAGCCGATTTGACCGGTGTCATCGGTATTCCTATTGAGAAGGAGCAAGAGACCTCCGGTAGCAAGGTACTAAGTCTAGCTAGTTCACCGGCCTCACAGTTGTCCTCATAACCCTTATATCTAGGTACCCAAATAAATTGTGCAGCCAAATGTCTCGACATCTCCCAAGAGATGCACGGCGTTCAGTTACAATCATGGTCACAGTACAAAGACCAGCAAGGGCATTAAAAGCCAGTTGGCTATCTGTGAAAATACCAATATTGACTCCGAATATTCGATTACACAGAAGCTACTCAATCGCCTGAAAAATAGCCGCAACCTCCGCCTGAAAGACACTACAATGGTCTGGTAGACGTAGAGACAGCTTGAGATTCAGCTGATATGAGTACACACCACTCCTGACTCTATTGTTTAGCGTTAAGCCATCGGTGTACACATGGATAAGCCCGCTTTCGAGAGTGACACAATCATGCCATTCGTCCTCACCAGAAATGCAAGTTATGAGCTCCAAATCTAGTAGAAAGTGCGGAGCGATGAAGCGATGAAGCGGGAACTCTCTCAACCAAGATCCTTGCATACCGGCATTATCTTTGATCGGTTTCCACTGCAACAGCCATGTTATCTTTGTCACAGAAATTGTGTAGGACAAGGACATCAACGGTTTTTTTTGCAAGACACATGGCTTTTGGGTGCTATCAGTCTGTAGTTCATCGGGTGCTATCAGTCTGTATTCATTTGTGCGTAGCATGCAAACCCGGTTGTTGGTAATTAGGATAAACACATCCTCTGTCTTATACAAGCGGAACAGCAGGACAGCTGATGCTGCTTTAGAATGGTTAAGGTTCACCTTTACCAGTACCTTTACCATTATTAATTATTTATTAGCGTTAAGTCGAGGACATAGAAGCCGCCTTAGCCCCCTCCTCTGCATCCGGAGTCATGAGGTTCAGTTCGGAGATAGTTCTTACGCTAAACACGTTGGCATAGAGTGATTCTATATCCGATTCTTCCTCAGATGTCGCTCTCAGACAAGCAACAGACCCCTTTCAAAGTAACTTCCCTGCCGTTTAAGCCATTTGCTTTGGGTCAGGCTCCGCAGTTACCGGATCCCATGAACCAGAGCTCTTTGACCTGGCGCTCCAGTAAATCTGCAGAGCCAATTTTTCGACTCCGTACGTTATAATGCCCTTTCAGGCAATCAATATCGGCAGCGCCTCTTTATTAATAATGAAAAAGGCCTCGCACCGATTATCTACTGGCTTGCTAATCTTCACAACCCTCCAATCCTACGTAGGAAGATCTGGGTTGAAGAGCTGAACTAGGTCTAGGACTTCCACTGGATCCGAATGGAAACAGGAAATCCATGTCCTGCATCTTGGCCGACTGGGGACTTCATCGTTATGTACCACCTTTATCTTGGCACCCGGCCAGAGTTCGCAAGCTCGGAGTTGGCCCGCTTGTAGAAATCGGCCGGTCGTTGGTCTCCACACGCAACTAGTCTGATTACTTTGGACAAGCCCGCGTCGTTCACCGTAGGTGGAGGACTCAAGCTGGCATTCTGTAGCAGACTCCCAAGAAAGCCTGCCTTATCTTTAGCCAGTTTTCGGACGAGATGATTCTATCTCCATTACTAGCATCAATTACGGTCCAAGGCACTCTGTGACCATTTCATTAAATGCCCGAGTTAACCATGAAGGAGTCGCCATAAGTTTCTATTTTTTGCAGTCCTAATTGCCCGCATTATTTTGCTCAGCCAACCTCTGTCGTTTCTGAGCTAAATCTGTAGGGCTTAGAGGTAGCGAGTGGAACCCAATTTGTGTTTTGACCCATTGAAAGGACTTTTTGTCCTTGCCGGACATTGTGCCAGGGGGGACGCTTTCCAACTTTCTGAGAGCTTTGATGGCTTCCCTTCTAGTTCCGTAAGCCCGAGAAGTGTTGGAGGCAGCACCGTACACGGAGAGAAATTTCGGCAGTGATTTTGACTAGAGTGGATAATATAATTTACTATTCCGAAAATTCCATATGAAAACATGAATGTTATAATAAATTTGATGAACATTTACTATTTTCCTGCAAATAATAGTCAATTCCATTACTCACTCATGCTCATTACGCTGTAGTAAAGACATTCATACATACATAATTCCCAACAAAGTAGTAAAATGTGTAGTGCAATTGATTACAAAGGTAATGGGGTAAAAAAATACTACTATTGCAATAAAATTAATTGCAAATTTTGTATAATTTCATCCGTGTAGGTAGCACTTGTTGACGAACGGTCTGGTTCATTCGCCGTAACATTTCCGTCACACAGGCCCACAATCGGGCTTATTGGAATTCCCAGGGGCAGGTTTCGTAACCAAAGCCCCGAAAATATCACAGAAATACGATTATTTGCTAAGTTCAAAAGGAAATAATGAGAGTTGGCATGCCAAATTCGCAACGCAGAGGCAACAAACGGATAACTTCTGATAAGCAAGATAGAAAAAAATGTGAAAGTCACAAAACAAAACCCTAAATCGACAGTTAAAACCATTTCAGGAGGCGTAGATTTTGGAAAGCCAGAGCAATTGACCGAATAACAATTCAATGACAACTAAAAGAAATGGAGATGAAAGCTTATGCGATGCAAAACATGCCCTGCTCGGGAACATATAAATAAACCCAACGACTTTTGGAGGAATATCCAGTGAACTGATGAATGTGCATGCTCATTGGACGGAGCGAATGGAAGAAAATTATGTAGTTCCGATTCAACTAGCAAAACGAAAAATGGTATAATCATAGACGGTAAAACTGGACTTGATGCCCCACACAGCTGTTACATGAATTTCGCCGATAGATGTCGGGCTAATATGTTCGCGTTTTTGTGGTTTTGCGTTTGCTTTTGGTGCTTCTTTTCTTTCTTTTTTTTCTTTTTCTTAATTGTTTTATAGTTAACTTATTGTGCTCTTATGTCAACTCACTGAATTTACTAATAAGAACGCACAGTTGCAAATACATTAATTATTTATTAAAATAACACACAACTTAATTTAAGACAAAGCAAAGTAAAAACTATATTTGCGGTGGTCGTGCCGATGGCACGACCACGTCGGTCGACTGCTGTGCACGGCCGCGTCGGTTGACTGCTGTTGATCAAGTGAGATCCTTTGTCACGACGATGACGACGCGGTGCGAGTAATCCTGTGACAAGTTGGCCAACCTAGTGGTCGCTACAGTACTCCCCCCCAAGTGTCCTGCAAGGCACTGACCAATTGGAGGTTACGTAGTTTCGTCTGATGATGGCTCATGCAGCGTAGCGTTCTGGCATGGCTGTGGCGTAGCGTTCTGGAACGACTGTGGCCTGGCGTTCTGGCATGTCTGCGTTCGATGAAGCTGCCGGGCGACAATTGTCGGGCCTCGTTTTAGCGTGCGTATATATGCCGAGGCAACAGTGTCGGGCCTCGTGGCGTTTTGCTGTGGCTGCCGATGCGGCTGAGTCTGGCCTTGTGGCTGTGGCGGCATGGCTGGGGCGGCATGGCTGTGGCGGCATGGCTGTGGCGGCATGGCTGTGGCGGCATGGCTGTGGCGGGCCTCGTGGGAGCAAGCCAATGCGGCGCAAAACGATAATGCGGAGCCATAACGAACTTGTTGCGCAGTTAGTATTTTCCACAAATTGTTGTCTAATTGCGGCGTCGGAATCACTTGTTGTGGTAGCCGTGTGCACTTATTTGCGTAGTTGCGCAGTTCGGGGTTACCAATTGTTGTAGTGCCGATTGCATTTATTGCGTGCTCTTTTTCTCGGGGTCACCACTATAGTTAACTTATTGTGCTCTTATGTCAACTCACTGAATTTACTAATAAGAACGCACAGTTGCAAATACATTAATTATTTATTAAAACAACACACAACTTAATTTAAGACAAAGCAAAGTAAAAACTATATTTGCGGTGGTCGTGCCGATGGCACGACCGCGTCGGTCGACTGCTGTGCACGGCCGCGTCGGTTGACTGCTGTTGATCAAGTGAGATCCTTTGTCACGACGATGACGACGCGGTGCGAGTAATCCTGTGACAAGGTGGCCAACCTAGTGGTCGCTACAGTTTTATCTTCTTTTTTCTTTTTTTGTGTAATTTTGTCTGTTTTTCTTCATTTTTTCAGCCCTTCTACCACCTTTTCGCCCTCTGGTGGTGGGATTTCGCGGGTGTGGGGCATCAAGTCCAGTTTACCCGATATCTAGATAAAATACAACGGTATATTGAATGAAGCTGGGAGATTTTTCCTGGTGATAAGTTGATTAATCCAAATTTCATCTTACAACAATACGCTGGTTCAGGTATGTAATGAATACTTCAAGATAAAACCGAGCAATGTCTGCATTGCCCCAAAGAAGAAACGATACAACGACAATGCTAAAACTCTACTATTATTATCTATGTGTGTAACTTTCTTTTTTTTTCTAGAAAATTGTATACCTCGTCGATGCGGCTCACTCATGTCACGTTCTAATGCCATAAATGAACTGAAATCTTGATACTCGCGTATCATGAATTTTTGATGTGATTTAAGAATATTTTTATTCGTCATGTCGATGAAGGTGGTCTTCGTTGTACGTAATTCGATCTGTTTGCTATTCGTAAAATATAGTCGGTGCTTATCTTTTTTTTTAAGGATGTTTTGACTCAAAATGAAATTTTTAGATGGGCTATTAGGAAGAACAATTTCGACTAAGGCAGTATTTGTGCAAATATGAGTGAAATAAATATTTGAAATTATCTGAATTTAGCTTTCTCGCTCCTTTAGCTCTAACCTAGTTTTTCGATAATAACAAAAGTAACATTTCTATCCGTCTATCTATTCTATCTTTCTATCTATGCCAGTTTTTATAGTTTCGAAAAGCTAGTATGTCACATAGTAAAGAGAAGGCAACACATTTCCTGTGATTATATCAGTATGTATAGTATACCAAACATATGTAGTGATATTTCAGTAATGTAGTACCTTGATCATTTCCAAAGATGTGATGAAATTTTTGAAGTCCACATATTTATTTTCAGTTTTTCTGAAGTGGAAAGATTCATTAAAAATGTGAAACATTTTCTAATGGCTTTTAACATATCAGGTCGAAATCAAGAACTAAAGCATTGGACTTTGAGCTACAAACAAACATTAATCAGTATTTCATTTGACAATAAACGAATCCAGAAAGTTGAAGATAATTGATTTATGTAACTTGAATCTATTTTTTTTTTTCGTATGCCAAAAAAAAAACTTGACAATCGCATGTCACCGTTTTTTCCGGTAAAAAGGCGTTTATTGTCGTACCATTTTCTATCATATTTTTTGATGCCATATTATTCAAATGCATATTAAAATGTTTGAACATTTGCGGCCATTTGAACCATTTGTTTGAACATTTCAAATGCATATTAAAATGTTTGAACGTTTAATTTTGTGTATGGAATGTAGACTGATTTGTACGCTCAGCAATCACTGCGTAATTTAACAAAACTTACTACATTTATGCAATTTAAACTTCTAGGCTACCTGACAACATACCTCACGCCAAATACAGAATGAGAAATTCTAAATGCATTCCCTGATTTCATTACGTACTATGGACATGTAACGAAAATTTATCGCCACCTAGAAATCGTAACAAGTTGATCTTATAGTTAAATTCAGTCTATCCGTTCATTCGACACGGCTTCAAAGTAAAAACACCTTGGCAATACAAACTTTTAAGTTGAGAAATCCTTGGCGCCTAGCTCAGAATGGGAGTCGTAAAAGCACAGTCAATTTGACTAAAAATGTGCTCGGACGGATATGGAGAGTCTACAAATTGAATTTCAATTGGTTCAGTTAAGGCTCATGCTGCTACAGTTGGAAGAGTTTGCAAAGTTAGGGAGGAATCGAACCGCCTCAATGGACTCTAAGTGAGCCTGTTGAGAACAAGTGGATGCAGGTCAGGGAATGCAAGAAGAATACAAGTCACTGTAAATCCTTGCGGAAAATGTATAAAACAAGAACTACATGAAACGCTAGCGAATTAGCTGTATGCAACTGAAGATGTTGAATATTGGTTTCCCAGTTGCACAGTGTGCCCACGTATTAGTTGTTATTCAATGTTTTAATGACAAGGAGGAATAAGAAACAATTTAAGCACATAGTGTTTGACTGTGGGTATAATAAACTTCTGGTATTCATTCGAAGTGTGTGTTCATTTGCTTGACGTTCCCGGAGATACCTACATAAGTCAAAATTGCAAAGCTTAGCGAAAAAACGATTTATTTTCGTCAACATAATGCAATAATTTTCTAAATTTCATAATGTAATAATTTTCTAAAAGTAGTATTTCATATGCATATACACACTTGCCTCATGAGAGCAGCAGTAATTATAGCATACAGTCAACTTCTACTGGAACAGTATAGAGCTTATGAAAAAGTAACGACCCTCGACACTAGTTTGCATAGCATTTTGTATCCAAGAGGATCATAAATAAGCCAATAAAACAGAATGTAGAAACTTAAACTTGGTCACACTTCCACAGGAGTTTGAATAGCACTCCAAGCGTTAAACTTTGCTTATTTCTTTGTAGCAGCATGAAAAGTAGCAGCATGATATGAAAATCGATCTGGTAATATATTTTACTGGAGTACATTCGCACATTCGTGATGCAGGAGCAAAAACTCAGGTTTATCTTGCAGCTGATGCCGGACTTGGGTCCGTGACTAAAATTTGTAAATATCGACTAGTAGTTATGGATATATCTCTAATTGGATAAGTATATCCTAAGAAAATACTAAATTTAAACTGTGAACATATTTTCAATTAGTGTCTATTGAAAGATATTCGAATGTAAAGATGGTTTTTATTTTGATGTTCTTACGGGAGCTGCATTACGTTTTATAGAATCTGTTAGAATGTCGAATGAATGGCAATTCGAATCGGCAATGATGGTGCAACGCTTTTGTGAATCACACGTAAAATTTCAGCTAAAGTAGTTTCGAATTTATTTGATAATGTTAAAGGAAGTCGATAATACAATTTTTTTAAGGACGAATTTGATACAACATATTTTCATGTGATCATTTACTATCTAATTTCCACTGAAGAAAGCTTTCACCGCGATAATTCCCTTGAAACCGAACATGTTTGAGCAGTTGAGCATTTTGTTGATGGGACTCTTAGGTTTGTTGAATAGTTTAATCTAATGTTTCCAGCAATTAGAAAATACTACAATTATGAAAAGACGCTTTTAATTTGTCTCTGTCTATAACGCACACAAGGCTCGATTAAAATACTAATATTTTTAATGCAATACATTTTTTAAAACGCATATTTTAAAGTTTTCCAATAAGAACTCTTTACGTTAAACATCTTTCTAGTATGATTTTAGCTAAAATAGTTCAATTTTATTTAAATGTTTTATGATTTTATCGTGTTTCAGTTAGAAAATGTATATCAGGCTGTCGTCGCATTTACATCATTTTCCGTACTTTATACACACACTAGACTACTCACATTTCAGATATAATCTTGTTGGCTTACTTTTTGGCATTTTTGGTAAATATATTTTCCACTTTCGACTTACAGTGGCCTTTCAGGCAATCATTCGCATTCGATTATTGAGAGCAATTTTATGCGCCCAACGTGGTCAATTTTCCCAGTGGTAGTTCATAATTTATTTCGGGCCGTTTTTGAATTGGAAAAGATGAATATTAGAAGTGATTAGAAGCGATTTTTTTGGTTTTTAGTTATGGAAAACTTGTACTTATTCTAAACAAAAAACGAATTTTAGTTTTTTACAAAGATTGAATATTTAAATTTAATTTTCATGAAAAGAAAATTTCAACTTGGAGTTTCTAAACTTAGTCATAAGATGAACAATAAACAAATGTCTATGTCAGTGTTGATGAAATGTTTAGAATTTTCAAATTAAAAAAAAATTCAATTTGAAATAGTTGTTAAATCATTTCAGCACCGTGGTAACGAATCGCGTCCTTAAGTAACTCATGATTTTATAATATTCCATTGGATAGGTTTCATCAACTGTAAACGAGAGGAACATTTTAGAAACCAACAATATGACTACATTTATTCAATTAATAAGTTTGCAGTAATTGTGTGACAAAAACTTCCCCTGGTTTTAGAATTGGACACGAAGATGAAACGAATTTAAAACAAATGAAGATGAATTTGTATTGGGATTTGTGATTTGGTTTTAAATCCAATCTTAAGTTTGAATTTCATTTTAATCTGATTACTGCATTGGAAGCTATTGAGATTTTTTTTTTTAATATTCCTTTAAAGACGGTACTATATTGCGAATATCTTGCAACAGTCTTGGTTCTACTAAAGCCATTACATTCTACGATCAGAATCGAAAATTTCGGGTGCTCAAAAAATACGGATTTTGGTCAATGGAAACAATTCCTGTGAGATAGGAATTTTTGTTTTTAACTGCGTAGACAAAGCATCAGATTTTCATTAATTTGCATTTGTCCTAAAAAGTAAAAAATTTTCAAGAGACTCGGTGATTCGAAGGTTTTTTTCATGTACTCGCTGTATCTGCAGGGCTGCCTAGGCATTCATCGAAAATACACACACCTATTCTTTATAAACAGTACTACGTACTGTTTATTGTATGATGTTTCTGGCAGAAATTATCACAACTTAACAGTAAAAATTTTATTTTCTTACACTGCATAAAAATGTCCAAAGTGTCATCAGTTCAGTTTGATCGGACTACATACTCTTGAGATAATATCATTCACAAAATTTAACTCGAAAGCAACTTCCAAAATTTACATGTCAGGAAAAAACCACAGCGACCAAAATCATTGCTTTCGAAATCAGAGTGAAAATACAAAGCAAAAATGACTGCGGAAAATCCCCAGTGATGTTTTATTCACTGTGATTTATTCAGTGAGTGATATATTGCCAAAAAAAAAGCGGCCAAAAAAAATCTTTCGAAACCTCAAGTTGCGATAACTTCCGACACGGCCATCAAATGATTATGAAACTTGCTGGGGCATATTGTCATGTATGAGAAATAAGTTTTTGGTATTTTTTTTTTGTTGATAAGCAGGTAACTCTATAGCTACGGCAGGTACGTTAAAATAAATTTATCCAAAACCACCTGTTTTCTGAGCGTCCAAAATTTTTCCATTGAAAAACTCACGAAAGGGCCATTAAATCGAATTGAAATTCGCAGAATGTATTGGTATTTGATACGACCAGATCTGATAGATTTTTTTAATTATGCGGACAACTTTGTCGTTCTATCATAAATATCTTCAAACAAATAAAACCTTTTTGCCCCTATAAGTTACATTTACAGATCATTGAATCAAAATGTTCATCATAACAGATCATTGGATCAAAACCAAATTTACAAAGTATATTTAACTTAATGTGAAGCAAGAAGCGGTGCTAGGATACAATTGGAATCACCGGACATTTCTGATATTTTTGCATCAAGAGATGCGATCATTTATTTTTTTTGTGACAAATTTTGAAACTTTTGTGAATGGCAGCCCTTCAAATCTTTCTAATTTTTATTTCTTCTATTCTGCTTATTCAATTCATTGTTTCATTCAAGTTTTTCATTTCTTTCATACTTTGCCTAGGCTTTCCTTTTTAATCTCCATATTTTTAAGGCCCAAAATCAAAACATACACAATCTGAAATACAGAATATAAATCCCCAGTTATTATCGCAAAATAATTTTCTTTCTACAAACATTCATTTAAAGGGAAACATATGAACAATAGTGACCATGATGTACTGAATTACTAACCGTCAATTATGTCAATCCACATTGAGCTCCAGTTGAAAGTGACAACATCTTTTCCAATATTCAGACATTATTTGCCAAAGATTTTTCATGTCTTAATTGAAGAGAATCTTCTGCTGGTCGATCTTTAATTGTCGAGACGAATGTGAGAACTTTACTCGAGCATGGATACATGTGCACACTCGGTGGAAGAGTAAGTGCCGCTAGAATCAATTTATTACTGGCAATTGAATTAATTTGCAGATTCTACTGCCTCGTGGATGACATTGGAGCTGCTTGTGAGCTTCTAAGTATCGGCTACTATTCTATCTATCTTTCCGGAAATTCCTTCGACCAACCAGACGATTTTACGAAATGGAGATTTGACAATTTTCACATAAACTTCGCTGATAAAATTTTTCATCAGGATTCATTTTCGCTTACAGGGTTTGAGCTAAGAAAATATATATTTCACCGCCAAATGTACATGCAGCTTTGAAATAAAAAAATACTTTTGACTTGAAGTGGGTATAAGGGACAGCATACAAATTACAATCAAACCCAATGTAACCATTAAAACAATAGGTAAACATGAGTATAAAAAAACAGATTGATCAGATAGTTATCAAACTACAATTAACTTTAATTTCGACTTACTATTCCTCTTCGCAAAATCTATTTTACACATCCATTCAACATTCAGTTCGAGCTTCGGAAGTTGGCAGAGCAGTCACTATCCACCTACCTACAACTGATCAAAGTTTCGAGAATTGCAAACGGGATTTGCGACCACTTTTGTTCGAACTATTTGGGAAGGATTAAGACGACAGTATATTACATGGAATCGTGATAGCTTAAATGGGAAGAGATTAGTCTGGGAATTCCCTTGGAGAATATAAATTTAAGTAAAGCAATTCTGGGAAACATAATTGGTACAACTGAAACGGAGTGGGATATATCATTTTCAATTGTATAAAATTGTTTTTCAAACGAAATATTTTGAATTTATGATAGACAAATCAGTTACTAAATATGAGCAATAAACCGAAAAAAATTTTGTTTTCTGTAAAGAGTGAAAAGAACTACAATTTTGCTGGAGAGTAGATATGTTACGCAAAGGTTGAATTACAGTTGAAATTTTTCCAATAGGATTTTTTTTACACATTTTCCGGATTATGGCTACTTTTGAAGCTAAAAAGTGATTGAAATGATTAAAGTTACCGCTAACTTTGCCACTAATCTTATTTTGCTAGCAACTATAACAATTTTTCCAATTGTTTCAGTTAGTCAAAAATCCCCATCAAAGAAAATTGGTAAAACTGGACTTGATGCCCCACACAGCTGTTGCATGAATCTCGCCGATAGATGTCGGGCTAATATGGTCGTGTTTTTGTGGTTGTGCGTTTGCTTTTGGGGCTTCTTTTCTTTCTTTTTTTTCTTTTTCTTAATTGTTTTATCTTCTTTTTTCTTTTTTTGTATAATTTTGTCTGTTTTTCTTCATTTTTTCAACCTTTCTACCACCTTTTCGCCCTCTGGTGGCGGGATTTCCCGGGTGTGGGGCATCAAGTCCAGTTTACCCAGAAAATTTGCCCATTTATCTTACATATTTTAGTTAATTTTTCATCATTTTAAAAAAAATATGAGCTATAAACTAAAGTTATAAACTATACACATAACCTAGACTCCCATGCACATAGTTCTGACTTCGATGAACATATTCTTCACACATATCAATGCAACAGGCTATATATTTTAAGCATTTCTATAAATTCGTGTATACTATTGGGTAGAGCAAGGGTAGCGTATGAAATGGTCCCTGCACTGTATAATAGCAGATACCGTAAAATGGGTTTACTTTGAACCATTGTAAACACAACCAGAAACGACAAAAAGACAGAACCATGTTAATTGTTGGTGCACTATTACTATAAACAATTTAAATAGCCGTTGTTATTAGCATGAAATCAATAATGATTTTTTTAAAACTACAAAGAATATATTTGAGTGTTGTTATATTTGAGCTTTCAAAGAGGGTTAAACTAGCTTAAATTTTCAATTTACACATTAAAGTAGCAAATATCGAATTTTTTCCATTTGGATTCAAACAATGAGATGTTTCGAAAATGTATGTATTGTATGTTGCTAGGATTTTTTTCTTGAAAGAAATTACATACATATCTATGAAATAAAAAAGGTTAAAATATTCGACTAAAAGTGCTTGACCTCCTATACTTTTCAGCTCAGGCAGATCAAATATTTCGCTGTGTGAAATACTTTTAGGTGATTTTATACCCAACTTCAACTTTCCATTCGTAAAAGATAAGATACTAGCATTTAGATCAATTCCAATAAAAGCAAGTTTCCTCATAGCCGAAATATTAGCACCATTTTTGTTCGGTTGGAAAAATTTTCTGGGATCATTTTCTACTTCGTACATTGTATTCACATTTTATGGAATTCACATTACGACTTTCTGTTTCTAAAAATTTAAGTTCTTTAATTTCAGTCTCACTGTCACTATTGAGATCGGATTTTGAATTGGATGGTTTTTATTTTTTCTTTAAATGACTTTTTGTTTCGTTTGTAGTTTGTGAAATATCTTCTGAAGGGCTTTCCAGTGAAAATATTGTATTTTGTATCATGTTTGAAACTATCAACATGGTTGATGCCTCGTTTCACAAAAAATGTATTTTTCACAGGGGCATCCGTTAAATTAGTTTCGTCATTGTTTTACTGTTTTCGCAACGGATCTCGCCGAGAGTCAATATGACATTTTTGAGATAGTTGAAAGGTACTTGAGTGTGACAACTTTATTAGTATTAATTCATCCAGGAGCTCTTTAACCGGCAGCATGGAGTCGAAACAATAAAAACTACGAGAGCAAATTATTTCGAAAGGACCTTAAAACATCACATCACAACGAGTCATAGCGAATTATACAAAAAAGCTAGTTGTTACAATGAAAAGAGTATCAGGTAGAAATTCTGAAAGTATAAACAATAACTTAGCGAAGGAAAATTGTCAGGAAATTAGAGAGCACACCCATTCAAGGAATGGCAGTAGTTGCTATACACCGAAGTCAACGGTCGATCGAACGAAGGAACGTTATAGCCTGTGAATAGGGCATTAATCCCGAGATTGAAATAGCGATCCCGAAATTCGGGATTAGAATTTTCGGGATCCCGAGATAATCCCGAGATTTCGGGATTTTATAAAAAAAACTATATTAAGGGAATTTAAACAGATATATTGGCTTATTCGTACTCAATCAAAACTTTATTTCAATTATATATACATAAAACCGGAAGCTAATGTTAAATTTATGCACATATGTACATGGGTACTGGCAAGTAAGACGCTAATCTATAATTGCATCTAAATTAATCTTATGATCTAATTTCATCTTATCTTCTTGTCCCATAAAGCTCTTTATTTGGTCATGATAGTTAGTTATAAAATTAGTTAAAAACGAATTGAAATTTAATCAGCATAACGGATGTTACGATAATATAATAAAAATACATTATTCTTTTTAGTTGTTTACATATTAATTACAAAATAATATTGCTTTTCAATGAAACAAGTGATAAGTAATAATATCGATTGGTTCAAACTGCTGATTCGTTTTGAAAGTATGCTCTTAATAAACATAATTCGTCAAGAGTTTCAAAATTTCAGCTAGACCTGATTTAGCTGCACATATATCCAGCTGCTGAAAAAGATATTTCGGGTGCACTTTTTGGTGGAATATTAAGCATTTAATCATACGCCAGCTGTAATTCATTATTACAACTGGCTTCCGCTTCGGTTTTCATAAAACAATATGTCTTTTAGTATTAAGTTCTGCTTTCTAATTCCCAAAATGGGTTGAATTTTATCAATCCCGAAATCTCGGGAGTCCCGATAAAAAATTCGGGATCCCGAAAATGTCCAAAATGGCTCGGGATCCCGAGATCCCGAGATCCCGAAATCTCGGGATTGCATGCCCTACCTGTGAACCTATAAGATGCAAAAAGTTCCAGATCAATCCGACGAAAAGGAGAAATGAGCAAAAACGAAAGCTGGAAAACTATAAGATCAATAGGTGACGAAATTCGATTGTGTCGTTTTAAATGACTAGATTTATGTAAAAACGGTCTTCAGGTAGGTTCCTGACCATGAATTTTACACTGCTAAAGCGAAGTTGTAGTGAAGGAAGTATTTAAGACGAAGAAAACCAGTAAATTCCCTAAACAGTTGAAGGTGTGGAAGCCAATTTGTCGATGTGGTCTAAGGGGCGATATTTTTAGAGCGGAAGGAGCAATCAATGCCAAGGTTTACATCGAAGAATGTCTGCAGAAGCAATTGTTGCCTTGTATTAATAGGCTTGAATGATTCTGTGTTGTTTTGGCCAAACTTAGTATCAAGTCATAATGCTAAGAAAGTAGCAACGTCATTTTTGTCTCCAAGGAGTCCTGAACTTAGGCAAATAAATCGAAACTGGGCTCAAATGAAACGAGTATTCAAGAAAAGCAATGAGAAAGCTAAAAATGTATCTGAATTTAAAAAACAAAATGGAAAAGAGCATACGAAATCGTTAATGAGGCCTTTGTGAAAACCTTAATGTTGGGCCTCAATCGAAAAATTCAAAATGCTTACTCTATGCGACACTAACGTTTACAAATATAGTTTCTCTATACCTTTAGGTTAAAAAAAAATAATCCTGTTAAAAAACAGTTACATACAGTTAAAAAAAATAATCCTGTTGTTCTAAACTCAAAATGTTTCACTTGTGCTTTTCCGATTTTGCTGGGAAAGTTCTGATTATGATATAAAGCTAAATTTCACTCCTGCCCAATACTGGATCCGAAATCGCTCATAAACAGAGTTTAGGTGTGTGTATATAAATTATCGCGTACGTCGATATAAGCAGGAAGTCGCTACACAATAGTCATTAGTAATAAAATAATTTAAGTTAAGATATTTTGATATAGATTGATTTTATACGAATTATCAATTTTATACGGTTGCTATCCATTTAAAAATTATTTCTTAGGCCTAAATTTTTAGGCCTAAATAATTAAGCTAAATACGGCATCCATTCAGATAAGAACCCCGACGAGTTTGTTGGGCGACCTATAGGTGTCACGTTCAAACCCAAAAAGAAAATGATTCATCTCAGAAACTTACTTTCATTCAATATTACAACCAGCTTGAAAAGGTGTAGATTTCAGCTATTTTAAACTCTACACAGCCGAAAGCTTATGATTTCACTGCATTATCGCTGCGTGAAGGCACATTGGACCGTTTTTTCATTCAGAAGCCATATTGAAATTGTTTTGCCAATCACACCGATTTGTAGCTCCGCCTATTAAAGTAATGGAGTTTGAGTGAAAGAGAGAACTAAAATGCTCTTCTTCTTGCTGAAATGACCCATTTTCTCCTTTGCAATAACTTAAAATTGAATATTTCGTGATGTGCATATGTGTATATTCATGAAAATATTGAATTAAATTGGGAAATGAGAAATCGATTTAAGTCAATTAATATTTATAATTTAGTAATTAATGCTGAGCATCAAACTTTGTGAAAGGTTTGATTTAATTGGTGCGGGCGGAATGAAGATATGGGCTCCTTGAGGTACGTACAAGCGAATAGACATAAAAATTTTATAAGGAAAAATGAAATAATAATGCAGGTGTATGTGCACGGCTGCATAAATGCGGTAGAGGTGATGTTTAGGTAAATAAGAAGGCAACCAATAGAGAATCTGATGTGCCATTAGTCCATCATCATTGGAGAAAATCGTATGTAGGATACGCTTAAAATTCTGTTGATTTGTAATATATTCATATACAAAAGACATTTATATTCTATGATGTGTACCTGCTACGTATTTTCATCGAGTTTTGAATTCAAAGACTGCAAACAAATAGTTTGAAAGGGCATCGACAAAAACCAAATTAGCGTTTTAGAAAAACAAAAGTCGAAAAGTTGCTACCGATCCGTAAGTTACCCCGTATGTATAACTAATACAAAAGTTGCTATACTCCTCATATTCATGTTCTTTAATTAGTAACAGAAGTTTTTCATTGATGGAAGTTTAGTTAAATCAGGCATCAACACAAATTCCAGAGAGTAGTTTCAAAGGGCATGGAACTAAATGAGGTCATCAGATTCAAAAGGTGTGCCTATGAGTTTAAAGTATATATATATATATATATATATATATATATATATATATATATATATATATATATATATATATATATATATATATATATATATATATATATATATATATATATACATATATATATATATATATATATATATATATATATATATATATATATATATATATATATATATATATATACTTTCCTTCATATTCTGTGAAGAACTGTGATGGCACATGCCAAAAATAAACCCAGCTGCCCTGAATTATATTAATATGCAAATAATTGAAAATTTGAGAAGAAAAAATTACAGGGCATAATAGAAGCTGTAGGTATTATGAATAGAGCTGTCAATGTTTAGAGTTTCGAATAAAAACACTTGGACATCAATCAGCTCATTCAATCCAACTCAATTAATTCAATTCAATAATTCAATTGAGCAAATAAATTATCATCACTTTTGAATTTATGTGGGACCAAAACAAATTTGAAATCTTGCAGGAAAAATCTTGGACGGGATAAAAGGAATGCTATGCAGTAAAGATTGGAATTCTCTTTTTGGTCTCGTGTGCTGTAATAAAGCGACGCAGTTGCACTCTGCTGTGCACGCCATTGTAGGTATCTATTGGGTCCAAAAAGTTAAAAGCTATTTGTTTTGAGTTTCACTCGTGTAAACGTAGATATGACCGTAGCCGTAAGTTAAGTAACCCACAATTTATCTTTCGATATGGAAAGTTTGCAGGCTATAGTCCTCATTTCTATCTAAAATTTATTATTAATGTATAATTCTAGAAATTTAACTTCGTGCCGTGCTACCGTGCTGTTGCTAATGACGAGATTGTCTTTGAACTTAAATTTTTGGTTTTTCATGTTTTTATGATGGATCAGAGGATTTATGTAGGTTCTCTAGGCAACTAGTGGAGTTACTATGGTCCAGGATGAGCATGAAATCATTCGCATACTGAAAGATTCTGAAATTATAATTTAGTAAATAGTATGGCTTGGCAGCATAGCAGATTCAATAATAGGCAACTTAAAGTACTATCCTGTCTTTATTGATGTTTTTGGATTTCTCGCCTATTGGTAACTTTCTTTTATCAATCCTTTTGTCTAATGTTTAGATAATATTTTTAAATCCATCCGCAATATGGCATGCATACGCATTAGAAATATCGATACAACATACCAAGACCTAGAGCTTACTGATGTTTGACATAATGGCCTATATGGTTATTGAAAATTTGTTACTTTAAGTTACGCATGACTATTACTTCGTATGCAGTCCTGGGCTTTTACTAATCTAGTGATTTTTTGTATTTTTAATATGGGTGTCTACACTCAGAAAAATGTCACTTTTTTTAGAATTACTTTAAATCAAAAGTTGATATCACTTTGAAATAAAAAGCGAACCTTGTACGAATTCCACTTTATTATAAAAATTTTCTTTTCAAATCAAAAAATTTTTATAATAAAGTGGAATTCGTACAAGATTCGCTTTTTATTTCAAAGTGATATCAACTTTTGATTTAAAGTGATTCTAAAAAAAGTGACATTTTTCTGAGTGTATAACTATAAAGAGGGTCCTTATAAGAAAGGTATGTCTGAAGTTCTCAATAAGTTTAGGATTCTTTCCTGCCTTTAAGATGGCAATCACTCTAATGATGAACAGATTTGATTTAGGATATCTTTTAGAAATAGCTTCACCTTACGACCATATTTTCCTAACTAATGATATTAACTGCGCTCAGAATTTCATAACCCAGGGAAGACTTTTTTGCGTGTTTGCTCAGAAACTCTTCAATATCATGCGTATTGAAATCGATGTAATGGTTGCTATTAATTTTAAATTTTTTGTTTTACTACACTGAAAGAAAAATCTTGGTGTAATCAACCATTTTCCTTAGTTGTTTTTGCGTCAACTACGGGCTATGGTTAAAACAACCATAAAAAAAAAGTTAATTACTTTTATGCACCATGACGCGTGGTTGATAAACAACGTCCGTGGTGCAAAAAAGTACTGGTTCAGGCGGTAACGATGTATTGGTATATTTTTCTCTAAATGCTTGTATCATTAGAGGAGCATTAATAAGCCATAAACCATAGCAACATAATCCATCCAAGCCTTAAATAGAAACAGGACGTGAGACGTGAAATTGAGTTCATATGCATAGCTGCAAGCTGCAGCATCTATGAAAACAATTGAAATTGCTAAACAATTTCTGGCATTGGGACAATCGTATTCGTTTTCGGGACTCCCTGTTTTATAACAGTGATCTGCAAACAGAACACTTATATTTTGTGAATAGAAGAAGGGAAATATAAAGGCTTCACTGCATAACATGAATATGAATTATATCGAACAGCAAACCGAACACAATTTTGCCATGTAGCATATGAAACTTCTATGATAGAATAGGAGTATGAGTATGAGGAGTATGAAAAATCAACAGTTTGCCTTAGTTGTTTTTGCATCAACTAGGGCTATAGTTAAAACAACCATAAGAAAATGGTTGATTACTTTTATGCACCATGACGCGTGGGTGATAAACAATTTCATTCGGAGCATGAAAAACATCCAAATGTTGAAACCATTCTACTTTGCGTAGAATAATTCCAAAGACGTTTCTCACTGAATTACGTTTGTTGAAATCAACTATTGCGAAGTAGTTTAAGTACCATAAAAACAGTTGATAATTCGAAACGTTGAAGTTTTGAGTGAATTGATGAAAATTTTTCTATTTATCAACTAATTTTCGTGGTTATGAAACAATTAAAACAGTTGATTTCATGAACGTTGCGATATTTTTTGTACAACCAGAACCAACTACTTTTATATCGTTAAATTAACTATATTAACATGATAAAAATAACTATTTTCCGTAGTTCGTTTAACGATTTTGAATGAATCGTTGCAATACTATTAAAAATAGTTGAACCAACCAAGAGTTTTTCTTTCAGTGTATATCCTTATTACAGCTAGATGGATTCCTACTGCCCCTACTATTTTGAAGACATTTTTTAAAAAGCTGAAATTCACTGATATTTCATCTTCTCGTGATATCGACTATTTGACGCTTCTATTTACTCTCTTCGCTTTCTTTACAGCTTTTTTCCAAAAATTAATCCAATTAAGCTATTTCGTCCCTGCTATTTCAATGGAAAGTTTACCGCATCTGTATCACGCCAAGATCAGCCTTTAGGCTGCTTTCACACTATACGGTTTCACCGTACGGCAAAACACCGTACGGTATAAATCCGAATGAGCAACACGTTCACACTATACGGTTTATGTACGGTTTTTTTTTTGTCATAAGCTAAATATCACCGTACGGTTTTTTTGCCGTACGGTCGGAACCGTATAATGTGAAGCCTTACCCTGTGAATTTCGTTTTTATACAATGGCTGCATTGGAAGAACAGCCACTACAGAGATAGAAATATTTTTGGAGTTGCCATTTGTTGCAAGATTTAAGATTCAAATTCATTATTTCAACCACTAATTAATGCGTATATTTTTGTTCTATGACTAAAGTCATAGTATTCCAGAGAAAAAGACAAGCTCATACTATAAAATGTTTATTCAGACTGGGTGAGGGAATAGAACGAATCATTTTAATTGAATCATATATTTGTGAGAGCGAAATTGGAAGAAAACCTCTCATGATTCATTGATTAGCTAAAACTCTTTATTAAACTAGTAACTAACTTAATTGTAGGTGTACCAATTGGAAAGCATTAATAAAAATCAGATTTGATATGGTATTCACACGAAGAGTGGCTCAGAATTAGACGAACAAATTTTTGACTAAATGATTACTAGATGCAGAAAGACTGTCAAGGAAACGGCTTCGGATTGAATTAATTGTGTCGTCTAAAAGGTTGATATTGGCTATCTTGTGGAGCACCTTTGCAGAGAAGTAAAATAGTAGGTTGTGAGTTATTTCCAAATCTTTAAGTTTCCAAAATCTTGAATTTTTTTTCAGCTTTGTAGCATAGATTTTTATAGGTTTTTAGAGAGTCATATGTTAGGATTGGTAAACACATAGATTTGTAATACAGCATTTTATTGGCTGTAGATAGTGAGCAAATAGGCACTTTTTAGTGGATTCATTGATATGAGCTTTAAATTATGCAAGTGGGTCCCCAGATATTTTACAGTTTGCGCGTTCAATTTACTTTCAGTTCCATTTAAATTTAAAAGAGTTGTTGGGAGGTACTCTGGCTTGTCTGGTGCTGGCACCACAGCCTAAAGTATACTAAATTTGCTTTATGCTAAGCCTACCAGCCTACTTTCTAAATTACGATTTGATGCGATGTTTGCTTTAGAAGTTTGAAGGGTAAAACATTTTAAGAGCTACCATCCGCAAAAGTTTCTTGATATTAAAAATGGAAACACTTATCACTTATTTTGATTACAAGATGTTTATCAATGGAACATTTAATGACAGCAAAAACGAAAAAAATTACCGAGCTTTGCAGCCCTATTCTAAAGGCTCAACTATATTGAAATTAAGTGAGCTTAAATAAACTGAAGCAGATGTTCGAATAGATAGAAATCATGTGGCGTAACCATAATGTGCTTCTCGGTCAGTTTGGTCCAATTCAGGCTTGCTTTGCATTATTTTTGAATTTTTGAATTTTGAGATGTTTCGATATCTCCATGGAAAGCTATCGAGCATTACCACCACAACTACAGGGTTGACAGAATATTCGTTAGACTTCTGTCCGTCCTGAATAGAGACCAGGATGTATTGGTTTTTCTGAATAGAGACCAGGATGTATTGGTATTCTTGCGAACACAAAATTCAAAGGCTCAGAAAAATAAGTTGTTTGATTAAATGTTTTTGCGAGACACGGAATTTTTAAAATTTGAAATTAACAGGGTGGACAATGTATTAAATTTATGTATAGTCCACTTTTTTTCTGCAAAGCAAAAAAGAACTGATTTGAAGGATTTTGCACATTTGTTTTTTACATTCTTCATTCCATAGGAAAATAGAGGTACCCCAGAATTCACTAAAATGCCCGCCACTGCTAAAGAGCTAAAGACATGTGTATTTACAATCAACACAAAACTATTTATAGACATCCATATTTCCTAATAATTTGGGCTTGATTGAATCTTGGAATCTTAAAATAATCTCACTGAATCTTTTTGATGCAGCTTTAGACATTTAATTAGAAACATTCAATTAGAAGCATTACTAAGAAAAACCCAATTGGTCAATGAATCCTTCGATATAATTCATAACTCATGGCCAGTCTAAATGGTCAAGGCTCTTGTCCTCCAGAAATTTTCTTGTGTACCTTGCCGTATGTTTCAAAATTTCGTAGTGCAAGAGCTTTCATATAATAGGAGAATTCTTGTCAGCCCATATCAACATGACATTTTCTAAGATGACGTACTTTACATCTGTTTATTTTCTTTCTATACTATACAGAGAAACAACTTCAAAAATTGATCGAGCTATTGTTTGTCGAATTTCTTATTTCTTAGTCGCATTACAAACCTTGTCCCATCGGGACTAATGCGATTTATTTATTTTTTCGTTGCTCCAAAAGATGAATTTCCATTTATTTTGCCAGGTTAAATATTTCTGTGTTAGCTCCACCCTTTTCTTCCGTTTAACTGCCGATATCCGGGACTTCTTACTGACCATCCTGCCATGTAGTAAAGCTTCCATAAGACGTCTTCTGACTGTTCTCACCGAAATACCGCTACATTTCACGAAAATTCGTCGATGAATTTCTATAGCCGATCTTGTGGGCTTCGTTTCGATATGCGATATATTTATCTACCCATACTTAGAACTATCATTCGGCCTCTTTGGTCAGTTCTGTGGCTTTCCACGTGTTTCAGTACTCCGTAAACTATGTTTACATTCTTATCGGCTGGTAATTTGTCAGTATGACGAGCCTAAATCTCTCAAGTCTACAGTTTACAATCTTTTCTTTTTAAAACTGTGAAAGTCGCGTTTAAACTGAACCATTCAACTGGCTTTGTCACACTGATGTCACACTGATGGAACTTGCATGCTATCCTATTTATAGTAAAATAAAGTGTTTCCAATTACGTGCCCGCTCGAAGTTTTGAATTTTTCGGAACTTTATTTTCCTGTCGTCGTTTTAGAAGTAACATTGACAAACCCTTTACCTCCTTGAACTGCCATTGGATTAGCTGAAGTGACATATTATGATTTGACGCCGTTAAAATACATATTTTCTTTTGAAAAAACCTGGAAGTTCTAATCACCCATTTTATAGTTCTTTAATGTTCTCAAACCTCACTCATGCAAACGTTGGATGATGCCTGCTAGTCAGGAAGCTAAAAACTTTTTCAGAAAAATTCAGAAAAACCGAAGGAAAAACAGTTTTTAAAACGATCCGGTAGCAAAATTTAAACTCTCCAATGGTTGTGTGAAGTACCTCCGAATGGACATTTTACAAAAAAACATTCAAAAATAAACAGATAGTGTTTTTCAAATAGGTTTTTCAACCATACCGCCAAAATATGTACTGTTATTACTATGACGATGCTTTCCGCTCATCCAGATAGGAATATTCTTTATTTGACTTGAGGAAATTTTTTAATGGAGGGACATGACGATTTATACAATTTCTCTACTTATATGGCATACCACGCTGGGCGCTTGAACGGCAATATAGATTTTAGTATAAAAATTCATAAATAAAGCATTGAATTGTTATGGTGGCCTAAAAATAGTTTATATTGCTAAAGTCATTCATTCCCAGTGAGCCCCATGTGCCTCTATACCAAATCAAATCGACATTAACATTCGACAAATCATCACTCAGTGAAAAATGCCGAAATAATGTTCTGACGAGGACATGGTACATTCGATAACGATTCGTAGCAGTCAATTTACCTACAGCCAAGTCGTTACCTTTGTGAATCAACTTTTTTTGTGGAATTCGGTATGTTTAATTGCGATTCTATTGAAGTATGATTTTTTATTTAACGAAAATACGATTTGTAAAGCTGATGATAATATGCGGGATTACCAGGGATTATTTTCGTAGGCATTTTATTTTCTTGTTAGAAACGGAGAATAATACCTTAGCTCTTATGTAATGCACTTGGACCGAATGCACTTCTGTTCTGGTCTGGGCTTAATAGTAACAGCAACGCACTTGACTGAATACGATGATGAGAACCCAACGACAACGACTTTTTCCAGCTCTATTCTGCGGTGCAATCTCGACAAGTCCTACTACATTCGCCTATGACAGGCATTCGTACGTAGGTACAAACAATGCTCTCATTCTATTACAATCGCCAATGATTGCTGAAAGCACTTTGGACCCAGCATTGTTCTGCTCTAATCCTTTCGTAAGATATCTACTGCAGTTGTTCAATCAATGCAGAAATGCAATGTTTTGCAGAAGGGTTGATAAGCCTCTCTTAGCAACTCGCATTTTGTGTAGTAGTCGTCGTTGGTGTATTTACCGAATCAAGTGCCGGCAAGCATTCACGTTAGATGTGGATTTCTCCGGAATCTAGTGGAGTTAGAGTCATGAAAATATGCGGAGAGCAATGAGCCTAGCTTTAATACCAATACTCTGCCATGCGACTATACAAATCGATCTATGAATTAAAATTTTAAATACGAACGAGCTTGATATTAATAAGTCCATTCATTTTATGATCGTTTGGATAGAAGAATTTTCAAGAATTTGCATATATTCACAAGTTGCTTTCATAATCTTCATGATTGATGCAAGCTACTCGTATGACGATATTGGATCTTTCAAAATATTTTTTTTTTTGAATAAATTTTCGGAGCCAACGAAGTCTCTGCACGAATGAATATTTCCCAAATTCCATCAATTTACAGTCTCAAAAAAATCGTACATTCGTTTTTAGTCTTGGACATTGAAATGAAATATGGGATTACACCATGATACTTTCGACCTTCAATTATATTCTTTTGTACATATTATTCTCAATGGATATCACCAAATACTTGAAGGATAATTAATTATATATGTACATACACTCAAAAAAATTTCACAACTTAAAATTTAATAGAATCACATTTAAATCAAAAGTTGAAACACTTTTAAATAAAAAACGAATCTTATTTGATTTAAATAAGCCCCCACATTCAATAAAAATGATTCCACTTTATTATAAAAATGTTATTTTCATACCATAATTTTCATCATTGAATGCAAAACAAAACATTTTGATTTTAAACAAGACATATGTACTTTGATACAGCGTTATTGAAATGAAGTCAGATTATTTTGAATTAAAAAGAAACGTATATGACGCCAAATCATATTTGAAAATAATTGATTCATATCTATTTTTTTTATTTATGCAACGATTTTTCTCTGAGTGTAGTCAAAGAGCTTTAATTTAATCATCCGTTGAGGTGTTTGGGGCTTTTGTGGTGTTTGAGCACCTTCGCCAAGGTAGCTAGTGAATGTAAGAGCAGGTGTTAAATATGGCGAAAACGTACCGCAACCGTATCAAAAATTTGCTAAAATAAAACGCCCGAGCCTCTGCTCATCACAATTCGAAATTTTCCCACATAATATCATGTGTGTGATTTACACAGCCACTGCATCGAATGACGATTAATCCTCCGACACACACGTTATTTTGATTTGCTTCATTTCCAGTTCGCTACTTCTCATCGATTTCACATCTATCGACAAAAATCAGTTCTCAGTCCTACCTTTCATTAATAACTGCGCGGTAGGCTCAAATGACGCAAAAATAAAGGAAAGCAAAATATGATAGCTTCCATTAAAGAAACGTGTTGATCTTAAGTGGAAGATCTACTCGACGTTTTCGCATCGTTGCCTCAAATTAAGGGCGGGTGCGTTTCAAAGACAGTCGAGAAAAATATCCAAAAACCAAAATAATATAGAAGATGGTATGTATGTACGTAGAATGCCATCACTATGTTTACTTCGGCAAGTACGTATCTACGCATGTATGCACATATCTAAGTATTTCGAGCTCGAAATCTAACGATGAGAATCGCTATCATTTGTATTTCATTCGAGGAAGTTGTTTGAAAGAAGTTTTTTTTTGGTTTTCGTTTTGTTGGTTTTTGTGTTTTTCTTACACATAATATACTGTCAATTCAGAGCAGAAGACTTCAGATTCGAGGAATGAAAAGCGAATTCATTGCAACCGTGAGCCTTCATTACTCAATTATCGACGAACCATGAAGTAATTGATAATAGGGGAGAGTGGGCGATATTACTTCTTGAAAGTTTATGCATACATGCGCAATATTCAATGTGTAAACTATAATATCTGTGAAGAAATGTGGTAAATAATGGCGATTAAAATTTAGCAGTTGAAAACTTCGTGTATATTCACCCTTTTGGGAATTACTAATATATCAGGAGCACTTTTCAACAACAATTTTGTATACTCATTTTTATTTCTTTTGTTACTAAGCTTAAACTAGGCCCGACTTGTGCTCTAACTTTAATCGTAATTTTAAAAAATATAATGGGGAGTTGCTAGCACATGATCGTGATGATGTTCCAGCGATTCGCTTAGTCTGCTGTTTTGACAACATATATGTATGATAAATAATATATGATTTAAAATATATATTTTGTTTACATAATCATGTATTCGAAAGCATTTCAAACTCAGTATACCGATGTCCCCTATTCCATTCATCCTTCACATGTTATATTTCAACATTCTCTACGACTTAAGCTGTTGCGTCTTTTCATTCCACACATCGTATGTTAGAAAATTAATTTTTGAAATCGAAAGGTGTACGCGTTTCCTTTATGATCACTCTCAAAGTCTTTGCCTTCATGCCGTCCACAGCCCAAATCATCTTTTCTTCACTTTTTTCATATTTTAAACACTAAATAGAGAAACATGTAAAAAAAACACATCGAAAAACCCTCCGACTTACTCTGATACACAAAAGGACTTTTCCAACCAGCCGAGTTCAATTGTACGAATCGAAAAATTATTTGGTTCACTTGTTGACTATTGAATGTTTCGATTTATATTTGGTTGGGCATTTTCAATTTTTCTCGTCGACCGACATCCCAGGGAATCGACTACTATGGATGTTTTCAAGTGAATGGAATTATTTCAGGATTGGATTGATCTCATGTCCACGTATCCGCTATCTTGTCTGACCCACACAGAACTGACGGAACAACCGTTTGAAGAGCAAATCGTGCTTGAATTATGAATTGGCGAGAATATAAATAGGTTCGCGTCGAAAAAGAATGTTACCTGAATCAAGCGTTTAATTGGGATCGACCGGAAGTTGAACTAGGACAATTTAGCTTTGCTATTTTGAAGTTTTTTTCGGAGGTTCGGCTCTATTCGTGTTGCACGTTGGTCACAAATACATTGTCTGAGTATTTAGCAGCCTGCCTAACGGGCATCGCTGTAATGCATTCCGGACAGAATATATGCAGCAAACATTCTTGGTAATGAAAATGTAACCTGCTTGCAAGGGGTTTTCCAAAAGTCCATGACTGGCCAATTAACATCACTCGCAGAAATAAGGAGAAAAGAACTTGCGAGCATACATCGGCTATGGGTAGTGTGCTATATAAAGCGGAAAGATGACAATTTCGGAGCATCACGGGTAAGTAAAATGGATGAAAATCAAGAGTACCAATTCTCCCTAGTAGCTGCGAGAATACGCTATTGGTATTTCCAATGAGCGTCACAATCACTCAGCCATGCATGCATAACCACACATTTCGAGTCATTCAGAGGATCGGCCGCCGGCCAAAACTTCAATTCGTATTCACCCTAGATGACGGAAATACGAGAATACTATGTCGCATTTTCCAAAAAGCTCTTATATATAAAGCTATAAAGCGAAAAGCATAAGTTTCCCCTTGTATAAATCTTCCCAACCTAGGACATGCAATGTTAAAAAGAAATAAACATGCAATGGATCGGTAATGCTTCCACGCATTACGCGAAATACTTACCGAATATATGCCAAAGCATTACTTTTCCCGTTGGGTGGATAAAATGAAATTGTCGTCATGTTTCGAAAAACAAGCAGTAACCACTTTACTTCCCTTCGAATATATTTTTAGACGCTATTCAGTTGTATCGTAAAACTCCAGTCTCTAATCCAGTACATTTAAGTTTAATGATTGCTCCCAACGGGAAAAGTAATGTTTCGGCATATAGAGCTCTGGCGATTTGATTTCTATGAACAAGTGGACGCTACAGTTTGACAAATTTCATTCCGCTTTTGTAATGATGTTGACTTATGAATAATACGACTTAGAGCGAAAACTTCAACCAAAGAAGTTGATGTAACTTCTTTAAAGCCTAGAAACATTAGGCAAAAGCTAACTCATAGTTTTCATAAATATCAACTCATGTGTCCTATGCATGCTTGACATTGTCGATACTTCTGATTTGCGCTACTAAGTTTGTCATCATTATTCTAGCAAATTTGATAAGTTTTGCAAAGATCCTAATTCATTATTCTCTCCAGCCCGCTCTAGGCAAGCCGATTGTTGCTGGATGTTTGTTTCGAATCAAGGAATATTTGAAACACATCGATATTTGATAAGTACTTTATATTGCACACCTTTATAAGTACTTTATATTGCATCTCGTCAACTGCTTTGTTTAACTGTCATACCATCGTAGCGTTCATTGATCTTCGGATTTATGTGCAGCTTAGTTCTATATCATTAGGCGTGTTTTTTTACTCCCCCTATCCATAACAGAACAGAACAGATGTTGTTGTTGTTGTTTTCAATGCGTCTGTTCTGTTCTATTATGGATAAGGAGAGCAACAAAAAAAAACGTCTATTAAGTTCTAGTAAGATTTATCAAATACTGAGAGAATTATCTATTTTTCGCACTTGTTCTCACCTTCCCTTTTTGCGGTTTTTTGCATGCTCCTTTTTTGACATTCCATTTTGATGGAGTTTTTTTTGGTATAGGATTGTTTTTGCTTGGGATGGAATTTGAGCATTAGTGTTATATTACATACGCTTCGATGTTTGTGAAATTATTATTTTTTTTAATTATTTTTTGATTTAGAATTTTTTTTCTTTTTAGAATTATTTTATTGAATCGCACAAGATTTTTCGAATGTTTCCTTAAAATCTATGTGTGTAATCCCAAATTTTTATTTAGGTCTTTTTAAGCAAAGTGGGTTTTGATTAAATTCAAAGGCTATTTTTAAAGAAGTAAAGAGAATCGACTGTCAATTGATTTTAGAAGACCTACTTGACCATCAGGAAAACTGCCCCGTTATTGTTACAGGGGCTTCAAATTATTTGAAAGATTCTGAAAATAACGGCAAATGATACGTTCTGGGGCAAAAGTACGCTTTAACAGCAGCTGACCGGCATGCGCAACTAAGAGAAGCATCGAATTCGACGGCAACAACAAGAGAAATCTCAACAACAGCGGGAATTTCTAACGTTGATAGAAAAACTAAGAACTTGGCAACATGTACTTGCCTCAGCAGAACACTTGCAACGGAAGAGATTGAGGAGAAAACCAGCTCTGCAACAAAGACACCGGGATGGTCGCTTGGAGTTTGCAACAGATTATTTAAGGTGGAAAAAGTATTGAAGAAACGTTGGCTTTACTGATGAACAGAGGTTCTGTCTGGACGGTCCTGATGGCTATCGTGATTATTTTCATGATCTGAGGAAGGAAGAATTGTTTTCGAGAAGATGTCAGCTAGGAGAAGGTGGAGAAATAAGCTACGAGAAAAAAGATGAATATGCGCATTGTCAGTCGAAGAATGAACAGCAACGATAAGTAAAGATCCTGGACGAAGAAATTTTCAACTCTTCGGATCAGAATTCGTTTAACAACAAGGCAACGTGCCAGTTAACACAGCAAAGAAGGTTAAAGATGATCTAGAGTGAAATAATATCCGTGTTCTTCAGTGGCCGGAGTTTCCCCGGATTTAAACGTTATTCAAAATGTTTGGGGACATCTTTCTAGGACAGTTTATCAAGGAGGATGATAATTTGATAACATGGAAGACCTCAGGAATGTGATAAAGGTTGGTTGGGATAAAGTTGCAAGAAAACTTTCAAAACTTTTGTACAAATCTCTTCCTTTAAAAATGTTAGAGGCTGTGAACAAAAATAGTGAAAGTATGCATTATTAGCAAATAGAAAAATTAAATAAGACAAAAGATTTTTTTTCTCAAAAAATCCCAACCCTGTTTCAACCAGTTGTTGTACCTACATAAAGGCCAAGCGGGAATTCCCAACTACTTAAGTGAAGCGACAGTTTGCAACGTTACGAAAAGTGATTAGAATTATTTAAGAGTAATAACGGGTACCCGCAGAACAAAGTTATACCGAAACTTAGTTTTCAAGGGGTGTCTCAACCAGTTGTCGCAGAGCTATGGACATAGAAAATATCAATTAAGTATCAGTGCATGCAAAAACCCAATCCTATGATTTATACTTTTTTCTTTTTCCGATATTATTACGTAGGAATCGGAATAAATAATGTGAATGTCTTTTTTGTTACTGATCTCTAAAATGTTTACTATTATCATTATCTACTTAAATATTCACTGATACTGGCATCTACCAACCATCCTGACACATACTTTGGTCAAATTCAAGAATTGAGTTTTATCAACGGCAATATATCCGAGCAATATCCGCATGCAAGATGCCATTGCCCTCTACTGCATAGACAAAAATCTCTAACCGCCACAGCTGGTAATAGCTCGCAGTACCAGCACTTCCAATATAGCACCTCAAAATCTATTCAATAAATTTCTACCTCTTTCAATCACTTCGAAAAAGCTCCACAACAGCCTGAGCCCCACGGACGAATCTTCTTTCATAATTTTCAAGCATATAAAAAAATGAAAATATCCATCAATGAAAATAAACAGAATCTGCACGTCAAATTGAATACGAAAATTTCAAGTTTCAGCGCGAAAGGAGAGCTACGGAAAAAGATTTAAAAACGATTATACGAGTAATTTGATAATAATATCCGACCAATTAATTGCATTCAAAAAGCTTAAATCGTACTTAAGCGAAATCTTAATCTTAGAAAGATGATTCCTTGAACGGATCGATCGTCTAGCATGGATAGAAAGATAGATGGATTTATGAACGGAAGAAACCGTGGCACAGCGAATATTTACAATTAAAGTGGTAGCATGCGCAAAAATACTGTTAGTTTTCTTAAAGCATATTTCCGTTGCTCGAAACGCATGCAATGGCAATCGATGAGTTAGTATTTTATCGATTTTCTAGTTAACTAATCTGTAAGATTTCTACTGTCGGATTGAGTTCAAAGGTGAATAGATCGATGGTTAAAATAATTCAAAATAAAACGAATCATTTTAGCGATGATATTTAAAACTGAAAATCGGAGTTTTTACATCAATGTTTTTGATTTTAAGAAACACCAGGTTTCAGCTTGACACCAAGTAATTAGTCCAACGTGCATGCTGAAGTACGAGTTCTTCGCTATTAGTTTGAATTTAACTCCACTGCTTAAAGAAACTTAAATAGAAATCACTACTGTGAAAAGAATATTTACTTATCATATCAGGCCTAAAACAGAAATAAGTGTACTTTGAACAAATTCCTCGTTATATTCAATTAAAGAAATATATTGCATACTATTTTTCAAAAAAATTTACTTTTTAACTTAATTGCATCGTTATTTGATTGGAATTTCAACGGTATTATGAATATTTTATCAGTCAGGATTTCCCAATGACACTCAGCATTCGTCAAATCTATTCTACATATAACTGATCAGAACAAGATCCATGAAGTGAAATCAGCTTGGGTACGATTGGCGCCTATTTTCATTATCTGCAATGATCCTCATAAATAAGGTGGCTAAATCGAATTTCATTTTAGCTACTGAAACAAACTCGCACTGCGATGTCCTGCAGTTATGCCATCGACGGTAAATAGCAGGTCGTTAAGAGTTCCAACATCAATTGCTTCAAGATTGATGATTGCAGAGCAGTCCCGCAGAGACCTGCCGCGAACTGGTCGGTTAGTGGTACACATGTAATGCGCGACACAGATGTATCTGATTATGCGAATTTGATTGAGTTTGATTGATGATGTGGACATGGATGCCTAGCGATGGAATTGAAGATGAAGCAGGCCTGTCGACCATGTATCGACTAATAAGAAACCATATGAAGCGTTACACCGACCTCCAAGTCGCCACTTCAGTTTCGTGGTCAATACATTGTAAACTATGGATGTTTCATGTTCCGGTTCTTTTCAACACCATCGTTCAAATTTCGATCATTCTTTCTGTGAGAGATGTTGTTTTTTTTACTTCTGTGTTTTACGTGGGAATGGAAGGTGGAAAATTTAGACTTATTCAGACTGTAGAAATTTGATGTCGACTGAGACTCGTTGCTGTTAGTTTCTCTTGGTGTTGGCAAAAAAAAAAAATATTCTTGACTGAGTCTGATCAATGAAAAGGAAATTAGCAGACAAAATGTGAGTGAACCTTTCTTCATTACAACACATTTTTGTGTTTTGCCTTTCGGTACATGAATTCTTGCTCGTACTTAGTAAAGTAAAGAGGTTTTTCAGTTTCGAGAATAGTTTTGTGCAGACGTACTGGTCACTGATGCTTAGAGGTGCGTTATTATGTTGAAATCTTCACTTTTATGTAATTTTTATACTTTATGCCGTTTCATTAGTCTAACTTTATTTTAAGTTGGAAACAGTCAATTTATTATAAGTTGGGAACCACCCCTTTTGGATCAAATGGATAGATAAATTAGAAAACTCAATCAAGTCATTGGAGCTGCAAAATCCTGCAGCCACAATTAGCTTGGGCCAGCGGCTATCGTTTTTCTTAATATTATGAGATACCTCTGCAGTAAAATGCCAATAACTAACTATAATATAACTTGTAGCTCGTGGTCTCAAAAAATAGAAGGGAATTCTCTATGCCATTTACCTACATTGTATTCGTGATGTATTTTGCTCGTAAATCAAAATTCTGGATTCAAAGTCTCACCAAAGATTATAGCCTAAATAAAAATGTTATCCAATACGAGAAAATATATGGCATTGTGAGTTCCCCACTCAGTCAGGAAACCTTTCCGTTGAAAAATCTTCCATTTTACTGAAAGAAAGAAGCAGCAAAAATTAATTTGCATGCGAATAGCACGAGCAAGCTTTACCTTTTTTAACCTATAGATTGTGAAATAAATCTACGGATTGATAAATTAGCTCGGAGTTGCATAGGCGAATGTTAAAAAGACTGACTAGAAAAGTAGATAGATAGAAAAACCCCTAGTCGAAGAGTACCAAACGAGAAGATTGCGTTCGAAGTCCAAGAGTCAATCAAAATTAGCCTGGAGTGCTGATTCAATCGTTTCATTGATCAATAACAATGTATTGGGGGGGCTCCGAATCTGGCAATCCAAGTTTTCTGTAGGGCAGAAACATAGACAATGGTAGTAATACAGACCAAAGGAATTACTACAGGCAAACGAGTGTAAAAGTCGATAATTGTGAGATAATAAGTGTATCCCTGTGAGTGTGTAATTGACCCAACAATGTCGATGTGACTGACCTTAAAGCGTTTGGAAAACATAAAAAAAGTCGATACAGGTTTGCTCACGAGCTAGGTCATTTTACATTTTTGACAAGATAGAAATTCTCGAGGCCTAGTGGCAATGTCCTTGTTCATCGAAGGCCAAATGAAGTATGTTCAAATTTCTTTGCGTGGAGCCCGAACAACACGGTAAGCTATTTTTTTTTTGTTCTAAAAAAAAAAAACATTTGGTTACTGAACGCTTAAGGAATATAAGGTTGAAAGGTAGAACCAGCCATTTGACAGGAAGTGTCTATATTGGCCCCAAAGATTGGTTGCCTCATGAGCGTCCATTTTGAGTCCTTAAAGACCAGATGAACCTCTCTGTTTGATTTTCGAATTGGGCTATTACGGTAAAATCGAGAGCACTGTTTGATGAAATAGAATGATTTCTTCTAGCCGGTTGATTCGGCAGCAACGTTTTTGCAACCAGGGACACACCAAATGTCAGAAGTGAGCTCACTAATGTAATTTAGATGTTTAAGTTGAAAACATGTGGCTTTTTTGGCTTTTGCTTGAATGCAAAAGTTAGTAATTTGTGTTCAGTGTATAGTGTTAGCCTCTGAGCACCCAAAAAGTATCTGAAATAGCAAATGGTTTTTTAATCCTCTAAAAGTTCGAAGTCAGATGCACTTTATTTTTGTTGTAGTAAAAACCGAGGGCTTGTCAAGAGCATTAACATTTTTGCTGCAGATCAGTCCCAATAGAAGTGTCTGATGTGTCCACGAATTAAACTCGGCGTGTGAATGCAGGACGGAACATAGAGTGGCTTTCACGAGGTTAATCTTGCCGTGGCCAAAAGCTTTGCTGGCTTCAGGTGACCAGTCAAATGCTCTATCTTTCTTAAGACTGGAAAAATAGGCTTTCAGTGGCTGCTACATTTCAGCGTCCGCATAAATCTTCTTAGGTCTTTAACCGTATTGGGGAGGTTCGCCTTTGTATTTGCCTCAACCTGGTCTGGGAGGTGCTTAATACTACTAAAAAACCCCATGACCTAAAATGCTAAGGAAATTACGTTTCTAAAAGTTTTTGATGAGGCCAATACGCGCAAATCGTTTAAATTATTGTTCTAGGTGAGCAATGTGCTCATCTTCGGGAATCAAAGCTACCAAAATGTTGTCGAAATAGATCAGTCCATGCAAGACTTTGTGATTGAATTATTAGAACGATTGCGCTGACTATGGTGTTAAAGCGTCTGTCCCATGAGAACTCACAGCAGAGCCCTAGCTCCACTTGATCACCTTTCGTCTGCGTGTGCTTATTATCAACCGGTTTGCCGCGGCAAGTCGAAGATCGGAAGAAGTTAATTTTCCGGTCGTGGTTGGCGGAAGCATCGGAATGTCAACACCTATGTCAACAGGGTATTGTCGTTTAGACAAATTATTGTAAATCGTTAGACGACGGCTAGTTGATAAATCGCGTTTTCTTATCTTTTGGAAGAAACGACTACTTAGTTTTTGGATTTCGTGGAATCAACCCTGTAAGTGCATAGAGGAATCACTTTGAAACATTACAGCCACATTTTTAGTAGTAGTAGCATACTATTGAGTTGTGTTTGCGGCTTTGCGATGACGAGTTGAAACAGGGTTTTGTCCGGAACCCAGAACGCGACTATCTGCGACAATGCTGGTTAATCAGCTGGTTGAGGGCGGATACTTGCTTTGCTCTACGTCTGACTGCGGTGCAAAAACCACAAACTCGTGTTGCTGTTTGTTCAAGGTGGCTTCCGGCAAACAGGCCAAGATAGCCTGCGTTTGTTCCGCAAGTCGCTGGAACCAGAGAGTCTCAAAAAGATTATTCGCAACTGAAGAGCCCTCTTACTTCTAGCAGTTGGGAAAGTTGCCAGTCACCTATATAAGAGGTGTTTTGTTGTATTGCTGGTTGATCGCGGTGATATAAGTGCTCTCTTGAACATTTCATACGGCTTCTCCGGGTCAGGGTTGGCAATCACGTCCCTACTTGTCTCAAGCGAGGGCGCCACATGTACTTTGTCAGTTGCACATATGTAGTTGTACTTGAAAACCAGCTTATTTTGGCTGGAATTGATTGAAAGTAAACTGGCGCTCGAGTAGGAGGAACCAAAATAGTGACACATCTTGCCAACACTTTGGGTGTTTAATGGCTTTCACATTTATTGTGTGAGTTCTAATTGAAAGACCTAACGAGCCCTAAAAGGCGGCCTCTTTTTCAATCGATATCTAGCTAATCAGTTGATAGAATCGGAAACATTGAAGAGGGGATATGAAGGCAGTATAATATGTAAAATGCAGTTGTTTTAAATAAAGTGTAAAATATTACATCTGTGCGGCAATATGTCAACAATTAATATCTTCGAGAATTTCGGCGTATTTTCGGTGCCGTAAATAGAAATTGGGTTTCTCTTTCGTATCTTGTTTAGTCGAATTAGATTTTAAAATCGATGCGATTCCCTCTCCAGTCAAAAGGGTGACTGGGTTTGTCGTGGTGGATACATCAGTGCTCCTCTTCTGTCCGTGGCTGTAGTTCTTCAAACAAATTTGTATTCGCATTCAACAATTTACAATGAGAATAAATCCAAACTAAAACCATTTGCAAAATAAATAAAATTTTGGTGTAGATGGATTGTTGAAATCAATTTATTTTAACTTAAGGATTCAGAATTCTGACAATCAACTGTACCCTGATCAATTATTCCAAGGTGGTACAGTCCATTCGACAATCAAATGATTATTGATTTAAGTACGTCACATCATAAAATACATACATACTTGGCCATAATTCACACAGATTTGGGAAGATAATGTAAAACAATTCACTATAGAAATTAATGGTTCAGATATGCATATACATAAAAGCTTAAGTGCACCATAAGTATTTACACAAACTAATCGCAAGATTGTCGACTAAATTTTCAGTTCTAAAAGAACAAATACTATAAAATACATAGCGTATTTCAAATCAGTTCGAATAGCTTCAAAAAAAGGCTCGATCATCATCTCTATGACATACCTGCATTTGAACAAATTCATTGACGTTTCCGGTCCACCATCATATTCAACAAGAAGTGTAACAAATTTTCAAACTTTTCGTTCGCTCCTGTCATTCCGACGAAACGAAGAGCTCACAACTTGCGTCATTCTCATCGATTGAAATTTCAGATTGTCAAAGGATTTGATTTGTCTTGAATTGTACGAAAGAAAAGGTACAAAATTGAAATATTTTTATTTGTTTCTTATTTCACTCAATACTTGACTGCTTCAGGCCTGTTTGTTACGAAACCATCAAATCGAAAGGCACTTAGATCGTGAGTGCGAGTAGAAAAAAGTAGGTGGACACGGGTCTTGGTCTTGAGCATTGGCCGTGACATGACGAGTTAGAGAAAAAACGAAAATTTCATTTCATCGAGACAGGATTAACGTCACAAGCGTGTTAAATGGACTGAGGCAAATGATTTTGTTGATCAGCTATCGCTTCAAGCCTGACAGCCGGATGGTCGCCGTGGCGACTAATTTCGATTTTGGTACACTCCGTGTTGAAATTAGTTGCATCTAGAGTTGAATTGGCTACCAAATGAATAGTTACGAAACATTTAATATTATTTGATTGACTTAGATATTTTTGGCATTGTTTCATCCTCGAAATCATGCATTTGCACTACTATTCAAACATTGCTTGTAGCCCAAAACGCCAGCTGTGGAGATACTGTAAAACCATACTACCCAGGCCAGTCTGATTTTCAGTGTCAGATGTGTCTTTATTTTGCTCAAGAATGTAAAATTCTTTCCTGAAGTGTTTTTGTAACCAGTTGGTGGTGGTGATGTATCCAAGCACTATGTATGGATGCATGTAGACATTTGAAACCGAAAAGTGCCATTTAATTTGAGTTGGATTGTCGTACAAATTGCATGTCAATATGTCAAGAGAAACAAACAGGATTCGGCAGACGGAATTAATTGTCTTCATTAAGGAAGGTTTTCTTCAGTAGTGGACTTGTTCTTTTAGGGTGGAAATCAGTAAACTGTACATTCTCGCAGAGCACGAATGGAAGTAATGTACGAAAGTATGTATATGCTAGTTTGGAATTGTAGCATTCCATACTCAGTCTACCATATTCAGTTTAGTTCAGAGATATTTACTATCGACTTATGTCTATGATTATCTAACATTATTAGCAGCTTTTGATCCTGCAATTCTACACGATACTCAAACAAAGGACTTTTCACTTTCGCATGAGCATAGTTAATAATCAAAAAGGACAACATGTCCTCCAAACTGCATAAATCTATCTAATCGCTGGATTAAGGTGACCTCATGCTAGTTGAAGCATATTTTCATAAAAATTATGACAACAACACGAGCTTGAAATCCACAAAGAAGGATTTAACAACCTTTTGATTAGCCATTGTCCTGGAGACTAGTCCGTGCTACTAGCAATTACTACAAGATAATTTCAAACACAGAAGGGTGGATGCTATATGCATGGACATCGGTCACAAGGTAAAAACGTAAGCAGATTTCAAACTGATTGATATACCTTCACAAATCGTTCTACTCAAGTATTGGCACAATGCTTCGAAATTTTCCGCTTTCCCGTTCATTTCACGGATTCTCAGAAAACGATTCAACGGACATCTTTAGCTAAATAGCTGGTAGCTTCGTTTCTTCCGAATTCCAATCGATTCTTTCCTCATCACTATCACAACCCTATTTAGATAAAAAAAAAACTGACAAGTGGGGGGTAAAAAGGCAATTCTGAACTTGGCGTCGATATAAAATTCAAGGCAGGACGTTTTATGAAAATTCATCGTACCTACGCGTGGTGTAGAACACTTTGCGAAAAGGATTATTTCTTTCTCGGCTTGGCCGCTAGCAGGTTTTTGATTTTTTTCATTCTTAATACAGGTCGTTGTTGCCTGTTGTTAGACATTATTACCGCACAATGCCAATTTATTACTCAAGTGTATGGGATTAAGTTCTTTCTTTTCACGATCCTTGTTGGATCCAAATTAATTTAGGGAAATGAAGAAGCGACATTCAGATACCGAACTGCGTGTATTTCTGCTTTTCTTTTCGGTAATTTTTGTTTCGCAGGCTATTCTTTCTTTTACGGGAAACTAAAACCAAGCCAAGTGTTTATTTGACCGCACCTTCAAAATTAATCTGCACGAGCCTGAGATTCTCGTAAAGCTTAGATCGCTATCGTATTAAATACTAATTGGAGATGTGCGACTAATGAAATGAAATTGTGCTGAAATCTCCTGAAGATTTATGGGAATCAGGATAATGGATGATGTGATTCGAAATACGCATGTTGGTGCTGATTCCAATGGTAAAAATTTCAGCTGAGTTTCTACAAAAAATAATAATTAATGTTAGACAAGCTATCTGTTTATTAGTCAATGTCAAACATATAACCACATTTTTTCACTCTACTAAAATAACAAAGATTATAAGATAACATATCCTCTTTCTTTGTAGAAACAAAAAATAATGAATATGTTTGAGTTTGATTAGTTCTAGATTATGTAAGAACAATGCGCGAATTCCGACGAACCGCATCTTTCAATCTCCTTCACCTTTCAAAACTTCCAGCAATTGTGCATACAGTAGCCATTAATAAGTACTACCATGCATTCTTGCAACTAAAAAAAACCATGTTATGTGATTTTCCGTCGAAGCGGGGGAGCATGGAATCAAAATGTTCATATGATGATCACATTTTCGCGTTTATTGCTTTTTAAATGCATCCCATCGGGCACTAATATTTCAGCGTTAAGTTATTTATTGCCTCGCGAGATTTTATGCACTGCGAAATGGACTGTAGGCACTTTAAGGCTCACCAATAAACTGGTGCTATAAATTTGAGGCTTTCGATTTTCAGTTGGCTCAGATGAATTAGTTTTTGCATCATAAAAATCTAAAATGTGTTCGTAAATGTATATGTCTCTAAAGATGTGCTAAAACATATTAATTAAAATTATAAGATATTGGCTTAGCATAGTACAAAAGAAGAAAATATCAACTATTTTACTGCTTTAATGTTCATTAATGCTGTAATTTTTATATGTTAAGATGATACTTATAAATTTACCTTAGTTCAATGAAGAGGGGTTGATTTTATTTTGACCGGTTTTCTTCCACATTGCATTGCACAAGACTACAATTGCAGGAGTAAAGTTAATTTACCGATTTCCATTGGAAATTATTGGTTTGAAGGTGATTGAGGTAAAGTGTAGGGAAAGATAAGTGGATAAGTGAAAGTCCATTTTGGAAAACTTGAAATCGTGCCTCCATTTACGCAATGCATTATCTGTCAAAGCAACCTGAGAGTGTGTTGGTATTTTCGCGTGTGGTGAGCCGTATGTGAACAGCGAAAAATCTAGCCTGAGTATGTAGTTGTCGAATATCATCTTGCATCTCTTTCTGTTCCATGCGATTTCTTCCAACTTTTCAGGCCTTTCTTTAATCAACTGATCAACAATACAATCTCAGGCTGCTTCATTGGATTTTTTTTACCGTATACATATATGTAGTTCGCATTCTGGTTAGGAACTAACTTCTTACGCTGTGATTGAGGTTTCCATAGTACTAAATTTTTACAAGTCTATTAAAGCTAGGATTCTCAACTGCATGTTCACAGCTTAGTAAATTAATTGTGAGAGTTGTCTTATCTAATCTATTTCAGTGGTTAAATGTCTTGCAAGCGCTTAAAAGTAAGGAAAATACTTCCTTCCGTGGCAGCCCTTGACAGAAAAAATATTTTGTCTTCTGACTACTAATTGCACAGTTAGGCATCACTTACACCAGCTTATGGCTTATAATTTGTGTTGATTTGAAGATGTTTCTGAAGATTCAATTGGCTTAACAACTGTTCGTCGTCAGTTGGAATATGAAAATTTCGTCGTCATTTCTCGACCAATCATACCATAAATAAAGAGAATTGACGATTCTATGGCCCTGAAAACCCTAAATTTATTGAAGAAATACCTCTTCGTGAACAAAGCATGACTGTTTGGTATGAAATTTGTGCCGTTCGAGCCGTTCTTTTTCGAAAATAAACGCGGTGAAATAGCAAAAATCAACCAGGAGCATTATTGTGCTATGGGAGTGATATTGTGCTTGATACCAACTATTCATGAAAATTAACTTTTAGTTTCAATAGAATGGCGCTCTACTTCACAAAGCTTGGACCACAATCGATTTTTGAAGTCATTATTCCCAGGTCGGTTGATATCAAAAAGTCATGAGTTTGACTGACCTCTGTGTTTGCTGATTTGACACAGCCGGATTTTTTTCTGTTAGGCTACTTGAAGTCTAAGGTCTGCATCAACAAGCCAAAGACTCTTGAATTTAAGCATCCATGAGGATATAGCCAAAATATCGTGCGAAACACTTGAAAAGGGTACAATAACGCCATTTCAGCTCAAGACTACCATTTGTGCGGCATTATATTCAAAAACTGATATAATCAAATCTTCTTGAACCAAACTCAATGATTTTTTACTCGAAAAGTAAAAAATCTGTTTGTTAATGATTTTTTTAAATAAATTCGTCCACTTAGTTTAGCTCACCATGCATTAGTACAGGAAAAGGTAAAGAATTTACAAATTGGTATTACCGAGGAAAATGTAAATATTTTATTATATTTTATTCATCCACTGCCCGATGCTGCTGCTACATGTGTTTCAACCGGCACGAATGTTCTTTCGGTCGATTTTGCAACGCGCAATAATCAGAAGGCACGTGCACAAAGTACTAGCACGAATCCTTCTAAGGGTTCTGCTAATGCACCTTTTAAATTTCGCAATGTAGCCGCTGTGTGTATTGAACTTGCTAATTCTGATGCCTCAACCCTTAGATCTGGAATCGTGTTCAAGTACACGCTCGACCAGGGTCTTCTGTAATACATCTTGAACATCAGTCTCCTCTTGCTTCATCAGTACTACATCGCAATGTTTCCACTATGAATACTGATGCTATTTTGATTGGCTCGTCTACTGCTTTTTTGCTATCGAATCATGCTGCTGAACCCTCAAAAGATCTTCTTCTACGTCATTTACCTATTAGTGCGCTTTCGTCTCTAGTTTCACATATAATTCAGCAGAATCTTGCCTACTAACTGCCTCTAATTCTTTGTAAGGAGCTAACATCAGATATCCAGCAAAATCAAGAACCTGCGTTGTTTAAAATAACGCTAGCTACTGGCACTGGTGTTCTGCTTCACAAAAACTTCTGGTCTTCAGGCGTTCTGTTTAGGGAATCTACTAGCAGACGCCATAGAAATGTTCGTCCCATAAGACCAAAAAGCTCTCTAACATAAAACCGGATTGAAAGTTTACTACCACAACGTCCGTGGTCCAACTACACCATAGTCTCTGATTACATTATTTGGTTAGCGGAATCCTCACTGACTGAAGATATCTATAGTAAAAACCTACTTCCTTTACACAATATTTCCGTAAAGACCGCAACCGCACTGCTTACGGCAACTCAGGTAACGGTGGTTTCCCAATCGGTGTAAATAAGGCTCTTGGTGGAATACTTTGCAGTAATTTCCCTCCCTTCCCTCTCCTGTTGAATGTATTTTTGTTCGCATTTCCTTAGCTTTTTCAAAACTTTACTTGTTGCATCAATCTGGATCCACTGTAACAGTCCTGTTTTAGCTTCCCTGTGCTTCTTTTCTCAACTCAATAGCTTCCCAAACTCTGATAATAAAATCGTTGATCTTGTTTTGTTCAATGTTCGTAAGTGCTCTATCGCCATAAATACAGCCCTTTTTCCACTTCGCTTTTGTTAAAAATCTCCATTATTTGCCGTTTGTGCTTGTGTTTTTTTAACCTGTTTGTGCATTTTACGTCAAATCTACCGCTTGTCTAAATATAAATATGCTGCCTGGTTTGACGCTCATACTGTTGCCGCTCTTAAAGCAAAAGACATTAAACGTAGTAAATACAAAACTACAGGTTCTGAAAATGACCTTAATGAATATAAAATATTCCATTCCGTAAAACAGTGAAAAGTTGGCAATGTACTCTCAATCACATTGAAGCTTTTATCCAGTCTGATCAGCCTGAATCCTTTTTTTATTCAATCTAAAAAGCTCTCTTACACTCAAAAAAATTTTGGTTGGATTTCACCCTCATAATAGTAGGAAACTGGTTTTCTACTATTATAGATGCAAACTTACAAAAGTGCCTAAAAAGAATATTTTTTTACGACCAAATCGTGTAATTTTACCCTAAAAAATGATGCAATTTTATGGCTTTGGTGCAAATTTACACTATTTTTGCTTCAATTTACAAAAAACTGTGTATTATTCAGCTGATATGACGTAACAGCAAAAAAATACACATCGAATGTGTAAAAAATTTCTGATTCGTTATTTTAAACGAAAAAATGAATATATTTCCTATTATCAAAGTATTAATTGCAGACCCACTTTTTAGAGAGTAGTATACTTTACTGTATGCACAAGATGTTTGCGAGCTTTTTGCTCGTTACTTCTCTTCTATTTTTTCTCAACAAATTCTACCTTCTTTTACTATTTGGCTTCTTCTATTCTCATCAACATTATCCTCTTATCGTAAAAACCCTATTTAAGTAGAATCCTAAATGTACTCTCTTGATACCAGCCTTGGCTGTGGCCGATGGTGTTTCGAATATATTACCTAAGTCTCTGTCTTCTTCCTTGTGTGTTAATCTTTCAATAGTCTTCAACCTAAGCATTAATTCAAGTATAGTCCTTTTTTTATGCAAAATGGCAAACATTTTTCCCGTATACAAAGCTGGTGATAGCACGGGCCAGAATAGCACGGGTTCATAAAAGGCAAATCTACATTGACCAACTTGTTCCCTTTCACCAATGCTTTTGCATATTGGATCAGCAAAAGTAGGTAGATGTAATATATGTATAGGGGGCATTTCACGTGAAGCGGACAACGAAAAAAAATCGAGGTTCTGGATTTCGTTCATATTGTGCATAATGGTACTTCTAGAAGATATGAATGTGGATGCACAAGTTTTTGTTTCTATGAGGTTTAGTTGCCGAGTTATGGGCTTCTGAATAATTGACAAAATTGATAAAAGGTTTTTTTGAAAGCGGATTCTGAGATTCAAAACAAAATCTAAAAAACATTAAACATAATGATTGGTATAGAAATTTAGCTGTTCTTTTTAATTTTGAGATTAGATTTGAAAAATAAATTTTTTTTCCTGTGTGGAACCGGAAATAGACACTTTAACTCGTAATTTGAATAATTTGGACCAGGTTAATTTTGTTTATTTTTATAACAAAACAAAGCTTAAAGTATACTTATTTTATCATAAAAGTTTTAGAATGGGATGGCCAGTAGTTTAGGAGGTAGGTGAATTTCAAGACATAAAAGTCGCATGGAGCATGGTACCGGGAGCTTGATTATGATAGGTAGTGAGTGTGAAAGCAAAATACTTGTAGTAAAACTATTATATATCACTTGTATCACTTATATATAGAAGATAAAATATTAAAAATTGCTAATGCTGATTTACATAGTGAAAAAAAAGGTACTTGTATATGGACAAATGAATTTATTTCACAATTTTTACAATTTTACTCTCGTTTCTTAAACTAGTTCTTTTTTTTAATAACTAGAGGTGTTTCTACGATCAGTTTTTCCCTGCAGATTCGACATAATTTATTTTCTGCTAATATTCTTGGAATTTTTCTTAGGTCATTAGCCTTCCGATGAAACTTCAAATCGAATGGATTGAAACATCGATAGCCGAACAGAGACATAATACACATAATAAAGACTCTTTAACTTATCAACGAAAGTAATAGTCATTGCAAGCGTTGAACAGTAACTCGAAAAATAACGGAAAATTTGAATTGGCTTGGTGTCAAATATATTATATATGCGTCATATATTTTAATTGGGTTTTTATGGGAAAATAAAACATTTTTCAAATAAGAGATAGCGTTACCAATCACATTTCGAATCAAATTTTGTTTTCGAGCCAACTAGCTGTCCTAAGCAAGCTCTCGGTACCAGGCTCCATGCGACTTGTATGTATTGAAATTCCCCTACCTCCTAAACTACTGGCCATCCCATTCTAAAACTTTTATGATAAAATAAGTATACTTTAAGCTTTGTTTTGTTATAAAAATAAACAAAATTAACCTGGTCCAAATTATTCAAATTACGAGTTAAAGTGTCTATTTCCGGTTCCACACAGGAAAAAAAATTTATTTTTCAAATCTAATCTCAAAATTAAAAAGAACAGCTAATTTTCTATACCAATCATTATGTTTAATGTTTTTTAGATTTTGTTTTGAATCTCAGAATCCGCTTTCAAAAAAACCTTTTATCAATTTTGTCAATTATTCAGAAGCCCATAACTCGGCAACTAAACCTCATAGAAACAAAAACTTGTGCATCCACATTTATATCTTCTAGAAGTACCATTATGCACAATATGAACGAAATCCAGCGCCTTGATTTTTTTTCGTTGTCCGCTTCACGTGAAATGCCCCATAGATTTCTGTAAAGCTTTTGACTCTGTGAATCATGATCTTCTTCTTCTGAAGCTTGAAAATCATGGCATCTCTGGTCCGCTACTCTCCTGTTTAACTTCCTATGTTGTTGACCGTACTTGTGTCGTAACTGTCAATTCCTACATCTCTGTTCTATTTTTTCCTACCTCAGGAGTTTCGCAAGGTTCAATTCTTGACCCTAAGTTGTTCCTGTTGTTTATCAATAACCTACCATCGTGTATACGTTCTTCTTGTCTTTTTTCTGAGAAGATGTTCAGAGTAATCGAGACATTTGACAATTGTTATCAGTTATCGATTGATCTCTCTGTTTAACGTTATTTCATGTTTAACGTTCCTTTTGTACAAACTGATGTTAACTTTTATTCACCGTTATTACCTATAGTTAGACAACATAACGATCTGAAACTCAGTGCTCTTTCATTGACGTTCTTTGCACATAAAAACCTTTTAAAAACTAGAGTCCTCAAATATCATATCAGCTTTGGGACACGTTAGATTTTGAATTTTTAAAATTTTACTGTATAGTATTTTTCCTTACACTGTGCCATCATACTGTTAAGATTTATTTTTTAGATTATTTTTCTTGTGTTATTATTTTCTAATTTTTATTTGGACGTATGTCTGGTGTAGTAAACATTGAACAAATAAACATATAAACAGATTCGAACATAACAAATAGCCAGAGCCATTCTTCTAGAAAATAATCTTTTTGGTCCACGAAGGATCGCTAACTCTACGTAGACCCCCATTGAAATTAATTCAGTCTAATTAATTTACTATTGTAACACACAGTAGAGATACAAAAATTTAACCATGATGCTATCATGCGCTTATATCAATAAACTCTAACGGAACACTTATGAAAATATGGTTACATCACATCAGATAACTCAATATAATATGTTTAATCACAGATAAACACATACTCCATCTCAATGATCTTAATATGATGAGTTCACTTAAATCTGAAATAACATACCGTCAAACAACAACAGGACTCACATCCACCCAAACAATAAACATAACCTTACTATGCCCATGTAAGAAGCAGCAAGTACCAAAGTGCTTCAGTACAAATTTCAAGTCGTCGCAAAGCAGGATAATCACGTAAGCCTTTAAGAAGCGGAAATACCAGCAAATCATTCTGTCAGACTTGGCACGCGGGGCTGTCGCCTACATTCATTTTCGAGGCCAGCTATCGTTGGAATCTGTTCGGCGGCATACATAATTCCCTGTGATCCAATTTATTCGGACCATCGCAAATCAAAACACCAAAGCAAAGCAACAGTTGTGCTGTCAAACGGCAGCACGTTCAAGAGAATTTTCTTTCGGAAAGAAGAAAAAATCGCGACATTTTTTTTTTAGGTGGCCATTGAAATGACTTTATCACTGCGGGGAAAAGTACATTACGAATTGTTAAAAATAATTTTACTTGAGAATTATGAAAAATCGAACAGAGTCCATATAATCAGTTGAATCGATTGGATGTCACATAACATGTAGTCTGTATAGGTACCTATCTACCATTAATATTTTCAAACTTTATAATATTGATTGCATTACGTAAATGTCTTGATGGAGACGATTCGGTAAATTTTGTTCTGATATCTTTGAATTACGTTGCTGAAGTGTAGAAATTGTTCACTATTTGATGATTGGCGCAAACGCTATCGTCTTACTTATTTATGTCAGTTATCCTGATGTCATGTAAGAGTCGTACAAAATATAACGCCTGTTTGAAGTCCATTCTGAAGCATGTAACTACCATTCAATTTGCATTAAATACCTAACCTTCTTTCCTTGAGATCCTTCAATTTGAATATACTTTTCGTTCTGCACTACGCATTTAACATGTCGCCTATTTTACTTAATTCATTCAACCTAAAGGACATTTCGACCACTAATCGTTCTGTTCGTGTGACCGTAAAAGCGGATGACGTGTTTAACGACAAAAATTCAAATGCAAGACGATTTCAAAGAAAGCCGCATACCGGGCACCACCATATCAGACTCTTTGAAGCAGATCCGAAGCCGAGCAACTTCTCACTTTGATGGACAGTTTTGTTTAAGTTGATTGATTCTGCAATTATCGATATTGAAATTTCGTATCTTCGAAAGAATGCGACATTTAATAAAAGTGTCATGTTAATAAACAGGTGCGAATAATTTTTCGATGGTTTTCACTGATAAGCTAGTGAAGGACAGTTCTTATTATAATGATGTCATATCTTTTTAAAAATCAGAGTTGGTTTTTTTTCATCTCATCGAGGACATTTTCAAAATGTTGATAACATTTCCCCGGCAAATAAATTTAAAGTTGATAATCTATACTGTTCGCTTTACTCAGATCCCAATATAAATGAGTTTTAGGCTGCATATATTTGATAAACAATTCTCTATTCTGAGCGTCAGAAAATGATCGGTAAGATGGTTACCGTTGAGAAAAATATTCTAATGGATTATGTATTTTTCGTAAAACTAAGCACATGGGATTTTTTTAATGGGGCTTTCTAGTTTATTTGTTTTCAACAAATGACAAAAGCATGATTCTATTTTTCATGAATGATATAATACAATTGCTAAAATATCTTAGTGTGAAGAAATAGAGATGGAATGAAAACTGATAAGGAATCAAATGTGCTGATGCTGCTGCTGCACAATGTAGCGTGGGTATTACTTAACGTAACGTTGAACCTAATTTATCATCGTCGGCGCTACAACCGGGGTCCGGTCCTGGCTTCCGTCAACAGTTTGTTCCATCGGATTTTCGGGCACCCTTAAACTCCGAGCGTCCTGGTCAACGCCATCCTTCTAGTGCAGGCAAGATCTATCGCGCTACCGTCTGCCGTAAAATCTGCCAGAAAGGGTTTCCCAAGCAGGAGCCTTTTCACTCATTCGAGCTAGGTGTCCTACCCACTGGAGTCTACCGAAAGTAGAAGTAATTATATCTGCCTCTAGGTAGGTAGCGTTCAAATCATGGTTGTAGCGTCTCTAATATCGTCCATTTTCTCTTTTTTCATCCCAACGATTCTCCTCAAGACTTTCCTCTCGAACGCGGCTAAGAGGTCAGAGTGCTGTTTGCTGAGCACCCAAGTCTGGGATCCGTATGTGAGTACTGGCATGACCATGGTCTTGTACAGCAGGAGCTTTGATGTTTGAGTGAGATTTCGGGATATGAAGAGCCTTGACAGACTTAGCAGACTACTAATAATGCCTCTTACGATGCCGAATATGAAGCAGACAGATACCACTATTCATGTGGATGCAAGGGAAACAAGATTTAAATTAACTATATGGACCCTAGATAAATTTTAAATAATTTGAGCCTGTGTAGCCGTTGTTCAAAAGATACACCCCTCTTCTTAATAAATATCTATTTTTTCGCCTTTTGTGAACAGTTTTTAAGGTAATTAATATTTCGAGTAACAGTATTATATTCATACTCTTTATTTCCCTTACTCTAATCAATAGCTAGCTTCTTAAATCCAGTTTTGTATTCTTCTTATTCCCCTTAATTTTGTTCTCCTTATTTTTATTCCCCTTATTCAACTCTGCATCCATTATTTGGTGTCTGCAAGCAATGGCTCTAAAATTTCGTAGTAGAATTCGGCAGTTTTTAATGAATCACTTTTGAATCAAGTCTTATTTCTGGTTTGTTCTGAATCCTAATGTTAGATCTGACAATCATCGCCCTCCGCTGTTGGCAATTATACGTCTTAATAATTGTAATCATACATGACCTATGATTTCTATCGGATTTGTTCAAATAAATGATTTTTCTGTGTAGGATTAATGTAGCAGGTATCTCGACAAGTATTATTTTAATATTGGCTCAACATAAACCACAGCTATTATACAATTACTTCTATGCACAATAGTCTGGTTATAATTAAGCCATTAAATTAATACAACTTCTATACAACAGACATTGAAGGCTAAGGCATTGCGTCTGAAATATTTGCAGTACGGTCAGGTGAAGATTGTGCATCTTGTTCTCAAGTGTGATCTGCTACCAAAATGTAATGCGTAACTACTTCTATTTTATTGAATCCTTCCTAAGTTCAAATGATCCGAAACAGTTCTTTCTATTCGTATGCACGTAGTTCAAAATCATCTAGTTCTATACCCGATTCTCTATCTTTTAATTACTCTTCTGTATCTTATTCGCGAGAAATCAGGAGTCAACAGGGTGACTGATGAATATTAATAAATGAAGAAACTCAAATAACTTAAATAAAAAGTCAGGCGCAGTAAGGTCAAGAGACCTTGGGGATCAACGAAACCTTTTTCTTTGAAAAAGATGCCCACCAATGCAGCTTGATAAAACTGCACAGCACATTGCGACTTGAAATGAACGCGATTTTATCTCATGCAATATCTGTGGGCTAGAGTCACTCCATATTCGACAAAAAAATTGGTTGTTAGCATTGCCATTTAGATCAAAATGGGTCCCATTACACATAAAAATGTAGTTCAAGATGTTTTCGTCCTCTTCGACAATTTGATTGATCTTCTGGCAAAATTCAAAGCGAAATGGCAAGTCTGCTGCCTTTAGGTTGCTTGTCAATTGAGTTTTATAAAGAAATAAAAGCAAATCTTTAGGCAGAACTGTATGCAATGACTGTACGCTGATAACGATTGGAGCAGATAAGCTCCTTGTTTAAGCTTTTGCTTGTATGGCAGCAGCTACGACAGCAATAGTTTCCTGCGAGATGATGCACTGAGAAAAGAGGTATCTCACTTTAAGGGTTTCTTGTGATTTTCCTGACAGCGTCTTTCATCAGCCACCCTGCATTTGCTGACTTTTTTCCTCTGCACATGCTAATACAAGTATTTCTGTCTACTACGTTCTTGATTTTCATTTTCCTCTTTGTGTCTCTTTACTCATGACCAACCATCTGGAAGTCAATCTATTTTAACTACGCTTCACTCCAGCTTTGGGCGCCAATAATTAGACATACTATGCGCTGGCTTCTCCAAGACTTTTGGCTTAGTCAATTATGAGTTTCTCGAACGCAAATTAGAGCATAATAGCACGTCTGGGCCCTACTCTCCTGTATATCGTCTTTGGCATTCAACCGTGCTTGCTATATCTAGCTACTATACCACAGCCAAAGGGTTTCCTACATTTTCAATTGACTTCTATCAGTCCTAGTCCTACTTAAGGCCAATGCATGCTGTAAATTTTAGGCTGACAAAAATTTGGTGTGCTCAAAAAATACGTAATTTAGTGTAATTTTGTGTCTTGTAGTGCCACGAATGAAAAAATATTAATTTGGTTGTAGACAACATTAAGTTTATCAATTAATTAATTTTTTTTAAGTGAATTATATTTACGTATTGTAGATTAGGATTGCTTGTAATTCAACCATAGACTACACAAGTGTATTTTTTTATTCTCTAAATTACTTAATAATGTGATGACGCAATCTGATACAATCCAAAACTTTATAATTTTTTTCATAGGATTATAAATCTCTAAAACACTATGATTGCCAAAACATTGTTTTTTCCTTTTCCTTTACTTTCACCAATTTCCCACAAAAATATAAGGATACCTAAATTTCAATAAAACGTGTAAATTAATTATGTAGAAAAATGAGTTTTGGACAAATAGAATCTTATACTAATTTTATAAGAAAATTAGAAAAAAAAATAACTTTTAGTACCACAAAGCACTATGAAAACTGGCGAGTCTATTTAATTTGCACAAATAATTTTCGAAATTCATACGAGACAAATATATCATCCCATCTTATCCGGTCTTCATTTCAGTTTTATGTTTTGACACGAATGATTATTGGACAATCCGATTGAAACTGAGACGAATCAGATGGCTGATTACATCTAGTAAAAAGACGGCACTGGTCTACATAAACATTGCTTTTACCTGTACTATATCTATAGTATATGATTCGCTGAATTTAACTATAGATCTTAAAGTTGATAGTTAGCTCTTATTGTTCATTTCTGCCATATTTAATATAATAGCAGTTAATTTCATAAAATTATCATATTTGTGATGAATAATATGAACGTTTAAAATATATAGTGATTTGAACTGCTCACTGCCATTACTTTGGAATTAAAATTAAAAACAAAACCAATCCTGGATCCTTCTATTAATTCGATCAGGTAGCCAAACAAAAACAAACGTTCATTGCTTTTTTGATGTTCCAATGATGTGGCTGGAACCTACAAATTATGTGAATGACTGATAGCTACTTCTGCTTGACACCTCCCATCCAGTATGATATATTGAGAAAAAAGAAGCGAAGCCTGGTCTACCCTGACGTAACATCGGTAACACGATCACTACCACACGGAACCGATTTCCCTATTCCTCACGCTTCTGAAGACTGCCAGCAGGATACCGAACAAGTAGTTAATTTAACGAAAGTTGACTACAATGCGCCTACAACTTTGCAGCCACCAGAGTTTTCGTGAGGAAATGTAGTTTGTGGTGAACCTCACGGACTCTTGCACGTTGGACTCAATGACCCTATAGGAGATTTAAATTTGCCAAAATATAAAGCGAAACTGAACTTGAGCAATGGAATTTATTACAACCGGATGTTAAAATTAGTTTATACAGAAACCGCCAGAAAGACTTGATGCGCTATTTCAAATCTGAAAACCAGCTTGTAATTTGTCATAACATAAATGGCCAAATTTGTGTTCCGGAGAAAAGAACGTCAACAACCTTCGTCTAGTGAAATCCCAAAAATAAGTTCTACCACCTTTACATATTAAATTGGAGCTAATGAAAAGCTTTGTCAAGGTTTTCAACAAAAATAAACCAGCATTCAAATATCTGCGAAGTAAAGTTTCGCGTCTAAGTGACGCGTTTAATAGAGGGAATCTTTGCCGGCCCTTAAATTAGAGAGAGGGACCAGCATTTTGATTCAGTTTTACGGGGCTCTGAAAAGAGGCATGGGAGTCTTTTAAGATAGTCTTTCATTGTTTTTTGGACAATAGGAGATGTGAAAATTATGTTGAGCTTGTGGAGAATTTCCCAGCTGGGCTCCAATACTGCCGTGATAAGCATAAACCATCTATCTACATTTTAGTAACTTTCGAGATATTCAATGATTTGTACTGGAGATATATATAGAGTGTATTTTTCAATATTGATTTTAATATCCTTCCACAAAAGATAGGTTTTTCACATTTTGTAGAATGATGTAATAGAGTATGTAGTTTTAAGATCCGGTGTTGACTGAAAAATCAAAAACTGTCAGATAGAGTGTTTATGCTGAGGATGGCAGAATATGCCCCTAAAAACTCATTTTCTCCACTCTTATCTTGATTTTTTCCTACTTACTGCATTGACGTAAGAGACTATCATTGGGAACGATTCCACCAAGACATACCGACGGTGGAAAATAAAAGCCAGGGCTGGAATTTGAGTAGAGATAATGCTGAAAGTGATTACAAAACACAAGCGAAAAGGAAGAAAAGCACTTGATTAAAAAGGTTGAATACCTACTTTATTGAAATTTCTAAATCCACAATTTCAAGAACAAAGTTAAAAAATAAACTGAAAGTTTGAAAAAAAAATGGTTTATGTTATTCGATGTTTTTTATACTAGCCATATTTTTAAAATTAAAGATTATCTGATACAAATATTTGTATTATGTATTCAATGACCCCAAATCAGTATGAAAATATAACATATACATATATAAAAGGCATTCAAAAAGTAAGATATTCTGCACCAGTGTTATAAAGACATTTCGTTTGACAGCTACAGACCTGTAGGGCCGATGTGAAACCCACATCATACGCGTTATTTTCTGGAAGCTTTGTTTAAAACATTGACCCATCCACTGAATTTAGATATATTTCGAAAATCTACTACCATAACAATTTTTCAGGTTTTAATGCATATTTGAGAGTTTTACCTACACATATTTTAATTTGCTCCAGCAAAAGAAATTTGCAAATCGGCATATACGTAGAATGCGTATTTTTGTCATCAAATGGCCGTGTTATTCAGCCTTAGATTGGGGAAATGTTGAACCAGCCTGTAATTTTATGACGTTAGAAATTTTCAGATCGTTATACGTCTGTTATATCAGATATGAATATATTCAAAAGAACACAAGAACAAACGTTACATATTTCTGTAAATGTTTCTTAAAGTTGTTTAATCCATAGCGAACGCTTTCTTCAGCTTTTAATAACATCACATTAACATGAAGTCAAAATGCAATGATTCGAATTATTTTCAAACGGGGGAAGTCTCTAAGATTTAGTTTAATGCAATCTATATAATATGATTTCAATTAATCCGCTCACATGCAGGCTTAGCTGGGCAATCACCGCAAAAAACTAATGCACATTTTAAAGCTTAATGTTTGCTTGTAAGTGACTGCCTTACATAATAATTGGACATATTCTGATGCTTGAAGCTTAATTCCTAATATGCTCCATAGACGAACAAACATGGGTGTGCATTTTTTCTTGTTAAGAGCTAAAAATATGGCCATTAAAAAAACAAATCACTGGTTTGCACAGTAAATTCGTGCACATGTTTGTCCGTCTATGGAGACCATAAGGCAATCAACCTAAAATATCCCTATGAAAATTTATTTCACTTTCCAAACTAGTCCTATCTATCTCTTTGCACTATCCGTGTCAACTTATTCTACATAGTTTTATGATGATTGTGCATACTATTTTGAACATAAGTCAAAATAGGGTGGAAGCGTTAACGACACCTCGTAAATCCTAGGTACTCATAAGCAATAAAAATGTTCTCAGATAATACCTGGATTCGGTCAAAAGTTAATTTTTAGCATAGTTTTGCTGTATTAATCTTTATTGCTAGTATTAGCTATCCAGTTTGCATGGTAAAATTGTGTTTACAGTCAAGATACAAAGACGAAAAATAAGTGTTCGAAGAAAATGTTTCCTTTGCTGACCTGGTCGTATCTGGTAACAATTACTCTATGGAAAGGGAAGCCTTTATCCAGGTTTTACCTCTGATATGCTCAAGCAAAACCCAGGTAATTTTCGTTAATAAAAAACAATGCTATGCAGATCTTACAAATAAGCAATTTCATTTGAAAAGCTTCACTTTGGCTCGGCTTATTGATTTTCAAAAAATAATACTGTCATTGCCCTGTTTAGATGAAGTTCAATAATTCGGATTGAAACCAGTAGATATTTAGGTTGTCAAATAATTACAATTTTAGCTAAAACCACCAATAGTATTATATTCATTTCGAATATTACTTTAAGAATCTTTAAAATACTTCAGCTAATTTTTCAATATTGTCTATTCTTTTTTAATTCCTAGTAATTATTCGAACTACCAAAAATACCAATCAACGGGTCAGCTTCACCAGAAATATTGATTCAATCTCTTTCCAAGCCTGTTTGATTCGCAAAGGTTTAGTTTTATAGTTTTTCTAGGTAAAACCGCAAACGTCTCTGATAGGGTTTGGATTGCAAAGGTAAGCCGCAATCCTCATAGTCTTAGATAAAAATTGGAAAACAGTAGACTTCAAAAAATACTCTTCTCATATTACCGAAAGCTGCAATTAAAAAGTCGTAAAAGTTTTGATTGTCTCAAAGCATACTACCGATATTTGTAAGTACATCAGACCGATTCCGCAATAATGACATCGGAACTACTTCATCCGCAACAAAGTCGGAACGCTCTACGAAAACGTTCACTCGTGCTAATCCTGGCTTATGTACTTATGGTGAGCAGCGATCAGGTCGAATGAGCATTTCATCAAAAAATTGTCTTATTATTGTATTTTATGTGGCTAATTAGAAAAAATCCGACTTATTGAAAAGTCTTGTTAGTAATTCGATACCGTGTTAATTGTTCTGAGAAAATATTATGTAAATATGACAGGAATTAGAGACGATACTGGCATACATTACTTGATAACTAGGATTATGTAAATACGAAAAATTTATGGTTGCGCTAAGACGAATTGACATGCAAATATTTTCTATCTTGTTTTTTCAATGAAAGCTCTATTTAATGTTGCCATAAAGATAGTAGCAGAAACTGTCCGTTGAAGATTAATGTTTAAACGCTGCTAATGATCTGGCTCAAGCGCCATAAAATTTTAATTCACACCCGTTAAAATAGTTATATGAAGGTAGGCAGTATATTTTCGTAACATTAATATCTGTTTATCTTAAACACAGAGATATATCTTAAACAATTACAATAAGGTATGTTGATAGGCAACAAAACTTTTCATTCATTCGTGCTATTAATTGAAGTGAATTATGAATAATTTTTAATGCCTAAACTATTATGGAGTCTTGCATATTATGAAGAATTTTAGTTTCGTATTCATTTTTTTTAAATATTGAATATAAAATAATATGTGAGGGCTAACAAACAAATCAATTAATCCAGCAGCTATGATCAATGTCAGCTCTAGAATCTATCCTTGTGAATTTAGAAAGAGCGCAAAAAATTACTTTTTCTGCTCCTGAAATTCTTTCAAAAGGTATGTATTGATTAATGGCTGAAGCTACCTAATGAGCATAATTGCGCTATTACAAATAGTTATCACTTCTCTAGTTCAGTTTACGTCTATACACTGAGAAAAAATTTCTTGTTTAACATTCCTACAATTTTATAACACTGAGTTTGGGGAAAAAATGCATTATTTCGCGGTAAAAGTTCGCATATTTATGTTCAACCGCACTATACTTAAATGTATTTTTCATAGCAACATAGTAAAAGCAACATTAAGAATATCTTACTATGTGGCTTGCAACTACATATTAAAAAGTTCTGTTTACAGAAAAGTGTATGGTACACTGAAAGAAAAATCTTGGTATAATCAACCATTTTCCTTAGTTGTTTTTGCGTCAACTACGGGCTATGGTTAAAACAACCATAAAAAAATAGTTGATTACTTTTATGCACCATGACGCGTGGTTTATAAACAACGTCCGTGGTGCAAAAAAGTACTGGTTCAGGCGGTAACGATGGATTGGTATATTTTTCTCTAAATGCTTGTATCATTAGAGGAGCATTAATAAGCCATAAACCATAGCAACATAATCCATCCAAGCCTTAAATAGAAACAGGACGTGAGACGTGAAATTGAGTTCATATGCATAGCTGCAAGCTGCAGCATCTATGAAAACAATTGAAATTGCTAAACAATTTCTGGCATTGGGACAATCGTAATCGTTTTCGGGACTCCCTGTTTTATAACAGTGATCTGCAAACAGAAGACTTATGTTTTGTGAATAGAAGAAGGGAAATATAAAGGCTTCACTGCATAACATGAATATGAATTATATCGAACAGCAAACCGAACACAATTTTGCCATGTAGCATATGAAACTTCTATGATAGAATAGGAGTATGAGTATGAGGAGTATGAAAAATCAACAGTTTGCCTTAGTTGTTTTTGCATCAACTAGGGCTATAGTTAAAACAACCATAAGAAAATCGTTGATTACTTTTATGCACCATGACGCGTGGTTGATAAACAATTTCATTCGGAGCATGAAAAACATCCAAATGTTGAAACCATTCTACTTTGCGTAGAGTAATTCCAAAGACGTTGCTCACTGAATTACGTTTGTTGAAATCAACTATTGCGAAGTAGTTTAAGTACCATAAAAACAGTTGATAATTCGAAACGTTGAAGTTTTGAGTGAATTGATGAAAATTTTTCTATTTATCAACTAATTTTCGTGGTTATGAAACAATTAAAACAGTTGATTTCATGAACGTTGCGATATTTTTGTACAACCAGAACCAACTACTTTTATATCGTTAAATTAACTATATTAACATAATAAAAATAACTATTTGCCGTAGTTCGTTTAACGATTTTGAATGAATTGTTGCAATACTATTAAAAATAGTTGAACCAACCAAGAGTTTTTCTTTCAGTGTAGCTTGCCTCATAAATAGCAAGAAACTTTACTTTTCTTTACGCATTGTTCATATTATTAAAATAATTTCAACCATACAATATGGTATCCATTGTAAAAGGTATTGTAACGCTTCTGATCTAATGTTGTATATACGTTCTAAGTGTTGTCTGCTATTCTAACATATCATATAAGTTTCATATGCCACATAGCAAAATTTTACTGATTTGAATTGCTTTTTTAGATCGTATATTGTATTGTAGTCATCAACAGAAATTGGTGTTTCGGTTCGCTGTTCGATATAATTCGCATTCATGTTATGCTGTGAAGTCCTTATATTACGTTGCACATTGTATGTAAATAAATGAAACTTGAAGCCAGAAACACATTGCGATGCAGTGCAGTGCCGAAACAGTGTTCGCATTTTAAAGCACATTGAAAGCAGTCATATATTTTCTCTTTTCTTTCTCTTTTGTCAAATAAAAATGGTTTCTCTCGCACTTGCTCAATTAATTTCTCATCCTTTTGCACTTTGATAATATGAATCAAATTATCACCCAAATTTAAATTGCTCTTGCCCGGTAAGCTACTGTCAAGCAAATGCCATCTGATGCAGTGTGCAGTGTTTTTAGGAACTAGGCATTATGCCTCGTTTACACATATGGTGAACGTTTCGTCGAGGAACTTGTGAAATTACTGCCCTCCATGTCTTCACATGTAAAAAAAACAGGCGAGAATAGGCACTCGGCTCGCCAAACTTTGCCATGCGTGTAAACGATGCATTGCAGTGGCTATGGTAACTAGCAATTGAGGCTATGCTTACTGGCAATTTGTTCTAGGAAACATGGGAAAGTTTAATATGTTTTAGTTATTGGAATCTTAATAATTTTGTATGTTATCAAATAAGTTTTTATACACTCAGAAAAATTTCACCACTTAACACTTTTTTAGAATCACTTTAAATCAAAAGTTGAAATCACTTTGAAATAAAAAGCGAATCTTATTTGAATTCCACTTTATTATAAAAATTTTATTTTCAAATCAAAATTTTTCATCATTGAATTAAAAAGAAACGTATATGGCGCCAAATCATATTTGAATATTTTTTATACAAAAATTTTCACTACTATATTAAAATATTCAAAACTATATTAAAATATCTCATTGCCTTCTACTATGCAACTATGTCTAAAAATACCATAAATGGTCACTGTGCCTATATACCCTATACACTATAGGATAAGTGATTAATAATATTGGGTAAAATATACTAAACATTTTTTCCGTGTAGTTTTAACTAGCTTAACAACAATGAATTGTTCTCAAACTTTAAAACTTTAAAAAATATGATTAAGATCATCTTATTTCTGAGCTGTGGGGCCAATGGGGCCGACAGCGATGGGAAATCGCATGTGAGCGTATCCTGTGGTAGTAGAATGACAACAACATAGGTACGCACCTGAGGAAGAGGTAAAGAAAAAAATATGTCCGGGTCGAAGTGGAAATACACATTTAAAAGCAAGCATCTTTTGAAAAAAAAACTACAGCCAAATTATTCGCTTCTTGTCGATTGTAATCCCAAATATTCGTTTTTTTGTGTCTTACACTGAAAGAAAAATCTTGGTATAATCAACCATTTTCCTTAGTTGTTTTTGCGTCAACTACGGGCTATAGTTAAAACAACCATAAAAAAATAGTTGATTACTTTTATGCACCATGACGCGTGGTTGATAAACAACGTCCGTGGTGCAAAAAAGTACTGGTTCAGGCGGTAACGATGTATTGGTATATTTTTCTCTAAATGCTTATATCAATAGAGGAGCATTGATAAGCCATAAACCATAGCAACATAATTTATCCAAGCCTTAAATAGAAGCTGGACGTGAGACGTGAAATTGAGTTCATATGCATAGCTGCAAGCTGCAGCATTTATGCTAAACAAACTGCTAAACAATTTCTGGCATTGGGACAATCGTATTCGTTTTCGGGACTCCCTGTTTTATAACAGTGATCTGCAAACAGAACACTTATATTTTATGAATAGAAGAAGGGAAATATAGAGGCTTCACAGCATAACATGAATATGAATTATATCTAACAGCAAACCGAACACAATTTTGCCATGTAGCATATGAAACTTCTATGATAGAATAGGAGTATGAGTATGAGGAGTATGAAAAATCAACAGTTTGCCTTAGTTGTTTTTGCATCAACTAGGACTATAGTTAAAACAACCATAAGAAAATCGTTGATTACTTTTATGCACCATGACGCGTGGTTGATAAACAATTTCATTCGGAGCATGAAAAACATCCAAATGTTGAAACCATTCTACTTTGCGTAGAATAATTCCAAAGTCGTTGCTCACTGAATTACGTTTGTTGAAATCAACTATTGCGAAGTAGTTTAAGTACCATAAAAACTGTTGATAATTCGAAACGTTGAAGTTTTGAGTGAATTGATGAATATTTTTCTATTTATCAACTAATTTTCGTGGTTATGAAACAATTAAAACAGTTGATTTCATGAACGTTGCGATATTTTTTGTACAACCAGAACCAACTACTTTTATATCGTTAAATTAACTATATTAACATAATAAAAATAACTATTTTCCGTAGTTCTTTTAACGATTTTGAATGAATCGTTGCAATACTATTAAAAATAGTTGAACCAACCAAGAGTTTTTCTTTCAGTGTATGTCAGATAAATTTGGTTAATCTTAAGCGAACTTTTTAAATCAAAACAAACTTTCGTTTGGATTGACATGTATTCGAAAATTTATTTAATTTATCTGAATATTTCTTATCGTCTTTTTGCGTAGATTTTTAATCTGTTAGTATAAAAAGTTTCAAGTTTAAAATATTATAGTTCAGAGCCTTCAAGAGAAAAAAAAATCGCAAAAGATGATTCCAAGATAATAAGCCATGTTATCAAAAGATAAAATGGTTCAGCTTCATGAATCCATTTTAGCTTAATTAGCTTTGTTGTTTAAAAAGAAACAAAATAAACAAAAAAAATCCTCCACGTCATCGAATCGGGACTTGGAAATCAATAAATTATTCAAGGTGTTATTCAAATATTTAAGTTATCGATAACCAATCGTGATGAAAAAAATATATATAGATGAATATTTATGCCTGGTGAAAACAAATATCAACTTAAATCTGAATGTATTAAATAAATATCAACCTCAATTTGAATGTATTTTTTTTAGTATTATATTACTAAAAAAATCATTAATGCCTTAGAGTCTAGGCACACAGCAATCTAAATTACCAATTAGGAATGCAAAATAAATTATCAGCATTTATTTTTACATGACAAATTAGTAATTTGAAATACTGTATGTCTAGGATTTTAGATAGTCTGGGTTGCTCTCGTTTTTTAAATTAATGACATTTTTGAGGCAAACACTAATTTATAGGTGAAAATTTAAATTGCATGGTGTTTTTCCATTTCCACGAAACGTATTTGAATACAGTTTCTTTTTGGAAAATGTAGTATCGTATACAAGCCCCCAAGCAGCTATGTCACTTAGGTGTCTAAAAAATAAAGCCTTAAGGATCTTGTTTTCACATAAAGCACTCAAAATATAGCTTTCAAGCCTGTTATGTTTTTATTTGAGGTTTTTATTTGAATTAAAATACACAATTGTGCCGTGGCAGTGGAGCAATCGCGTCCTGCATTATGTTTCGCTCACCGTCATCCTCGCCTCCATCCTGTCCTTCTTGCCCTGCCTCTACTTCCTCGTTCCTATCTTTCCTTCAGCCTTCACTGAAAGCTCTCCTATGGCCATTATTAGGCGCACCCACAGCTTGGGGGCTTCTTCCCTCATTTCTCCGTTTTCATGATGCGCATCCCAAAATCAATCTTTGTTTTAATTTTCAGAAACTCGGAAGTTTGCGTATTCCCGGAGAAAACAGCGATAATTCCCTGTACCTCCTCTAGTTTCTCTCTGACGGCATTGGTATTCTCTTCCGGGGTAACAATTTAGTCCCTCACTGAAATCAGAGACGTGCCCATCAATGCCTCGGCTCGTAGCGCTACACGAAGCGTCTTTCTCATGGCCTCCACAGTCCCGGTCGGTTGTCCTCGAATTTCCAGCTCGTAGGCCAACTCGACCTTGCTGAGCCTGTCTATTAGTATTTTGGACTTCGATACCATCCTTAATCTTCTGCAATGCTATGTATCTATTGTAAAAGTGTTAAACTAGTTTCCTATGAGTAAAATAAAACAAGGATTTTTTTTGTTTTCAGAAATGGCTACTTATTAAATTACTGATACATTTGGAAATTTTAACAGGTGTTTATCCGGCTCTGGATCCACGCAGTCTACAAGTCATCATCCGACTTGCGCTACTTTTAATTTTCGCACTATCATTTTATTTTCACAAAACTTTTCCGAAATATTTACTCCGCGATAACTCCCTTTTGAAGCACCACGTTGGGCGCCAGTTGTTTTCCATGTAGTCTTTTTGGGTGCAGCTTTTGGGTACGATCTTATCGTTTCCGGAGTTACAAGTGAGAGCTTCTGACAAGCGATTGGTCTTAGAGTACCATTAGCTTTTCTATGGTCCCTTAAATTTGAATCTTCAGTTAATGCTGAGGTCTCTTTATGAGTGTACGATTTTGAAGTATCACCAGTCTTATCCTGGCCACTTGACTCAGCAATGACCAAAACCTCAACAGGAAGTAGTGAAGTTAAAACCGTTCTATCATATTTCTCACGAATTACCAATCACTGAGCTTTGCAAATTTAGAGTATGCGACTAGAAGTTTCAGAACTACCAGAAGAAGAGGAACTTGAGGATGGTCATCCAAATTGTGTAGTGAAGTTGGTGGACTTTCCGTATCAGCGGAGAAAATAAGTTGAACATAATAGTTTTGGGATTAAGTGGAATCTGCAGGGAGTAACTCATTGTCATTCGAGAAACTTCAGTCCGTGACTGCAGAGCACAGGAAGTCTTCTTCATTTTATATATCAGGGTTAAATGGATGAATGCCGGAACTTCTGAATCCACTTAAGATGTTTGATCGACGGAAAGTTTGTGACATCATTGATTTTATAATTCCAGGAATGTCGAAAATTGTGACAGTTTTTCCGACATTTGACAATATCCAGTTGTTGATCACAATCTGGTATCTTGATTTCAACGAAGAGCTAATAGCAACATCTGGTGGCTACAATTTGTTGCTGCAATGTGAAGGAAGCGTTAATAATGTTATATCATTGCCTTTTGCAAACTGCACTACATTCACGTCTACATGGCTTCTGTGATTATCAAAAATTAAAACCAGCTTTTTTCTTAATGTACAGGAATACTTTTTGAAAGTTCTACAATTTTTAAAAAACTCTTCGTAGTCATTCACCTGGCAGAGTATGCTTTACCGTTTCAACCTTTAAGCCTCTCTGACACAAAATCTTGCCGATGTTTCATTTGAGGAAAAATAAAATACGTTGGTATGACATTACCAATTGTATTCACTGCAAAACAGAGTGTAACAAGAGTTCATCCTTTCAGCAGAAGTAGCCTGTCCTACTTGTTTACTGGCTAGCACCTTCGACAGTGTTACATCCCGTGGTACATCTTAGACATTGGTACATCCAGTTTCATCTCAATTATAAATGCTTTGCAGCTCAATTTTTTTTGTTAAAGCTTGACAAGCTAGTTGCTTCAGGAGTGCGTATACTGATTTCGGAATTTCTTTGAAGAAACTTACGGAAGCAGTCCTCTCTGGTGGAACTATTTTTTACCCAACTATCAGGTATTTTTTTAGTGTTTGATTAAACATACTCAAAAGTCAATATCATCGTCATCTTACTAAATACTCAATTGAAATCTTTTCTTCTAGAATTATAAAAACTTTCTAGCTTTCTATTGACACTTTTTATCGAGTAGTTCCAGCTTTTTCTCATTTTTACAATAATGAAGTGGTCCTATAAACTCCATACTTCAATACTGTTCCTGAATAGCGTTTTTTTATTCTTGCATAGTTGCTTTTTTGCGTGTAGATTGGAACAGTATGACGGTAACACTTGGTAACAATTAAAAAATGTTTTTGCCATATATACCTGAGGGACACTTGAGCCACTGATCATGTTTTCTTCATGTATCAAACCTCCCTAGGCTTACCTCATCACTTCGTCGCCTGTTTGTGGAAATTGTTTAACTTGGAAACTAAAATACACTATTTTCCTAAGATTAAACTTATTCAGTACTTCAAAGTAGAAGAGGAGCTCCCATAGGTGGGCTTGCAATACTCATTAAAAAAACATCTGCTCCATCATCCTTTGAAAGAACTTATCAAAGATTAAACGCAAGCAACATCCATTTGTCTACGTAAACAATCGAGTGAGATAGTAATATCGTCCATCTGCTGCGCATCGTGCTGCAACAATTCAAAAGTAATATTCAAAAGCTTCTTCGTATCGGTGGGAACCAAATTTTTAACACACTCACTCGGTTCATAGCACATAAGAACAAAGCACTATTCGAAACACTTCTACCTCAACCGTCCAGCCAACATATTGGCATCGACTGACGTCGCCAAAATTCCAAACCTCATAGAATTAACAATCTCGAAGCGAATAGTTACAAATTCCGTAAAATCAGTAGTCGTTTTCAATCTGTCCTCAGATCTTTCTCCTGTCATCATTACTCAGGACATGAGACCCCACTTCGCTTGCTGTAGGCCAAAGGCAACTGGAATACATTCAGATGTTACCTCAGCAACTGAACTCAATAATTCTAAGACCACAACTAAAAATCCCAATTCCGCCTACAGTTATTGCAATGAACAAATTTTGAAGAGATTCGACACCGCAACACCTAAAATTTAATTGCATTCCTCACATCGAAAAACAACCTTCTCTCCATCGATCAAAATTCTAGTACGGAAAGAAAGACTAGCACGATAAAATTGGCAGCAGATTCACTCATTTTTGGCGAACCTCACTACTACTAAAAATACTGATATTTTGCTTTGCACAGCGGCCAAAAATATTATTAAACCTATTATCAGGGAAGCCCCACTACTTTCCATCGAATTCAATGCTCAGGACTCAAACCAGTAAAGACTTCTGCTAATGAAGTGTAAAGTATTATTATCCAGGATCGCAGTCACTTAACTAAAGGGTTCCAAAGCGTTAGAAAAATGGAAATTCCGATATTCAGCACACTCCAGTTCGTACGATTTAATTTTCAAATTGATCAAACTCAGACCGAAATTCAGCGCACATCATTTAAATTGCCGCGTATTTCATATAAAAAGATCAGTGGTTTTATGTTCAACCTAAGTGCTTGACTAAGCTTGATTATCCTTTCCACATTCCGGCAAGCGTTCCTATGAATCAATCGAAGTTTCAGATTTCTAGGCTTGCACTTTGAATGCACTGAGTCTTCTGTTTTATCAAATCTTCACGTCAGGAGCTCTATAAACAATTTTTGTTTTCAAAACAGCAGCTTTCTGACTCAAAGATTAAAGTCATCGAGTCTAAAAGTACAGTCTCACTCTCACTTCACCCAAAATCTTAGCAGCGGGATAGCGTAAAATTTTTAAACATTAATCGTGGAAAAGGCTCATTTAGTGAAAAAAAAAAACACCCAAATACCTCTGCAACTTAACATGGTTCACCAGACAATATTCATTCAAAATCATGGAGAGGATTTAAGTCCATTTAAAATACTTCATATACATTACACGATTGTTATACGAACCACGAAATAAAAGTTGTGAAGGGCGAAAGATGAAATTGCACTTTAGTTGTGGTATCATTTGCACCGAAAGTATGTCAACACAACAGTCATAACGGTAAGGCGGTGAGAGCATCATATCTATTTAGTTTGCAACTGGATGAACACTATCGCAGTAAAGAAAAGTAAAAGTCCAACCACATTTCCAGCAATACCTGGTAGTTCCTGAAGTTTTTCGCACATTCTATAGTTTCTGGTTCTAGTTATGGTCATGGTTATTTCTATCAAATAATAATTCTGAAGTATTTGAACATGCAAACGGTCTAAAAAAATTATATTGAAATATTTTTAAATTTACATTTGTAGCATCCTTCATAGCTCTACAACTAAAAAATCAAAATTAATATGAAATTAGATTTCTTTCTGAAATTACTTGAAAGCATGTAAAAATGTTTTGAAGTTACTCGAATAAAAACTATCACCACTCTTTGCTTTCATAACCTATTTCGAATCATACTTTATCAATCAAGGGCCATATACGCCACACAGTAAGCTCATTGTTGCTCGTTGAACACATACTTACACATCGTAGGACTAATTAGAAGATTAGGTGAGTAAGTAAATAGGAAGCAATACCTAACAAACTTCATCATTGGCACCTGGACATTACCTAGCTATCAAACCAATGACAAAATTAATAGTTTCACACTATCAAGTATAACAATAGTATGTTCCATTCAATGAATTTGAAAAGGTGAATCGAAAAGGACCTAACCGTCAACCTTTACAGCACCATTGCGTCGTTATGTTCCCTTTTCAATTAAGTTAAAGTTTATACTTGGCTCTCGTACAGCATTAGTGGCGGAATGAAATTTAGGACAATATTTATGAGTCCCCTGTGCAACCACAATGGAAATATTTATGTCGCATTTAACTCAGGTGTTCTATTGTAAGCGTCAGTTTCAAACGAGTTGGTTATTTATGATACCACAGTCTAGCCAGGAAGCGGCCATTAGTCAAAGATGTGTTGGACAAGGCTCTTTTTATCTGTGAATGAAAATGTTTCAGGCGATGATATTTTTCGACAGGAAATTCTTTTAAGAACTGAACCTTCAATAAGGTTTCACGAAAAAATCAGTTTCCCTCTTAGTTTGTATGTAAATCAATAAATTTCTCAAAAATTAAAATAAAGAAGAAGAATTTAGCAGAAGCTGCATTGTCAGTTGATTTGTTGGAAAAAATTTATATTGAGGGAATCTTCTCTCAGTGGAACTTAAACGAAATTTTTTCACCGTAATCATATTCTAGCCAATTGAAAACTCGTATATCTTTATCACACCATTAAAATGGAATCTATAAATAATGAATCATCATTCAAAAGGATTATAAAACATCCATTCCATTCAAACCTTTTATGCAATCGAATCTACCTTCATCTTGTCGATTTATAGGAAATGTCATCGAAAATTAAAACAGTAGCCCACACCGACCCGGTGCCATCATCATCTCAAGAATTTTTATCTTAAGACATCGAAACTTGATTACTTTCCATCGAAAATCGAAAGGATCGACCGAACCCTTTTCGGCGTAAGTATCACTAAGGTCACGCCATTCGCTTTTCATGAGCCCAGAAAGTCTTAACGAAATTAATTCACAGTAAGTAGGACGATTTATGGCACCGACGGAAAGCTTCTTGGCTACTGGTTTCATGACTATGATAAAGCCAACATCCCCCCAGCGCAAGGTAAATGTAGCAAATGGTTTTGCGCTAAGCCTCACCTTTACCTTTCGTCATGACTTTATGGCGGCATTTTGTGATGACGATGATGATTCGTTCCCATCAAGTCAACCGCGTGATTTTACTCTTTCGATTCAAACTCTTTTGGGTAGGTAGTATTTGAATGATCGAAGAAGAACGTTTGAATCATATTTGGTTTTGCTTGATTTTAAGAAGGAAATGACTTGGAAATACATTTGGATATTTCATTTGAAGGCTGGCATTCAATACTTATTTTAATGGGAAACAACAGTCAAATTTAAAAAAAATGGCTGCTACATTTCAGAATTGTAACTTATAATTCCGGTGGTTGGTTTGAACCACTCTTGGAAAAATAAATTGTGATGAGACTTAATTCTATACTCCACTATCGATCTAGTTGCCCTTTTAAAACGGGATCTGGATAATGCAATAATCGAATATATGCAATGCTCATAAAAATTCAAAACCATCTATGTTCACCAGTACGCAGTATGATATCTAGTCCATACTGGACACTCATAAAAATAATAATGAAAAATAATAGCTTTTCAGCGAGTAAAAAACCCTATTTATCTATTGTATCCCCAAAATAAAACGAGTGCACCATAAATTCAGCCAAATATGCATCTAGTAACGTTAAAATCGATCAGTTTTTAAAGTGAACCTTGTGCTAAAATATTTTACACTTCTATGTGCTGTACAAATAATAATGCTTCGTATTTACCATAGTTTACTTTATTTCCACACATATTTTGGCCAACTAATCAAACTGAAATATGTTAGCAAAAATGTTAGTAATTTGGCTATTTTTTTGCCTGCCACATTACTTGTCACTGTCCTGTTATCACTGTCACGGTAAGTCACTTGATTTTTTCAAAGAACAGCTTTTCAGGATCAAAGTGAAGCTATAATTCAGTAAAGACTGTGATGAAAAATATGCCTATGGGTGTGCGCGCATAGATCACATTAATATGTACCTGTATTTATTTCTCTGAAAACTTACTTGTATCACATGATACCAAAAAAAAGCTATGAATTATCAATATTTAAAGTACCAAACATGACACTGATTTGATATAGATGCGCCCAACGTGCGCCCAAATTTAAAGCATATTGAGTAAAATTAAATACTATGCACACTTTTGACAGGAATGCAATTATTATTTTAGTTTTTTTGCAACTGAAAAGTTGAATTGAAAATCTGCTTTTATGATTTTTGTATTTGAAAAGAGTTATCCTAATCTACAGCTTCGTCCATTTACAGACAAACGAGATCTTTTCCACTCAACTTCTATGGATACAAGGCATATGTTCAACGGAATACACATAAGAGGCTGACGCTACGAGTTTGTGATTAATATATCTTTAATTTATTTGTAGCCACAAGCACAAACCTTGGCCTCTGTCTTATATTTACTAAAGCATTCTTTCAAAGGTAGAATGATTTGCGATTAAAATCATTTAGACATTCTGCCAGATTAGTTGAAATTTGAAGCGCCACCATCCATGCCATCTTAAACTCAAACAACGAAGACCTCCTATCATATTCATGTCTGCATTATCACAGAATTCTTTCAGTAAATGTCACAAGATCACACTGCATGGTTTAGTAGATGGGAGCGTGTTTGTACGAAACACATCACTTCGGAATTATAATTGTACTTGAAGTACATGAAAACTAGGTGCATTTAACATGCGAGTCAGAAAAAGCTCTTAGAGTCCCTGACAAGGTGATTATTTCTTACATTTTGGTGGTTCATGTCACTACAGAGCGGAATTTATTCAATTCAAACAAATAGAATTGACATTTGAGGAGAAGCATTTATTTATTTGTATAATGTGCTTTTTTATCTGCTTCAGCTCGTTATGATCGTAATCTGAATGACCTGAGGAAAGTCATAAGTGCTCGAGTTGTCAAAACTTTGCAAACCAAATGTAGATTGTTAATAAAGTAAAATTAAATTGTTTAAGTAAAATTAATTCAACGAACAAACTAAGGACAAAAAACCTAGAACTGAATGTCAAAACTGTCATGGAAAACAATAATATAGCGACTGAGCGTGATCAAAATGAGAAAGAAAATTAGGAGCTCTCTCAAGAGAGTGTTATTAGCTAGGAGGAGGAAGCATAACATGAAGTGGACAAATTTAGAAAACACTTGGTCATTGGTGCAGCAACGGAATACTACGTAATTAAGTTACTAGAAAGGTTGATTTTTGAAGAAAAGTGCAGGAAAGGTTTGATTTCGCCTCTTATTGAATATGAATATGGTGCCATGCATTATGATGTTTGCCACAATAATTCAAAATCAACAATGTACGTAGAGCCAAAAATGTATAAATTATTGTCATCACATGAAAATCTAATGGAAGCATATTTTGATTCAGTAACGACAAAATGGTAGGTGCTCGCAACGATTTGTGTGCACCAACAGTTGCCAAATTACCCTGTAAAACTTGTCTTTATCCATTTTAAGCAATAGACATGAAAATGTTTCAAGCGTTGCCATTCAACACAGTTTCAAAATTGAGGAAAAAAATACATCTTTTGTGTTTATTTCTATAAAGGCGCTAGCTATAAAAATTTTTCTTGGTATAAAAATGATATAAATGCTTAAATATGCTAGCTATCTTACCTGCAACGTAAAGTCTGACGCGATTTTTGAGCCTTTCTTGGTGCAGGGTGGAGTGCTCTCTCCTTTATTGTGAAACATCACGGTAAATACTCTTTTAATGAGACTGGACCGTGGTGGCTGCAAAGTCGTTGCTTAGGCAGACGACACAGCCGTAGCAGTGTCAAGAAAGTATTTATCTACGCTTTCGGAGAAGTTAAATCATTCTCTCGATGTATTTTCACATTGGAGCGGTGAGAGCGGCATGAATGTGAGTCCGAGTGAAATGGAGCTAGTACTGTTTACAAGGTAATACAAACTTCCTCCATTTAGCTTACCGAAATTGAACGATATCCCTATAAGCCTTAGCCAGGGGGTCAAATATTTGGGGCTAATCATCGACTCTAACTGACTCTAGAGCGACAGTATAGCAGTGAGAGCGCCGAAGATTTTCAGTACGCTTTAGTGCTGCAAAACAGTTATTAGGAGCCAATTGGGGATTGCAGCCTCGTACTGTTGCTTGGCTTTATACCGTAGTCGTTGAGCCAATTCTATTTTCCGAATGGCGTTCTGATGGAAGGCTGCTCTTAGGCAAACCAAACGTCAGCTTGCAAAAGTGCTAATGTTAGATGCATTCGTGGTGACTGGAGCATTAAAACCCTATCTACTATAGCACTTTTTATTTTGCTTCATTGGTTACAAACCAATCCACTGATCCAGCAAGCTTATCTTGCTGCTGTCAGACTGAATTGTTTTCCAACATGCAATAGAACAAAGTTGGGCAATGACATAGTCTTATCTCAGGGAGTTCTTGCTTCAGCGGGTGTTGATCGCATCGCTCCGAACGTTTCAGCTTACTTAGCTGCGGAAAAATTAGATTATTCTCGACAGCTATTGCAAATGAATCAACCTTTTATTTTGCGAACTTGAATTTGCATAAACTCAATAATGTAAGAGACTGAATCAAATTTACAACGTTCATTTGCCTTTGACCTACTTAAAATATCATAATACTTTCAATTATACCCATTTTCTGCCTACCAAACATTAACCAGACCATAATATGTATTCTTCTCGCGCACGACAAAAATTTATAGGCGTATGCGCTATGTTCATTGGAGTAGGTGCGATATATTATAGCTTGCAAATCCAGGCATTATCATCTTCACTACCATTTATCATAGATCATAGGGGGCTCCATAGCTCTGCTCGCTAAGGCGTCGGGCCGAAAAGCGGCGTGCTACGGGGCCTGCGGGTTCGAATCCCGCCAGTGCCATGGATGTAAGTGTGAATGTGTGTGATTTTATATGAGGGTGGCAAATGGGCCCAAACTGGTGGCCTAATGCTGGCCGCGTTCCCGGCAGCCCTCTTCACTAACCTAACCTATCATAGATCATGATAAAAAGCATAATAGTTGTATATCCATAGAAATGGAGAATATGTATACATGAGTTTAGACCATGTACAAATCCAAAAATCCCATAATTTATGGCAATTTTCGCTATGAAGTAATATTTTATAGCTCTAGCTGCTATGTATATAGCATATGCGACCATATTTCCCACGCTATATTACATGAGAGTATGCGTTTTGTAGAGTTTTTCAAGCTTTACTTTATAACTGTGGTAGCTATACTTGAAGCTTGAGTAACCTAATGGGTAGAGAACTGCCTTTTTGTGTAAAAGGTTCTTGGCTCAAATCCAAGTTTGGAAGAGGGACCTTGCACCAAGCTTTCAGTTCATCTAGCTTTGTGTAGGTATCTGAAATAATCAAGGGTAAAGTGAGTCGTGGAACTTGTCACTCTATACTCACATTGATTGTAAATTTGTGATGAAACTCTCTACCAGTTTCAACCCCTAGACTCGTAAGAGGGTTGTTTTACTTTACATCTACTTTACATCACTATTTCGCTATACTTTATAGTCCAGCGTGTGATATACATAGTTTATAAGACCATAAATACTGCGCTGATCTGATCTACATTCGCAGACGGACTATGTAGAATTTATTCAGTGTGGTTTGAGCCTTTATCACAAACCAAATGGCTGCCAATGCAAAATAGTATATCTACCCTTTTTAGCAACACAACACAAAATAGTTTAGCATTAATAATTCTAATAAACCAATGCCTGAAAAATCGCTTAGAAATAACAGCGCTCTTATTTTGTAAAATCGATGCATGTTTTATACAAAACTAGTATCCATAGATTGCACTTCAATTTCTCTCGCTTCTCCTTACATTTTTTCAAAATCACTTGCGACCAGAGATGAAAGAGTCGGAAGATCGCATTCGATCTCTGAAAAATCTACAACAATAAGTCAGTTTTTATTGTTGGTCTTCATCGGCAATTTATCAGTTTCACATGTGCCTGCTTACTGATAAAAAAAACTGAGCCCGATGAATGATCAGCATGCAGCATCCGACTCTGGTCGCAACAACAAACACTCATAATTTACTTTCATAAATTATTTTTCCTACAGCATCTTGGGGTATATTATGGATGCTTTTCTTTGAATGTTCTGAACATTTTTCGGTCGCTAGGATCGGCCGCCAGATCCATTCGGAAGTTCAGAAAAGAATATTCAATAAGACGAATCATAGTCGACGTTTGGTAATATTTTTTATCGGGGAGTCGCTCCTCACTGGTACCGATATCAATAGACCTGCTGTAATTAAGCGTCTTGAGCATGCCCAGTAGCCTAATCCCACGGGGCAACGTAAGCACATTGTTCGGATTTTATGACTTTTATGTTTGGAGGCTTGCAGCAAACATCTTGAACGTCATGAACTCATCCGAGCTACAGGCTTCTGTGTACGGGAGTGTGAGATCAAACCAAATGGTTGGATTGAATTGAAGACTTGAAGCAGATGCTTTGCATTTACATTGTTACATGATGGAACATTCCTTCTACTGTTCATCGCAGAATGTAAATCAAGTCTGTTGAATTTGAAAATAATTGGTCAAGAGCTGCAAACAGTATTTTGTTGTCAGCCATTAAACTTTGGTGGAAATATCGGCATCTTCAATTTCACCTCAGCTTCCCTAGAACCGATGACAAAGTAGATATATGTGACACATTATTATACCCACGAAGCCTGCTTCCATAACTGACTGTAATAACAAATTCCGATTCAAATCTAGTTTTGTGTGGAATTCGTTTACCACACCTCATCGTGTCTACCATTCTTGGGCACAATCTCGCATTTCTAACATATGAATATGATCACTAAATTATCCATGAAATTCTTCTCGGGGCTGTTACGAATTTATATTTGCTATGCGACATACAAGACAGATCGCTGACGATATCAGCCCGCTGAGAGCCGCAGCTCTTGGGTGAACCACCATTCATTTTAAGAATGTGATCTTGATTGATTCTTATTGTAATTAAAATAAGATGGAACGAAAAATTGGATATTCGAAGGCCAACCAGTTTCGTCGCGCCTGAGTGGAAATCAAGCTTCAGCGGCATCAGCTAACTATTGAAATTCGTTTGCATTGTCCAGATTCCTTCTCATCGCGATCTACGTTTCTTTCAATCTCGGCTACCGCGTTACGTGTCAAAAGTAAGAATTCTCCTCTCGAAGCTCACTGGGGGATTTAGTTAATTTGATAATGATTCGCACAAATCTTGTCAATATATAATTAAAATCCTATACAAATTGAACATACGGATTAGTTGATGTAGCTCATATGGATACCTACAGCTGAACATTCGACTACACGCGGTCTGTATTGTGCCATTTTGAATGACGACTGCAGTTTCGTATAAATAAAAGACCATTCAAAAAACTAGCTATTCATTCTTTCAAATTATCAAATGACAAATGCAACTCACGTTTATGTAACCAAGCAAGTGAATTTTGGATGAATTGGCACGCTCGAATCTATTCAAATTTATTAAGGCAATTCATATTTCGTTTGCGTCATTTGATTAATAAATAAATACGTTCTGTTAAGCTTTCACGGTTTGTTTAAGTTGAAGTATGGATCTAACAGTAATTTTATTGGCCAATAATGTTTTCACCCTAACTGTAACACACCGTGTTTGGAAAAATGTGAAGTGAATTAGGGAATAAACTCCAGTATTGAATGAAATTCACTAAAATTCAACCTATGAAGAGGTACCTGAATTAAATCAGTGAGGCGTAAAAATAAACACTTCACATACGTACAAATGATTGTGGAATCGACTAGGTACTAATCCAGAGAATCTCAATCGGTAATATTTTGACCCCACAAAAATGAAACTAAGTGACTGAGTCGAAATTTGTTTTAAATTGGTTGTTGCACAGTTACTTTAATATTTATTAAAATGAGGCTTTCCTCATTTGTTAAATATTAAATACCAACCTTGATTGCCTATATAATTTATGTGAAAAAAGTTTGAATAACCTTTTTGAGAAGTTTGGATTACCTTATGAATTCTGAACAAAGTTCAAGCTAATAAAAATGCTGATAAATTGTTTAACAATTATCCTTCATTGTTTTCAGCGAATCTCAGCCTATCCTTGCTAGTGTCGTGCATCCACCCAGGAGATTCTCCGAACTATTCATTCAATGACGTTCATCCGTTCAATTTTATCCTGGTGTTATGCGCTTGTTGTCCTGATGCGCGGAGACCATTTGCATAGCAGGGTGAGTATGAGCTGGTACTCTGTGCATAGGAATCGAGACTATGTATATAGTAGAAAACTCCTGAATGTATAGGAATTATTATTAATTCAGCTGTGAGAACAGCAATGATGTCTCCACTGACGACACACATTTTCGAACCTTTTTTCTTTATATACCTTTATAGTAGATGTAAAAAAGGTAGTGTTCATGTGGAAGCTAAGCAGTTAATCTTTCCCGTCCCAGAAACAATGCAAAATTTTTGTCTGCATATGTAGGAGGCGCGATCCTGACAAAAAAGTATCGCGATCATTTTACATACGTTGGATCTAATTCATGATTTACCATCGATCATTGAAAATATTTTTTACTAAGGGAATCCCTTCTAGACACTTCTTGTTAGAATAGCTCTTGGCTGGTAGATACTTAATTTACCTATAGTTCGATCTGCTAGCCACATATTCAAGTTTCTAATTTCGAGAACTTTCTGTTTTCACTTTCTGTATTTCTGTGGCAATCAAAGGACGTGGCAAAGTAATTTCTATTCATGGGCTAGCACTAAGAAATTAGTGATTTATCACTTTGCTCACCTGGAATAGTTAAATCACTAACAGGATATCGTGTATCGGATGAAATTGCACTCTCTGATCACTCTGCATGCATATAGGTAGGTGCGTAGAGACCTCCCCGATCAGCAAAAGCAGATGCAGCAAGACGGTTCACTGGTGGAACCGGGAACCGAAGCGGCTCAGAAGAAATACCAGAGAACTCATCAAACAAGCTTGTAATAGCAACACCGACGATGAATAGATCGCCTACAGAACCTCACAGAGAACACATAAAAATTTAATGACGACGTCCCAGTGAGAATCATTCAGATCATTCGGTGAGTGAGTAAAAGGTGCAGGACTCTCCTGCTGGACTCTCAAAAACGTTCAGATGGTGATTTTACTAAGTTCAATAAGAAGTTTCTACAGACTTTACTTCCGAGTCATTTTCTGAGCGCTCCAGTAGTTGGAAGCTAAATCTGTAGCCACCATCGAAAAAGACAGAGAAGCAATTAGTATCCTTGAAAATTTTGAAAAATTTAGGCCGATTAGTTTAAAATCGTTTATGCTAATATGCCTAGAGAGGCTTGTTGAACGACACATACGCACAAGGGCGCTTAACTCTAACCCCTTGAATGATGGGCAACATGCGTACCAGCGAGGAAAATCATGCGAGTCGGCTCTTCATTCTCTGCTTTTTGGAGTTAAAAGAGCAATGATTCATGGTGAGTATGCGACGAGGGTATTTAAGGACATTGAAAGGATCTTTGACTGCGCATTTTTTATGAAGTCATACGATGCTACAAAAGCTAATCACGTGGACGACGTCCTAGTTAATTGGATACATGCTATGGTGGCACAGAGATAGTTGGTGCCGGAGACTGGAGTAATTGCGGACAGATGTGGCCAATAGCACATGTCAGGAAAAGAATACTGGAAGAACTAGTGCTTCCAAAAATGAAGGGTGCAACTCTTGAACTTTCAAATACAGTCAAATATGTTTAAGTAATCATGGACAAAAAGCTTCTCTGGAAGAAACATGTGGAGGTGAAGCTTGATTGATTTGATTAATAGCCTGAAGTGGGTCCAGAAGGCCCTTAGCCCAGGCTTCTTATAAACCTGGATGGGTTTCTTGGAAGAAAGAGCAGAGCTAAAGAGCTCTAATCTCGCTAGTTATGAACAGTGCGTACACACTCTGTCGTTTCCCCACAGTGTCTGTAGTAGTGTCCCGCTCCTTACTTATTCTGTGGAAATATTTTTTGCAAGGAAGATGTCATTTCAATTGCAGAGAACCATTTCTTTTTTTTTGCTCTTTTGCTATCGAAGACAAAGTATTTTTTGAGCGTTTCAAACTCTCAAGATTAAGCCAGTAGCTTTCGATCATTTTCTTGCTTTAAGCTTTGATTTTCTTGTACGTATCTTCCTTTGCAAAGCCCAGCCACGGAGAAGGACCTGTGAAAGACTTTTCTGTTCCTTCTTTGGCTTGGCCCCTCATTGCCGGGGATCCATATCAACTCGAAGCCCCTCTGTGCCCCTATTTCATTTTGGGTCTCTCACCTCTAAGAGTATAGCTAAATTAATGTGATCGCGTTGATAGCCTTGAGAACGGCTTGACTATCCGATTGGATGTTAACTCTGCCCCTGTTAGTGTTCTTTATCTCTATTATATGTGAGGCTTTAAGTGTGGCAGATAATTTTGCATGATAGATGGTGGCTTTCTTTGGGAGAGGGAAATGCATTTTGCACCTGGGACCAACAATTCCTGCTCCTATTCCACTCACCACCCGTAAGTTTAACATATTTGTCCTCCTTTATACGATGGAGGTGGGCCATCCTCCCATCTATTTCTTGATGTAATTGTGACCTTGAACCTCTTTCCGAAGGCTGCTTTGGTTTTTATTTGACCGCTGAAATTCAACATTTCCATTATGGGCCTGATGTCCTCCAGGACTCGGAGGTAATCTTTGAGATCTCCTGATTTGTATCTGTAGGCCTGTTATAGGCTAATAACCTGCTTCGCTGTTCCCTCTTGAATTTCGAGGTTTAGCAGTTTTAGGTTTAGAAGGGCCTCTATTCCTGCTGTTGGGATGGAGTTCATTGCTTCCGCTGAAACTTGTTGAGCCTATAACAGCAATTTTTTGTGTAGTTTACTTCCGCCACACTGCAGCTCCATATAAGATTACAAGTCTCACCATTTGCTTGTATGCCTATAGTGTTTGCCTTGGTAATTGTCCCCAATTGCATCTAAGCATTTGTTTTGTCGCCCAGAGTACCTTAGTGCTCCTCAGTGTCGTTTTGTTTAGATTATTTTTCCAGATGAGTTTCCTATCTAGGTGGATTCCTAGATATTTTACCACTTCCTGCAGACATACGACAGTGCCCCTAATATTTAGGGCTCCTATTTCGAATTTTTTCTTTCTGGTGAATATTTACTTGAGCTTTAAGGTGAAATTGAGTATCACACCTCTTGAGGTCTGGAGCTTCTTGTAGTTATATGGATCTACGTAACGATAATCTACGTAACAATCGTACTATAAAGGACTGTGTGCCTAGGTTTACGTGGTGGCATGCGCACTACTCCTGGTGCGGCCCTTGCTGCGCTCCTCAATTCGCCTCTACTCATAAGTCACATTCAGAGTATAGCGATAAGCCCTGCCCGTATACTAATTCAACTTCAAATGTGAAGCACTGTTCTATTACAGGTTCTATGCGTGAGATATTTTTAGATCTCGCGATGCCTTTGGACGTTCGAGTACCTCTACTCTAGTTCGAGAGAAGATACGAGGTAATCTTTTTGGGCAAATGTCGGTAGGATGATACACCGAAATCTTCTTGACGAACGACTCGAGGACAGATGTTTGATCTGGAGCGGCAGTCATCGAATAACAGATATGTTTCTCCTCTCGGGAAGCATATATCTGTTAATAATTCAGAAATATTCACTATCTTGACAGCTGCTTCCTGCCGCGGAGAGAAAAAACGTATTCCTATTTGCGACGCCGACTTCGAAAATCACCCAAGAGCTCAAATTGCAATTTCACTCTGTCGCCAGGTTCAATAAGGTATATCTGCTCAAGGTACCAGAACACTGCGGTGTGAAAATTTCTGACACCAGTAAAGCTCAACGCTTCCACTACAGTGCCCTGGACCCGCCTTAGTTGTGACAACCACATCTGCGAATGCCATTTTTCGAAAGTGGGTAGCTGTTGCCCATAAAAAAGATGGCTGTTTTCAGATGTGATTAGGCGCACGGAGGTCTTCTTTTCAAATCCCAAGCATGCAAGATTCCTCATCAACAAGAGTAGGAAAGTTTGACGAACCTTGGCGATCATACTGACTGGATACATGACGTTTGCTCATCCTGTTAAGAACAGGCTGATTCTGTGGACCATATCAAAACTAGTCAAATATTTATGTTCAATATGTTAGACTTGTAATGTACTTTCAAAAAATATAACCTTCGTCGGCGAGGCAAAGAAAGCTCAATTCGTTCATTTTCATTTTCCACCCTGAGATAATGATTTCGTTTCTTAGTTATTGAGAAATGGATGTTTCCACATTACTTTACAAGAGTCTTTTGCCTAAATTTACCTTAGAGAACAAATGCATCTATTTATAAATTTCCATAGCACTGATAGAAGCTATTACCATAACTTACCTCACCACTTAGCTATTCATACAATTCGGCTGAATCAATAAAATTTATTGGACCAGGAAAACCGAATGAAATGCATACTTGAATACCGCGACACGATGCCAAAGGTACGTTATGGATCTAGACCCGATGCCACACACTAATTTTGGAATGTCTACAAATTGCTTTGATCACCTTCGATCTGCGGTTGCGGTTATCTTCTGATTTTGTCACACCGCTGCGTGGCCCGGCAAAAAGATATCTACTCGTGTTCGACACGGTCCAACTGCCAACAACGACAACAATCTCTGCAATGATCAAGAATTTTCGAATTAGCATTTTATGCTCGAAAAATTAGTTTCGAAAGCAATTTAACAACAAGAAGCGACTTGAAACCAATAACTGAGAAAAATATCCATAAATTTGTTAAATGAAAAAAAAATTGTTTCTTGGTAGCCTCATCGCATTAGCTACGAGTTCTTGGTGAATTGGTGAAAAAAGAAGACATTATGAGTAACCGGAGCTTATTTAATGACGACAACAATGCACAACAGCATTATGATACTGTGGCGTTGATAAAGTTATTCAGACACGTTGGAGTTTTTTGAGGCCATATGGCTTTTGTAAAACTATCCTACAAATTAATTTTATTTATTTAATATCTATGCTAAATTGTGCTCAATTATGAAGCAAAATTTCATTGAACATACGGAAAAAATTACTACAAATTTGAAATTAGAATGATATATACCACAATTACAATTTTAGGCCAAAAAGAAAGAAGCTCCAGATATTTTTGATTATGTTTTAATAAAAATTCAAAAAGGGTACAAAGTCGAGAGTTGCTTATATGTAGACGCAACAATGGTGAGTAAGCATTGTACATCGGTCAGCGTGCACTATTATTTTTGTCGCGAATACGTTAGTTCCACGTTTACTTTAGTCCGGTAACGAACTTGTATTTTTTCATACTATTGAGAATCAAGTTGAATTATTTTCATTAAAAACCTTCATATCCACCATGTATGATTCCCTTTATCGAAATATCTTTTCCAAGTGGAGCCCATAAAATAGTTCGCTCGTAGAGCTTCTTCCATCATGCGCAGTTGTACTCTTCCATATTCATGGAGCAGAAGACGCAACCGGCCAAGCACCACACTGCAATTGTCCACCGTCCAAAAGACGACCTGACTCGATCTGCTCATAAATTATCGCCCGGAATGTGTCTTGAAAGCGCTTCTGTTCGAAAGCGTTTGGATTTCGTTCCTTCGATCTGAAAGCCCCTCGCAGAGAACCTGTCCAGCAGGGTGTTAAGCACAAATGAATCGTTATACTGCTACCACCTGAAAGTAATTCATCGACTTGTCCTGGCATCCGTGGTCCACGGTGTGGCTTCGCAGTGGATGCCCGATAAGTCTTTGTGTTGCTTACAAATGATGGTACTCCCCATAGGGTTCTGCTTTAAGAAATAGCCGCCGATTGTACTATTGATCATATGAAATGTTTTCAAGGTTATAGTCAACTGAAACATATGTATGTGCTGCAAGCAACATATGACACATATGTGTTACTTAGAAAAACGTTGGCTGCTTTCTGCACAATTATGAATTTCGAATAAGTATCATCCTCCTCGGTTTGAATTTCTTCTTCACTAAAGTATGAATGCATGTTGCAGGTGTCATTTGGAGATATGTAGCTCTTGCTGTGATTGAACTTAGTCATAATAAAACGAATGGAGTAAAGCCATCATTGCGGTCATACTAGCGTTTAAAAAATCAATGTCCTTACTCGCATTCTTTTCAATAACTGATTTTCTTCGAGTGGAGACGAAAATAAGTAACCGGCATATAAACATTTAAATTAGCACGAAATTCAAATTTAAAAGCTATATATGTTGGTATACCAACACCACGATAAGCATAACCTATTGAAATCCTGCATTCTAACTAACAGCCTTTTTGTCTATTTGTGGCGTCTCAGCATTTTACGCTGGAGAAATAACTTTCGACATGAGTAAGTAACTACCCCACTCCTTGTCAAGAACTATTTTATATCCATCTTAATTAAATTCACTGTTGGTTAAAGCAGTGAGCCGTGGAAATAAATAAAATGTCAGAGCATTGGTCGATGCCTGATAAATACCTAATTGGAGACTGCCCGAGGCCATAGAAATACCCTTACGAATGCTAGAAATAGGATCCGTACAGCAACGTGAAACGAAATGCCAAGAAAAGAGTGGTTTGCTGTTGAACTATTAGCCTTGGGAGAAACAAAATAGAAGAACACCTACGACTCTATTGCTTGCGAATAATTGCCTAGGAAACTCGTGTACACTTTGAGTTGGTGGGAATAGCTTAGGCCTCTCACTGAAATAAAGTCACATGCAGTACAACTGAATTTATCTTGCATTCCACATAAACATTACATTGAATTCCACCTATCCACATGAAGGGCTGCTTGTCTATACACTCGATACAATACTTTGGTTCCGAAATAATCTCTGATATTTCACCTTATACTAATGATAAACGGGCGAAAACAGACCATAGTTTGTCCCTCTAATTTCTTTATGTATGTAATCTATCAATTTAGTTGACTTTGGATTTATTACAGACAATTGTATTTGTATGTAATCTAGACAATTGTAATTGTATTTGTATGTAAAGATTTCACTAGACATGTCACGTTTATATGGTTATGCTGCTACCGCATTCATATGTTGAATTTTCATCACTTTTATGCAGTATTTCTACACTACGTTGCGTTTGCCTTCACCCGATCATAAAATCACTCAATCACATGGCTACGCCATACAAATATAGCTTGCATTGCAGTTCTTTGTATATGGTATGTTTCTGCCGAAAATATGAATCGAAAGGAATATTTAAATTGAATTTTGGTTTTAGAAAAATCAGCTTTTTAACTCAAAACATAGCATTTTGGAGATACTTCAAAGCAAAATCGAACGATTTAAGTGCATGCAAATATGCAACTACATTAAAATATCTCGTAAAGAAATTCATAAAGCTATTTTAGATCTCGACTGTAACAAAGGTCCTGTACCTGATCTTCTTCCACCGACTTTCTTATGTAACTGTGTAGAGGGCAGCTAATAGCTCTCTGTGTATATCATTTGACAGTTCACTTTCGTCTAAGGCTTTCCCATCCTGTTGGAAGCTTTTATATGTAACACCTATTTTCCAAAATGGCCATGGACAATGTATCGAAAATTATGGAGCGATTGCTATTTTATTTTCGATTCCAAAACTTATTAAAAAGTTTGTTTACCATAAACTTTCTCCACGAGCTGATTCCCGTTTGAATGAGTAACAGAATGACTTTAGAAAAGGAATGACAGTTCTAAGTTCGACCGTTTTGTATAGAAAGAGAAAGGTTACCAGATTGGCGCTGTTCACACTGACTTAAGCAAAGTTTTGATAGAGTTTATCATTCTGTCTTCACCCCAAAGCTGAGGATATTCAGGCTTGTCGGAAAAAAGTCGTACTCAGTTCCTAACTCCACAATCGTATCCAATTTGTAAAACTTCAATGAGTTTTGTCAACAAATATTTTTGCTATCTCTGGTGTACCACAAGGTAGCCATATAGGCCCAATTTTTTAACGGTCAATCTGATGTCCGATCAAATATACCTCACCCACTTTATGCAGACGATATCAAACTGTAAACTAAACTGTTGTAAAACTAAATCTGATGCACTTTTTCTCCAATCCAAGCTTGAGTCACTTGATCAGTGGTGCATATATAACAAGCTCTCGCTTAATATTGATAAGTGCCAAATTACACCATCACAAAATTTTCTTGTGTGCAAGTAAACAGCACGGCTTTATTAAACGACGAGCTAAAGAGTTTAAAAATTTGTGGGCCACAAGATTACACTACACTCTTAGGCTTTCTTCCAGAATAAGCCTGCATTTTCTGGAACCCAGCCTTTGAAATCCACAGTAACAGACTCGAGTCAATTAAAAAAAAAAAACAATTTTTAGTCTTTGTGCTGAGGGAATAATACAACCTTTATGACAAACCAATATTAGGTTAGACGGGTCATTTAAACTTAATTTCACTTGTATCCAGAAAAAAGTTTATCAGAATCAGTTCATTCGATGTCAATAAAGGCGTTATTTTAGTTGAATTCTTGAAAAATGAGATGGTGATTAATAATTCCTGTTGACTCCTAAACCTCTAAATACATTACCTTGCAAAAGGGGATTAAAGGTGCTGAAGCATGACTCATGTTCTATTTAAAACAATGCAATGACACGTGGCTATATTCAGCTTCAAAAAATGTTGTACATTATATTGAGAAAATTGTTTGTATTTGACCGAAGGGTTATAGCCTCAGCTTTTATTGCTACCACCTTAAATATTTTGCAGTCTTCAGTAAAAATTAGGAATGCCAAATCGTGAAAAATTATCTGTATATCGTCAAAGCAAAAATTAAAGTGCGCCTACGTGTAAAACCTGTGGAACGCCTCATTTCGGAAAATTAGCGGAGAATAATGGTTTTAAGCACTCAACATTAAGGTTCAATCAGTCATGTAACTATTTACCAGCATTTGAAATGCCCATGAAAACCATTATTTCTGAGCTCCATTATTTCTGAGCTTTAGAGAAATCAATTTATACTGAATGCACCTGTAGTGAATCCATAATTGATATCATTTTGGTATGAGACAACATTAATCGTGGTGGTATTTCCAGCGCGAAATCTTGCTGATTTTGTATGATCAGTAGCTGAATCAGTGTTTGAATTAGTTGCATAACAAATTCAATAACGAGGTATCCAAAAAATTTTGGAATATGTTATCGGTATGCAAATAGGTCGACAGTCCTGTACATCAGACTTATCACTAGATTAGAAAATAGGTAAAATGAAGTTCGATTCCTAGCGCACTGGAAAAGAACTCGATTACAAAAATCTATTTAACCGATAGAGTTGGTGAGTTATGTTTTCAGCTAAAATTATTATAAAAGCGCCTGAAATATTGTGAATTTTGTGAAATCCAGATTATATGATTTTTCAAAGAGGGAGTCAGAAGCCTTGTTCTGAAGAGATATTCTAAATGGATACTTTAATAACGAAGGATCAAAAGTACTAACGTTACTGGTGCATACTCTTGACAAATGGTTTGCAACCGCGTTTGGTACATTAGTACAGGAAGAGTTTGTTTTTCAATGAAATACATAGGTAATATTTGTAGTCCATATTCTATCTTGGAAAGAATTAAAACAAAACATTTAAACAAGGTAAATCCAAAAATAATAAAACTAGCTCCCAAAACTATCAGTTCCATATAGAAGGTTAGTATGATTCTCATTTACTAAAAACAGCAAACGAACAAAAAACACATTTGATTCACTTCATAGAACCCTCGAACACTGGAAAAAACAATCAAGAGTAAGTATCGTAAAATAAGTGTGAAATGGCAACTCTATCATATCCTTAATATATTCCATTCTAGTTCCATCATATCCTTAATATATCACCGGTAAAAATGGTTTTTGGCACTATAATTTTTGCGGCGCAAGGAAATAAAAAATGAAAAGAATTCAAAATAAAACTGAAATTTTGGTATTTATAGGCTCGTTAACACCTTAACTGAAGTAAAAATTACCAGCAGCCAACTGGAATAAAATTCGTTTTTTATCACAAGCACATTTGACAAAAAACAGCATATAAATGCGTTAAAACTTTTTCAACTTGCACGCGAAAACTTTAAGGTATTATAAATTACAATTTTTTTTGAATTATCCAATACGCTGGTTTATAGTTTTATTAATGTAATTTGCGCATAGAATTACTTGACCCCTAAATTCATTCTCATTTCGTAAACTAAGCCTGAGTTAAAAAGTTAGCTTAAGAAAACCACCGAATGATAGCCCTATCTAGATCAAGGCGTAGTCTTTTCTACGGTTTTGAAGCATCGACTTATTTTGATTCTCCTTTTCAAGGTGAACATTGTGCCTTATGGCGACAGTGCTTTTAATTATAACAGTAGTTTACTTTTAAATGCTCGTATATATCTATAGTGTTAACATCACCCGCGGCTAACAGTTCACCCCACACTTATCATTGGAGGTCACTTCGATAGTCGAATGGCTTTATTTTTATGTGACGTAGGAACATTTTCTACCTGCTAACTCGAAAAATATTACTAGTGACCAAGAGCTCCATTCAATTCGTTCAAAAATATATAGTTGCGAAATCTGTTGCGAAAATACGTGCATCTTTTTCTTGTCATGCACCTTTCTTTGATCCCGCATCAATGAGTGCCAAGATACTCTTCAAGTTAATGGACTCAATTCTTTAGTAAATCTCAGTAAATCACATCAGTAACGTTATCTTTAGAATTAACGGTCAACAATGATCCATAGTTACATCTTCAGTATGTTTTTCTTTCCGTTCATAACAGCATACAACTTTGGAAATCCACGAATCATTGATCCATATGAAACCTGTCTGAAATCTGTCTAATACAGAAAGAAAAATTAACTGAAATCAATTGAAAGTTGCTACCAGCGTTACTCGCGATCGAGCATAATGAAATCAATCCAGCCAGAGTGATCTATTGACGTACAAAGCCGTTTTGATCTTGATTGCAGACTTTAGAAATCAATCGTTTACCTCTTCTTCTTCCACTACTACTGCTACTATACTTCTTCACTGCCGTCTTCATACATATATTGAATTGAAGGCCTCATAACCTGAAATTCATCCATATCATGATCATCATCATCATCATCGGCTCCACACATGATTGCTTGCGTAAAAATGTTCAATAGGCATAAATTATTATGACAAGAGCACAGACTAGCTAGTTATTCATATTTGAATGCGATGCTCGGGCTCGAATCCGTTCTGGTGTTCTTTTTGAAAAGCTTCCGAACAATAGTTGATCGTTAGGGGGCATAGAACGGAAATGCCGAGCAATGGCCAATACCAAATCCTGGAAATCCATTTTACGATTTGTTCGATTCACGTATGCATAAAACATATGAGTTTTGATGTTCGCATTCAGAATACTATCGAGAAGCAGCAGGTAGCTGCATACATATGTCTAGATGTGGATATAAAGAAGCTAATATGGAAACATGAAGCAATATTAGTACAATCAGTAGCCACAAAAGTCAGCCATGACGTGTGAGTCTTCTAAAAAATAGCTAAAAAACCGATCAATACAATAGAATGGCTCAAAAATTCATGTAAGCTTAGTGGCAAGTCATAAGTGCTTTCAAATGCATAGGAAAATCTTACCAGCTGGAATGAAATATGTAGTTCACTAAAATATTGTTCAAAGAAATTTCAAGTCATATATTCGAAAAATTGTATGAGCTAAACGTATGACATATGATTCTGATTCAACAGAAACGTTGAAATCCGTAAATTCAGCAATTGCTTTACCCAACCTTCTGAGAGAAGTGCTTTTTGCCCTTTTTTATTAACTGAAATGTATGCACCCCCCTATGCTATTGCTCTTATATCGGTAGTAGTATCTCTTTTAGGAATTAAAGAGATGCGTTTCCATGTTACCTTTTTCCGCTTTTTATTAGATAGTAGAAAACACAATTTCACACACGGGCGCACAAGTTCACAAACCTGATGTGCACTTTGTTCTTGTTGGCAGGTAAACACTTACACTTTATCAACAACAAGTACACTGGTTCGCACACTAGATTTGCGAAGATGTTCGCCCGTGCATGGGGACCATTAGCGCAATTCGTATTGAAGACATTACCTACCTGATTTCATTATCGTTTATTACCCCTGGAGACAGGGGAGTGTTAATACACTTCCTCAATAGATGGCCTTAAAGTTCTATGACCTGCTACCGTTTCAGCATGGATGTACGCATAAACTCGTTCCAATACACAAGCCCTCTTCTTCAGTATCGGTCCGATAGGTACTGAAAAAGAGATCAGATTACCGGACCGATAGATACTGAAGAAGAGGACAGATTACCCTCGAAATATCGATATCTGTCAAGCAATTAAAATATATCTAGCTTAAAAAGGTAGGACCACTGCTCCCCTAAAATCAAAGGACCTTCTTCACCAGCAGCATGAGTGAGGGGTCGCTATACCCTAGATTTCTTACTGTACCCTAAAGTAAAGACTTGTATCATAAAATATATTTTCTGTATTAAAATAAATTGATCAAAAAGGTATGCCCATATACCTAAGACTAATTTGGAATGGAAATATACCGGATTAATATTAGCACAGCAGAAGCTATGAACTTCTGGTTAAATTTCGGAATTTTAAAAGCTTAGACATTAATAGGCTTTGTTGGCTTTGAGCAGCCGCCCACGTATTTCTTCTTTTCTATTTTTTATCAGTCGCTGCTATTGATCTCCCTTTCACCAACTTCAACTCTTACACCCAACAAGGGTTATCGTGGTATTTATTACTTTACTTTTACTATTGATCCCATGTAGTTAAACGTCTGCGCCATTTCAAATATATGCTCTACTATGCTGATTGCTTGACCAACTCCAGGTGTTCTTCTTGCGAATGATGGCACAATTTACTTCGTTTTTCCTCTACTTATGAACAGCCCCAATTTTTGTGATACTCGCTCGATCTGGATGAAAGTTCCTAGTACAGTTAGGCCATATCTACCCACAATGTGAATTTCATTTGCGTAACTTAGAAACAATATTCCACGTTGCCGCCGTGTCGGATTGCAATTCAACTCCAGACATTTTTCCATCGCCTGCCTCTGGGTGATCAATTGTTGATTCACCTACTTTATAGAGTCACATTGATTCTGTTCGATGACGGCTTTAGCATATGGCGCTATCCATTCTTGTAGGATAGATGGGAGTATATTATAGTACTCAACAATGTTATAGCCCTATAAGTCCGACCGCACGATGAGACGCGTGTGACACTCGCAGCGTGACTTGACACAACGCAAATTTTTGTAACATCAATGATCGAATAAGACATGGTCGAGTCGCAATTTCTCGTGCCACACGCGTCTTATATCTTGGCATATCAAGGCTTTACCATACGTCTAAATTTCATGCATTGCTAAGTTTAATATGGACTCTAGATATTTAATCAGCTCAGCTGATATGCCATAGACTTCCAGGGCTTTGTTGGTTTTCAGCTAGGGATTCCAATCCCGAACCATTTTTTCAATCCCGGGATTACGGGATTAAAAAATCTCAAATCCCGGGATCCCGGGATTCGAGGTTCAAAATATAACACAGCAAAATAAGTCAAGTTTTTAATAAACAGATTATATTATGTGCCATCATTTCAAAACTACAGCAATAAGAAAGCTGAAAACTGTATAAAAAATATGTTACTGAATAATTACTAATTTATTTAATTGATGCAAATAAAAACAATAATTTTAATTATCCGAGACGATGACAGTATGAAAGCAAATATTTAAAATTACAGCTATTACAAATTACAAATCACGACAAAAAATCACAACAATAAATCACAACTCTTAACATATAAAATATTCAACACATAAAAATTCTGCCAAAGTTCATTGGTTTTTTCGGAAGTAACATTGAAGCAAAAGCAAAGTATCCAAAGTATCGTCTCCAAGCCTGCTTCTTAATTTATTCCCGATGTTGGACGTCGCGGAAACGGTCGATAAATATTGGTAAGCCTGCTCCAAACTATGCGAGTGCCACCACTTTCGAAAAGTTTCATATCTTTTGCAATAGTTTTAATAATATTAGTTTCTTGCGGCATTTCACGATTGATTATTTTCATACTTTTGCAGCTCTTTTTGTACCAACAATTGACGACTACCTTGTTCTGATTCAATATGGGTATCTACTGGGTTCTCCTCATTTCTTTGGCTAGCAACCAAAGGGTTCCGCATCTAGATCATTGAATTATTTTTTTTAATATTTGCGTTGCTTGGTTTCCAAAATAGAGATTCTATTTCACTTGGTAAATTTTTGCTGGCACAATGTAGATTCTGGAGATAGCTTAGCTAACCAGATAGCTCAGTACACGGACGCTCTTTTATTCGGTCCAATATTGCAATTTTCATAGCATTCACAAGAATGGACCGTTTTCCTCCTAGCAGCCTAAATAAAAATCTTGATGAAGTATTAGCAGTGCATAAATTTGCATCTTTCCGATTTAAGGCCTCCACAGTCAATTTTACAAGGAGTAAAACTTCAATAAGTTTCTGAATCGAATCAAACTCAGTTCCTTTTAATCGCTCTGGATATTGCAGACCTATTAATGTATACTATTTTTCAAAATGGAAAACCGTTTAAACATTGTCATGTTTTTTTTCGACTCCCTAGGAATATTAGAGCGAAACCAGCACCGGTTCATTCGTAAAAATTCCCTATTATTGCGCCCTTGCCACACAAATAATGATTATACACCCACGGTAAAGAACCTAATAGTACCTAAAAAAAAAAGAATCCAAAAATACCAATTTTTAACAGTCCAAACCCGTATACACCTTTACATCGCATATAATTCCAACGTCTTCGCTCATATTTTTATAATTAAGTTTAGTATTCCGTTCAAAGTTTGCTTCCGCACTTGACTGGAGATCAACTATGAACTCGACTACTGTAAATTAATATTCGATATGTTATTAGTTAAGGATGAACCCGAAATATTTTGACCTATGATGTTCTAGAATTCATTTTATAGATTTTTTTTGTAGAAATTAATTTCAGTAATGAAGTACAATTTAAAAACTCTAGCGCACCTGAACCGCTAGAAACACTAATGTTCGAAGAACAGTAGAAGAATCGAGCAGGTTTTGAGTGCATATTCCACCACATGTGCTGCTTATTACGGCCAAACTGTTTCAAATGCCACGTGTTACTTTCGTCTCAAGAATGCATTATAACTCATATGGTGGAAGGTTTCAGATATTACCACTGGCATGAATTTCAACGTTTATGAGAGCAAAACACGGGTTAATTATATTCGTTATCAGTTGCTTATTTTACATAATTTTGAAAGCAGCATCTCATATAACATCAATGAAGAAAATGCTCAGTGCCTGCAGCACTGTAACTGAAGTTGGTGTTTGGGGCTGCGATCCAAAAAATTTGCAGAACTTTGCGAATTGTAACATCGGTTATTTATTTTCATTGTAAATGTTTCCGGTATGTATACTAACTGTAAGCATTTATTGATACAAAAGTAGCACAACCGACTCGTGCTGGCAACCTTTCGCCAGTATCAAAGCCAAAAATATATCAAATCTGCTTCACGTTGTTTAATTACATTCGAAGTTATAGGAGTATAAAGAAATTTAGGGTTACCTGCAGCGAGTTTTTTCAAATGATCGAAAGCTTAATATTTGCTGTTTATTGTCACTACAATATCATTACCATTTGAAAATTCTACGATAAAACCGCTTAATAAAGATATTGCAATTAAACACAAAACCAACAATAGCTGGCAACCCTATTGTGGCTTTTCAACCAAATTTGGCCTGAATAATGTTTATGACAGGTTTCATTAATTGTATGAAATTCGTATTGATTTCATGACTGCACTGGAAGTTATAGTGCAAAAAGTTTCATTTTCCTGAGCGAATTTTCAAAACCAAAGACACAAAAATTACCATAGCTGGCAGCACTAATCAAATTTTTCAACCAAATTTCCACCAAACAGAGATTAGAGTTAGGTTTAGCTACTGCGCCAATTTCATGAAAATCTGGTAACTTATTCACATTTCATAGGGCAAGAAGCAGTTTTTTTTCTTTGTAATTTTTCAAGATGGCACCACTGGCACAGACTTGCGCACAATTCAAAATCGCTTCTATCAAATCTGGTCTTACTTAAGTCCAATGCATTCTGCAAATTTTAGCTGTATCTGATTATTGGTTCGTGAGTTTCCGTGAATAGAAGTTTTTGATGCTAAAAATATAGGTTAACTGGGAGAGGGTTACCGTTCTTGTCCGACATGAAATTTCCAAAGTTTTATTTTGAACGTGTAGATATAACATAAGATTTATATACAGATTGATTTTATTGTAAGAAACGGACATTTTTTTGAATATTCGATGGTTTGAATGTTTTCACTTCCAAATTTTTTTTTTCAAAATGAAGACACCAAAATTATCATAGCTGGCAGCTCCAACCGAATTTTTCAACCAAATTTCTACCAAACGTGGCTTAAAGTAAGGTCCAGCAATTGTGTGAGTTTCGTCAAAATCGAACGATTCAATCAGAATTTATAGGGCTAAAAACAGTTATCTTTTTTAGTGGTTTTTCAAGATGGCACCACTGGCACAGAATCGCCCGCATTTCAAAATCACTTCTATCAGACCTGGTCCTATTTAAGACCAATACATTCTGCAAATTTCAATTCATTCTGCTCATCGGATCGTGAGTTTCCGTGAACAGAAGTTTTTGATGCTAAAAATATAGGTAAATTGGGCAAGGGTTACCAGGCGTGCCCGTTATACCATATCTTTTTTTTTTTTTTGGTTATGTAAACAAAGCACAAGATTTATATATGAGTGGCTTTTTTTTGAAGAAACGGCATTTTTTCAAGAGAGACGATGATTTGGAGGTTTTCACTTTCGTTGCCTGCCCTAGCTACAGGGTTGCCAGCACGCTAATTTAAAGCTTCACAAATCTACAGCTAAATAATATTAATATGTCCTGAAAATTTCGTAATGATTGAATAGCTCTGTCAAAAGTTATCGAAATTTAAAAATTGTTAAATTTTCCCGTCCTCTTTTTAGGCACCCAGCGCACACATAGGGTTAAAAAATTCCAAAGCATTATCCGATTCATATGTAAAACACGTTAGAAATTTATTTCGTTAACTTTATTTTTGCGAAAATTATTTGTGCACGAAATAATAGGTATATTAAAAATATCACTTAAATGGCCGCCGGCGCCAAAAGGTTAACAATAACTGACATTTAAAGAGACCTGGACCTATTCTGCATATACACCAATGTATCCTGAAAGTTTCAGTTCAATCGGATGGCGCGTTCCCGAGATTATCTCACTGAAATTTTTTGATGATATATATATATATATAAAGAAATATGAATTTTTGGCCGAATCGATTTTAAGGGGTTAGTCCACTGTTAAACTGCTCCAAATGAACTTTTTTTTGAAACAGCTACCAAAGAAAAACTATTCAAGATATCGATTTGAAATTTTACACACATCTTTATTAAAGTTAGGAGTTAACATTTTCATTGGAAAAAATTAGGAGAAAACAAAATGGCGGCCACCCCAATGGATCGCCGCAGCACCACCGAAAAAAAAAAGCAAATTGCGCCTCGTAAATTCCTGGACAAAATAAGCATCTGTGAACAAATTATCAAAAATATTTCATTAGTGTTGAGTATGAAGGACTGCACGGGCCTAAATTTAGAGCCCTAAAGCGATTAAAAAAAATGTGGTATACTTTTGAATCAAAAAAATGTTAAAAAAAAATTTTTTTAATCAAAAAAATGTTTCCCAGATCGTAAAAAAATTTTTTTTTGTTCTAAATTTAGGCCCGTGCAGTCCTTCATACTCAACACTAATGAAATATTTTTGATAATTTGTTCACAGATGCTTATTTTGTCCTGGAATTTACGAGGCGCAATTTGCTTTTTTTTTTCGGCGGTGCTGCGGCGATCCATTGGGGTGGCCGCCATTTTGTTTTCTACTATTTTTTTCTAATGAAAATGTCAACTCTTAGCTTCAATAAAGATGTACGTAAAATTTCAAATCGATATCTTGAATAGTTTTTTGTTGGTAGCTGTTTAAAAAAAAAGTTCATTTTGAGCAGTTTAACAGTGGACTAACCCCTTAATACTAATGTTCTTCGAACATTAGTAAAAACACGTCAAAAATAAAGAGATTCGCATGTAGTTGATATACCCTGTATCATAATAATAATTTAAAAAAATTCTCTGAAAAATCAATGCATGCAAATATTTACCTCTGCGAAGCTTTTCTTAAATTGAAGAGGTATTATTTGGGTTCTTTTTAGTATCTTTTTAGGTCTTTTTAGGTATTTTCAGATACTTTCTAGGTACTTTTTAGGTATTTTTCGATATTTATTATAAGACAAACTTTTTAATGTCCGTAAAAAATCATCAGAGGTGAAATTTTGCGTACATTGATTTTTTAGAGAATTCGGTTGGCTTGAGGTGTTAAGCTCATTCAACTCAGATATATGTACATATATGACAGGAAAAAAACTGCCGCCCTAAAAAAAATCGAAAATTTGCCGCCCTAGGCCCGGGCCTACAGGGCCTAGTGGCAAATCCGCCCCTGCCAGTAAGTGAGATAATTAAATGCCTTGCTCGGATTTGACATAGTTTTGAAGATCGTTATTACTTTTCGCTGGAGCTTTTTTAAAATATAAAACTACCTTACGAACTTTCTTTATGCATGCGCTGATGTCCTTCGTCAGATCTAGCGTGTCTTGCAGGCGACCGGGAGCAACGTAGTAAGCTGATTCAGAAGCGTCCAAATCTTCGTGGTCTTCGTCCAGATTATCAGCTGCTTCATCAACTCTTTGATCTAGAATGGACCTCCTATTATAGAGAACATCGCAAACTGCCAAAAGGATGCTATGCGCCAAACAAATATGTTGCTCTGTATTAACTAGTCTGCCTACTTTTCGCATTTCATTTGACCCATCAGTTATGATGGTAACAATGTCTTTTCCTAGAGAAACATCAAACTCTTTTAATATATCTAAGTAGTTCGCAACTGTCATTGATATACTTACTCGCACCAAGCTCCAATTAGAATTCACTAAGTAGATGCTAATATTTGTGTAGCATCTATTTCTTGTCGAGGTCCACTCATCAAACGTCAAACTGAACCGTTCACCTGAGATACTAGCCTGTCTTATCTCATTTTTTATTATTTTTTTTATCCTGCTTGCATAGTCCACAGCCTTTTACTGATTGTTATTGAGGATTTTGGAAAATCTGTGCATGCATTCGCTAGTATTAATTTCCTCAAATCATTCGAAGTAACGAATGCACTAAATGCGAAACAGTCCATACTTATTTATTTACAAACCCCTTTGTATTCTCTTGTTAACTGTTACATCGGTTTGGTTTGCTCTATTCTTTACGCATTTTGATGTGAACCTGCATGCTAATTGCTTTGTCATAAATATGGATTCTATTTGCTCTTTTTGAGTCATGCCCTAATTTGATTGCCGATTATGCTTGACTCCCGGCCCTGGAATCCAGGCCAATTTCTGATCCCGAAAATCCCGGGATTAGAACTCATCAATCCCGGGATTTTCGGGACCAGAAATTAGCCGGGATCCCGGGATTGGATTCGCTATTTTCAGCCGACTATGGCTCTTTGTATGAGTGAGAATGTGTGACAAACTGCAATCATCCTTCTCTTAATATGCTGATATAAATTTTTGAGGGAGCTAAGAACACCGTGCGGTAGGAATACTGGAAAAAAATCAGTAAACAATGGAGAAATAAATCTAAGGCCGTTTCCCAAATCGAATGAGCTGTGAGCCGAAAGCGATTCCAATTCCGACATCGAAATTGGTAAAATTTTACGACTCGCCCATGGTCGCGATCTCGTACCGTTATCGACTCTGAAATCGTATTTTAATCCCACCTTTAAACTGTTGGAAACTTCACTCGAATACGCTAAATCAATTATACAGCTCCAGTATATTTCCAAACAAATGAGATAGTAACGATTTAAATTTTCCTGTTGAAAGTGACTTAATAGCAGTTTATTTAGATCTGTCTGAACTCTGTGAGGTAAAAATGTGCCCGCGATCCATTTGCTTTTTCTGAAACAAGGACAAATTAGCAAATATGTTTACTGAATATCAAGGTTTTATATTTTTTATGCTCATCAACGTGTATCGTATGTCGAAAAAGCATTCAATTTAAACGAGTTGAAATGATTCCAAAAGTTAGGGATACGTTTGCAGAATTTTAAAATTAGCGCCAGTTAGATTTGATTTGAGTCAGATTTGAAAACTCGTCTTTGAAATTTATATTCTGAAGTTGGCGGATTTTCGAGTAAATAGCGAATAATAATATGCAAATTCGACCGCGGGTTTTGAATCATAACAGTCCCCCTGCGAGACATTTTTTCGAATGCATTTAGCATGTAAACAAGTAATGTCTTGTAGATTATCGACACAATAGATAATCAAAAATTAATTTTCAAACAATTGACTTCAATGTCTTTTCATTGAAGACCTTACTAATTTTCCCGCTGGCATCATTCATGTACGACAGATTTCGCTCTTGTTCAGCGTTTCATTTCTCGAATCTATTTTCAGCATCACAATACTGCTAATTTACTGCAAAATTATGCAAAAACTCTGATTGGTATAAAACATTAACCATAACGCGAATAATTATAGTAGCATCGACAGAACAACGATGCCACAGACCAGAGACCTCCGGCTGTTGTCACGATATCGTCCCCATCATATGAATTCTTGCATGTTTGTATCTAGTGTTCTATCGCTCTATCAACAGCATCATATCATATTCAGGTAAATTCCAGAAGCTTGATAAAAATTGAACATTAAATCAGGATTAGTTGAAGAAACATTTTTTCGGTATCGGTTTTCGTCAGTAAACTTGCACTCTTCGAACTTGCACGATTGTGGTCGCCCGGCAATTCTTTGATTAAAAGTGGTAAGAAGTTGTCGAAACCAGTCTGAAACAACTTACTGGATCTTTCATATTCTGATTCGCAACTTGTTGGACAACATCGATCTGAATCTGTATCTAAATTGTTCAACACCATTTTTTTTTTTTTTTTCAAATAATATTGAGAGTGTGGAGCCACGAACAAAATGCCTTTATTTGATAGAAGGCGCATGACCTTATGGCCTTCCGCGACAAGTTTGAATCGCTATTCAGTTTTCGATTTCTATGAGACTTGAAAATCATTAAGGATAAAAAGCATCGGGCAAGTCTCCGTGCTTGCATTCTTCTGGAACATTGTCATAAAAGTTGGTGCTCGGTACACAATAACTTTTCTTCGCAATAAATATTTCATCATATTTGTGTCCTCTATCACAATGTTTCTCCTCTGCACAAATACTTCGAAAACAATTACAACCTTGGCAGTCTTTCAAAACCATGGAATCAACTACACCCTCCAAATCAGTGCTGAATAATTGAAAAAAATATTTCCGAAGTTTTCCATTGTTCACTTTAGATCTAGTCAATTGAATAATTGGAAAATATTTTCTATTATTTCCAAACAAATTGAAATTTCATCCGGGCAGCAGTATTTTCATTTTCCCGTGACAGACAGTTTACAAAACACAATGGCTAATTTTGTGTACACCTTTTGAGTGGTATGCTACCTTGCAATCGGTAGGATGCGAACGTGGGTGTGAAGTGAGGTTCATTCTTTTTGTTTGCTATTATTGCTTTCAGCAACATGTCAACACTTTTGACGAGACTTTGTAAAAGAATCTAGTTCTCAGACCTCATTGTCTGTTTTCGGAATTCAAGATGTAATTTGAAAAGTATTCGACGAGCTGCACGATATAATAGTGGCAAATGACATTTTCTGAAAATATAAAAAAAAACTACATACTTAGATGTAGACCAATTATAGTGCAGGCACGAGAAGTTCAAGAAGGAGTTGTTCTGGGTTGCTTGTTATTTCGTGCTAGTGCAAGCATGTTATTTAGTGCAAGTTATAGTTGAATTTCGAATCGAAATTTTCGATCATTGCTACTCAAAAACTTTACACTGTGATTAGTATATTGTACTATTTATTGCATAAGACATACAAAATCAATCTTTATTTGCTCGCGCGACTCGTACTCTTCAAAAGTAACAAATCGATCAGTCGACTGCACTTAAACAAACTCTTCGAAGCAAGCCATTTCAGATAAGGCAATCCTGACAACGCATTCGAATTCCGTGCACATTTCCGCCAAAGTGCTGCAAAAGATGCGGCTATCTTTATTGCGCTGTCGTAAAACTAAGAGCTTAAAGCTATTAACCGTATGTTATCTTGTAAACTGTCCTTATTAAAACTGATACTTTGTACACCACGTAAATTTTTACAATATTGTAACTTTGGCCGATGACAGCGACCAGTACTGGCGCTATAATTTCTGAAAATGCAGTAAACAGCCATTTAGTTATTAACAGGAATCAGAAGCAATATCAGATATAAAATTTCGGCCCTGTATTATCCGTGCCATTAAAACCTCTGCGTAACACGATTTATAAACTAAAGTGATGATTCGAGACTAGTTGGTAGCTTGAACGATCCACAAAATTTTCAAGCTCTTGGACATACGAGAAACTTTTGACTTTTGTTTTGCTACGTTTCTTCAATACACGAGAAAACACATTTTAGTACACACGATTTCTTCTGCAGTCAAAGTCCAGCAGGTTTATGGTTAGTCTGTAAAATAGTATTCGGATTTGCTTAGCTACACCAAGCATGTAGGCTGCTTTTTTGCCATCCACTCTTTTTTTGCCATCCCATCCACTCTGCCAAAGTCTGGAAAATAGTTTGAATGGACTGAAATGATTTCGGAATTGAAGTTGTTTCCCCAATCTTATTTTATCCAGCCGCCTGATGTTCAGTTCTGAGCGAGTTTCGAAGCTATCAGTCTGAAAGTCAATAGTGCAACTTGATAACCAATTTCCTAACAACATTTGGTGATCAAATATTATGATTTCACCAAATTCAAGGCTTTGCCAAGTAGCTTCAACAAGACCATGGTTAAGCCCCGGCTTAATTTCAATCACTAAAATAATTATTATGACTAAAAAAGACTATTTATAAATCAGAACAATTTGTCAATGGCATTCGTTCAAAAGCATTCCTGCCGGACATCGACGACATCTTTCGAACCGCATCCACCAAGAATTATTGCAATCGGAAGTACGACTCAACATCAAGAAATTTATTGCATCACATTTCGCAAGGTGTTATCAAAGTATAGCTCTTCCGCAATAATCGCCCCTTTTCGGTCATTGTACGCGTGCAAAGGTAGCTCTAGCATCATATATCATCGGAAAGGACAAGAAAATCGTCGCCTAGTCATTTCTATTATTATTTCATCGCCGTTGTCGGTACGACTGAGAAGATCGAAGTGAATCCTTATCGAAAGTGAATCGATTCTTTCTTCTTGCGTGGGAAGGTAAACATTTTACGCATATTACCGAAAGATTCTAGGCGAAATCAACTACCGTCAAGAACATCAAGCGCTCGCGGGCAAAAGGTATAGTTTATTGAACGTCTTTGTACTATTTCACTACCTACCGTACTGTGCAATTTAGCTGAGGTTTTCGGGGCATTATTTTCGGGATTTGAAAAATACTGCTGTTGTGACTGCTACTGGTCTTTTGGTTAGAAAGGACTCAATTCGACGCACTTGATTTATGTTTTTGTGTGGGAAACTTTGGGAAGCTGGTGGCATAACGGAAACTGCATATACAGCTGTATTTATTTTCTGGTTTATTGTTAACTATGTGCTCATATTTTGTGAAAAATTGAACGAGTTAGGATATTTCAAGTGGCAGTTGCATTCCCAGTATGATTGATTACAATTTCGAGAAGTTAACTATGAATAAATGTTTTACACTTATTGATTCAGCATTATCAGACTTCATTTTTAACATAAAATTTTTTGAAGAAACATTCGAAAATGCATCAACTGCGTATTGATACAATTTCAGCAAGTCTTTTGTAAACCAATTTTGTTTCATTTTGATTTTAGCCACGATAACAGTGCAAAATAAATAAGTGTGTTGATGGCGTCGATCTTATAGGTTAGGTTAGGTATTTCTGGCCGATACAAGGTCACACAAAGACCTGGTCCGTACAGACAACAGATAAGAAAACCTAGAGATGAATGTTTAGTCCAAGTGTTCCCACACCCTTTTGCGAATTTAAAAATGCCCAAGCTCTGCTCTACCACGTGCGTGAGGTCGGCCAGCCAGGGTCCAGCGAAGCTGCGCTATCTAGTGTTCCACAGTGCTGAACAGTAGCACAGGAGGTATTGAACTGTATCTGAGGCCCCCGATTCCAAATATTTAATATACATAGCTGTGACTGGCTACGAGTCGCAGTTTCAAGGCCGTGAGCTACTACAAGACAGCGGCCAGTCAGGATCCCGACTAGCAGTTTGGCTGCGGAGTTGCACGACGCCCACTTGATTTTATTTAGCCTGCAGGTCATAGTTGCTTGACACTTGCATCATATTGGAGACGATTAAGTACTTGATCTTTTGGATAGGAATTTTGATATTCGCCGATCCAACTAGGAAAAGACGGCCCACAGGATTGGCTAACGTATTCCCCTTAATACCCTTAAGACTGGGAGCCCAGAAGATTTTGACTCTTGTGTTATTGCTTACTTTGTTCAGGGCTCAAATGAAGTCAAGTAAGCACTTCGATTTATATGTGCGAGACATCAGGTCGTGACTGTCTGTGAATAAGTTACATTTGTAGTATGCTTGACGCAGACGAAGGAGTCGTGGTTAGCGTACCTGTAGAACAGAGAGCCACCAATCGCTATGTCAACAAAAGTGATTTTATCCATTTATTCATACCAGGCAGCCATCAAGCCGCAAAACAAAAACTAGCGCGTCGGAGCAGTAATAAGGCTACATGTTTAAGCTAACATCCTCTTGCTGGCGTAAATTGCGTTGCTTGCACTCTTTGCTCTTTTCTCTAGGTGAGCTTGGTGTTCATAACAAGGCCCATGTACTCGGTCGATATTTTCTGGCGAAGAGGGTAAGGTCCGTTGCTTATCCGTTCCCTAGGGTGTTTTAGCAAGAAAATTCCTAAGTCTAGCCGTTTTTCCCTACCAGGAACCTCACCTGTCTTTTCGCATTTCAGATTTATAGAGCATTCCTGCGATTACCAGCATTCTTAGCATCCAGCTACTTTGGCTAATTTGGACAATTCCTTTCTTTTTCTTCTACGACAGCCAGGAAGGATTAGGATTGCGCTTAGGACAGATTCTCGGAGCAGAAGTGTTTATAAGATTTCGAAGTACTTCCTTTCTCCGCTATGTACTCGACTGGCGCTACCATTCGCTAATTAATTTTGAATGCGTTTTTGAATGGCTTGTTCACTTGGTTTGCGACTATCGAGGTGAGCACACGTCTGAAATATATTATTGTAATATTATTATTGTTTACTGATTTGAGCTGGCAATTTTAGAGGACATAGATTTATACAAGGACTAGTGCAGTGACTAATTAAAATAACGGTATCTTTAACCCTTTTTTCGGGTATCCCTATATTTCTATGAAGAGTAGATTTTTGTTAGAAGTAGGTACTGGAAATGAAAACAACTTATGTTATATTCTTGTTTATGATTTAAAAAAATTGGAAATTATTAACCCTATGTGGGCGATGAGTGTCCGAGGACTTTTTTTTTAGAAATTTCGATTTGTGATAACTTTTGACAGGAACATTGAATCATCGTGAAATTTGCAGAGCGTATTGACGTTGATTGAAACTATACACACATGTGTTTTCAAGACTGTGCAAACAAACAATGCTGTAGCTACGGCAGGCACGTGAAAAATAAATCCTTCAAATCATCGACCCTCCTGAAAAATTTTTGCTTTTGACAAAAAAATTCAAATTATTGATAAATTCTAAACTTTTTCCACCATTTCAATTTGAAATTTTCAAAATTCCGAGTTGTACAAGAACGGCAACCCATCACTAAATTACCTCTATTACCAGCAATCGACACTTCTGTTCACGAAAACTGACGACCAGGTAATTGGATCATCATGGAATTCACAGGACATGTTGATATTAACTAGGACCATGTCTAATATAAGTGATTTGGAAATGCAGACAACCCTGTGGCAGTGGTGCCATCTTAAAAAATCACTGAGAAAAAAACTGCTTTTTGGAATATAGCTTCCGATTCAGCCAACAAATTTTCAAAAAATTCACCCAGTATTTGAACCTAGCTCTAAGCCCTATTTGGTAGAAATTTGGTAAAAAAATTAGGATATAACTGCGAGCTAAATCTTGTAAATTTGCTCAGCAAAATACAGCTTTTTCTCATGAAAGGGTTACCAGCTATGGTAACTTTTGCAGTTTTTGGCATTTCTCGACTAAACTATTTTTCAAATGGGAACGATTCTGCAATAACAAACAACAAATATTGATGTTTCGACAATTTGAAAACTATTTGCGGGTGGTAACCTTAAAATTTTTTTCACCGTCATAACTTCCAGCGCAGTCATTCAATCGAAAAAAATCGAATTCCCAGGACCAGACATTTTCGTAAATATTGCACCAGCAGATACTTCCATTATATATTTATATGCAAAGCACTATAAAAATTAAGAACCAATGCTTAAATTTTTCGAGTTATGACATTTTTTTGGATGGCAGTCTCAAACATCGTTTAGTCGCTGAAACTTTCGATGAAATCCTCGGATAAAAACGAAATTCAAAAGATAGGTTTTTCTTAGCATGAGCTTGTTATTGCTGCTTCGTTGAAAGCAGCTATTTTATCATTTATGTTCTAGGAGATGCTGTCGAGAAATGGTTTTTGTTGCTTTGGGTAAGAAATGGTTGATATGATACTGCAAAAAAGTGTATTTTCTGGTCACTCAAGGACAATTTCTTCGAAAATCAGTTTTCTAGTGGTTCTGATGCGCTAAAATTTTTTATTGTCTAGCCCCACAGCTGGTGATTCCGATCAAAAGAGCATCCCTTGGTGATCGTGAATTTTGTACTGTGGAAATTTCAAAGAACGCGTTAAGACTGTAAGTCCTTCCCTACACGCTCAAAAGTTTTCATGAGTTTTCTCGTCAGTGTATTTACCGCTGCCTCCAAGTCTGCTACAGAGGCAGTCCTGGTGGAAAAATTTCACTTGTTGTTAACAGTCTCCTTTTAAAGGTCTCCCAAGCTCATTCGAATCAAATCGGGTCGACAGTAAGTATATTGTAGTTGAATAGATTCGATTGAACTTGCCAAACGCAAGTTTATAGTTTCTATTTGCATCTGCCTTGTTAGGAAAATTATATATTTTTTATGAAAATTGTGTTTGTGATTATCAATGAAACGTGTTACCATCAATGGACCACTATAATGTAGCTTTGATTAAACAGGTTCATTCCTGGATTCGATTTGACAAATTTATTTTTGATTGAGAACATTTTTATAGCTGATTTACAACAGGTAAAAGGATATTAGCCTGTCTAGAATGAGAACAGTATATCACTGGCATTACACGTACCTATTATGAAAAATATGTAGGGTTAAACTAGGCAACTCGAATCTACGGAGTTCCCAAGGCAATGCCAAAGGTGCAGCGCAATATTAGGAGTAGCTCAATAGTAGGCTCTAAAAGTGATCTCCGACCAATTTTTTCAAGCTAAATTATTTGTTTTAACTTTGTGAATTAGATGAGTATAATGATGCTAGGCACCGCTTCATTAAAGACGACCAAATTGTTGGCATTCAACATTCAATCTTCGACAATCTAGGGTGACTTCTCTTATAATACAATTTTTTTCAAAATATGTGTGTTTTGGTAGTCCAAGTAATATTGTGTATAGCTGAAAAATAGTAAAAACTACGGATAGAACAGCAGGCGCAAACAAAAATATAAAACAAGGTAGATGGTGGAAAACAAGGCAGATACTAGAATAGGGACATAAACTCAAAGGATAAATCAATCCGAACATTACCAAGAACGACAGAAGATAACGTCTCAATTAATGTTTCAACGGTATGTTAAATCAGCTCAGTAAAGTCGCTTCTTATTGAAGCGAATGCCACAGAGACTGAATTTTTGCAGAAGATTGTAAAGCGGAAAATTTTGTGATGGTAGTGCTATTGGGATTTCTAAGAGAGCCAATGTACATTTAATGGAGTAATGTAAAACTTTTGGAGAGTGAGGGACTTGATACTGTTCTGGAGATCGCAACCGCAACATTTTACCTTTTTACTCAGAATGCCTGGATGACAGAAGAAACTTGTTTCAGACGGTCATTTTAATGCAGTACATATTTTGGTTAGTAAATTTCGATCGATACTGCCGTAAGCTTGTTCAAAATCTACCAAAAATACTGTGCAAAGATCTCTGCTTTTTCTAACACCTGCTTCTTGGCATTCACCAATTGCCGTATCTGACTGCAGCTTAATTAAATTTTCTAAAATTTGTGTCATAATATTTTAGGACATAAAAGTTAGTTATTTAATTGTGTACCTCTCATGCTGAGGAAAGAGCATATTACGCTTTGATACTACTCATGCGGCATTCGTGATTGGTCTCAAATTACTGGTACAATTTTTTTCAAAATAGGTCTTTATACGTCGACCAAGCGACATTCGACAGTCGCTTCCATTTTAAAAACGTTTGATAATTTATTCAGAGTACTAATTACACCTGCTACAATAAACAATATTCACGAAATTTATTAAATACTCATACGAAATAATTGTGAAAACTCGAAAAGAAAAGTTTTGAGTAACTGCTCCAGAAATAAAAAGCAACATGCAAATGCAATCACTTGGATATGATATACTTATTTAATGAAGTGTAATGAAATATATCTCAGCCCAAGTCAAGTAATGCTCTTAATATGCTCACAATAAGATATGTCAAATATTTTTCGATTCCCTTTGCGGATCCAGTGATAACCAATCATTTTCAAATATTTACTCTAAGCACGATGATTTACCGTGGCCGATTACTTAAATACCTACACCACACTGTAGCCAACGAACCACATTATTAATCCAAGATAATCGTTAACTTTTTGTAATTTGTCTTGCACCCCACGTGTAATTCCGTTCTCAAAATATCAAGCGTGAAATGGATGCGTTAAGGTGGACACGAAAACTATTTTGCCTATAATCCTTTTCAACTCGTAGGAAGACTCTTCAAGCCCAAGTAGCCCGGTCCTTGCCTGCGTGGTACAGCTACAAAAACGACCATAAGTAGACCATACAAGCGATTGTATTTTCATACGATGTTTTTCACTTTTCGGCTTCTTATTTTCTTGTAAATCTGCACGGTCCTACCGAACAATCACTGGAACAAAAGTCAGCAGTTTCAGAAAATAATAAAATTCGCTATAAGTGAAAATGGCCGTACGAAACCTTTTTGGTTTATACAGGACCGGATCTTGCCAAATCTCTGGAAGAGAAAAACTTGTTGAAATCGGTAGGATGCAAAAAAGAAGGTAATGATGATAACTTTATGAGAGGCAACAATGTTCTTATGCAGTTTGAATGAAATGCTCGGAATCGCGGCAGCCTTCTGTGCGTTACACTTATGGCTGCCTATTGAAAACGGCGTAATTAGCATAAATTCCGAAATCCCAGATGGACCTAGTAGCAACCGAACTGCCAGCCACTTTACCTGAAGAATAGGATTATAGCTATGCAGGATTGTAGTGGTTGACAGGTAGACTAGAAGGCAGAAAAACAAGAACAAGTTAGAGTATCAGGCTTATTCATAGGGTTATCCTGGAAGAGTATACTAATATGAGCAAATAATGCTAGGCCATAATTAATCCTTCGGGCTGTCAGTTTTTCCGCTATTGTTCAGCAGGAATCCTTCCAAAAGTTAATTGCTGGCAATGAAACTTCGGTCGAAAGTTAATATTTTTCAGGTACACAAATAGCCGAAACGATCCTTTTTGAATAGTTAGTTATCTGGAACATTTTGAATTCATAGGATATTTATCTTGGTACCATAACGAGTATATCGACTTCAAATTGAAGCGTGAAAATATGTACAACTGATGACGAAAGTATAATACTTGCTGAGAAACGATGAAAATAGTATTTTAGTATTATTTAATAGTATTTCATTCGACAAAATAGTATTATTTAATAGTATTTCATTCGAAAGCTGAAGAAATGTGTAGATTTCGAATCATATTGAATATGGTTAATATGTTAAACAATGCAGTTTTTTGTCCACATGACCAGATAATCACACCAAACATACCAATGTCAAATCAAAATTTAATGGCAGCATTTCTTTGTGCGAAAGTGGCCAAATTTATGGTACAAACTGTTGCTCCTTGTTTCCAATATAAGGTGTTAATGGTATGAATATTTAATGGAAGCATCTGTTGGTACAGCATCTACAAAATAATCGGTTCTGGCAGCTCTAGTACCAGCACCAAAAGTATGCCAAATCTGCTTCACGCTGAGACCGAATTAATCTGTAAATTTCTTTTTGATCCGATGACTGAAGTGAAAAGTATAGACATGAAAAGACAAAATGCTTCAACATTTAAGGAAAATGATGCTTTGCTGCTTATTTCTATCGTAAAGTGCATATCAAAATTTATCAGTAGCATCTGTTAGCACAAAAGTAATAAAAATGACACGACAATAAACAAATTTTTGAACTTGATCCATGTTTAGTTCAACTCGGTTTATGCATCTCCTTTCATCCCGATGGCTGGTTTGAAAGTTTTAGGAGTGGGAAAAATTTTAAGAGTGGACACAGGCATAAAATTCAAAATGTATACATATTTTAGGGGAAACAGAGGAATTTTAGGTTGCCCGACTCCTCTACGTACTCAGGCTAAAATACTCCCATGTGTCCTATTAGGCAGTTGTGTCCAGTCAGTATCGCTGACAAACTTTCCAACTCTTGTTGAGAAGAAATCCCACAGCAACATAGTTGGGCTCTGAAAGGAAGTCCTTAGTCTGCCTGGTCACATCAAAAGACATCCATCTATCTTTGTGAGCATCATATATACCCACTTCATATACATGATAAATAATATAATATATATAATACAATAAAACTTCATCAAAATATCATATGTGGATGTGGTTTGGCACAGCCATGGTGGGTTCAGGAACCTGTTGTGGAAACGCTAAAATTGGCTTCGCAATGGCGCTAAGAATTTAATTGCCCCGGTGCACAAAGCAGATGCACTTTATTAAATCAGGCAAACGAGAGTAGAAGTCGTCGCAATAAATACAGGAAGAATCGCCCTCGTCCTGTTAAGAGCGAGCTGATTCCATGCGATTATTGAAAACTCTTTTACTCGTTTCTTTCCTTTCTCTGCTGGCCTTTTGGATAAACTTTTCATCATATTTCTTCCACGTTAGAAGATAACGTAAGCTCCAATCATCTTGACACTTTTTTGGGATTCTCTTTTCTTGACGACTTACAAATTTTCCTCCCAAAACAAGCGACAAGACACAACTGAAACAATGAGTGTATGTGCAGAGGGACTAGCATTTCCCTTGTCAGCGCGCTTCAAAGTCGATGACACAGAGATAAAATAGTAGAGTGGCCCATGTGATACGACTGCTTTGCATCTACCCCTGCGACTTTCGCCAAACGTCTCATCTATCAACTTGACTAGACATTTTCCACGAGGCGATCATTTGACATATAATTGCAAATGAGATAAACATGCAAGAGGGAAACAAAACATCAGCAATAGGCAGACAAAACATCGCATTCCCCTTACCTCATGGTTACGTCTCCTCCAAGACATTTCAAATGTGAAGGGCCACTCCATTGTCAACTACCTCCATTGTCGATAACATAGGTGCTAAATTGCTGGCTTGAATTGATTATATTATACCTTGAAAGTCTCCACATTCAACCACGCTGAAAAATCATTGTTCTACCCTTAATATGTTTTGCAGCTAATATATTTATATTAAAAACATTTCTTAACATTATTATATTGACCTAGCAATAACATTATATTGCCCGCACATAGCATTCTTAAAATGTTATATATTAACATGCGTGTGGTGAATTTTTCTGTTACAATATTACATTAGTAGGCCAATATTAAATAGTAACATGGCAATAAGTTATATTAGCATCTTACAATACTATATTGACACACCAATAATATATATTAACATGCCAATATATTATAGTAACATGGCAATAAGTTATATTAACGTCTTACTATAGTATATTGGTATACCAATAATTAATATTAACACGCCGTCGATACGATTTTTCCATAGTCCCAAGAGGTCCCCCATCTAAGTACTAACCGCGCCCAACACTGCTTAACTTCGATGATCGCGCAACATTAGGTTATTCCAGTGTGCTATTGCCGCATTAAATATGAACATCCTAACTAACAATACAAGCAATGTACTTTGTTGTATGACCAACAATTTCACCACCCTTGCTTAATACATTTATATTAGCATAGTAATATATTTATGTTAAGATGTTAAAACATTTATATTTACAGATGTTCTGAATATAAAAAGTTAACAGCTTAATATGTAATGTTAAACTGCAAATATAATATTGTAACTTCCAAACATACAATATTGAGCTGTTAAAATTATGTATTAGGGACAATGCTGTTACTATAACAATATTAAGATGCTAATATATTGATTTCGGTCATTTCTCAGCGTGACGACATGTTTGTTGTTTCTGCTGGTTTATAAAGACTGTTTGACAAGATGTCAGGTGTAAAAGGCCATATTCCGGTATTTTAAAATCCAGTACTAGCATTTTGAACTACAGATGAATCAATACGCGGCTAATTTGAAAATGTGTCAAAGCAGGATCAGGATGACTTTTCAACCACATGAACATCAGCTCTCCCAGTTGAAGTATGTTTTCAAAGGCCCATAAACACGATTCGGGGCCAAGACACATCCAACAAATCAAAGATCATAAAAATTGGTTCAGCCGTTCTTGAGTTATAAATGGTGTAACTAACCCGACTTTGTTTTATCTATATAGATTAAGGAATACAAGTACGAACGAAACGACATGTATATCCCGTTTTACTTGTCTTTTTGCTCATAATTTAAACTGGTTTTGTTTATAATCACCGTAGACACAGAAAAAAAACTTAGTTAAAAAAACAATAACACAAAATATTTAAGCATCATACATAATTTTCTACTAGGTGGAAATAAAGCAAAACGAACAAGAAAATATAACATACATTTAACTTATAATTAGCGTGAATACAGCTTAAAAATTATAATGGTAGGTACTATCTCTTAATGAAAAATGACCCTTGCCTAAGTTCGCAACCAAAACTATGCCAAACTTGGCTTATAATGAGACCAACTTACAGAATTAATTTCGTTTTATTTTGTTTACTGCATCGAAAGTAATAGGGGAAGAAAATGTTTTTTAATTGGCTATATTTCAAGACGGTCCTACTGCCACATGGTAGCCCACATTTTCGGATGTTCTGCCAATCAAAAAAATACCTCTTCTGAATTTCTTCATATTGATCTGAAGATCCGGTCATGAGCTCTCGTGAACAGAAATTTTGAGTGCTCAACAAAGGTGATTTGGTGAAAGGTTACATTTCTCGAGGGACGCGGGTTTTTAAATTTTTCAAACTTGCAGGGTAGAAGTCGACCTGGATGATTTGAAAGATACACTACAGTATTGCACACAATTCCATCACTGAAAGAAAAATCTTGGTAAAATCAACAATTTTCCTTAGTTGTTTTTGCGTCAACTACGGGATATAGTTAAAACAACCATAAAAAAATAGTTGATTACTTTTATGCACCATGACGCGTGGTTGATAAACAACGTCCGTGGTGCAAAAAAAGTAAGCAACCAGAAACAATGGTATTCCAACAATATACATAGTACGAAATAGTAAATGACTATAGTATGTAGTGTGGAATTATGTTTGTTGAATTTAACTATTGTAGAATGGTTCGCTTACTATGAAAATTGTTGATAAAATGAATGAATGAAAAAAAATGAATTTGGTTGGTGCCTTGGTTGCATTAACAGCGACATTGTCGCTGCATTGTAATTTACCAAATTCGCGGCATTCACGCCTCCCCCTGTGGCGCCGCTGCCGCAATGCCGCTGTTATGTGTTTACAGCATCAACTGCATAAAAAGCAACAACGTAATATAAAAGCTTCACAGCATAACATGAATATGAATTATATCGAACAGCAAACCGAACACAATTTCGCCATGTAGCATATGAAACTTCTATGACAGAATAGGAGTATGAGTATGAGGAGAATGGAAAATCAACAGTTTTCCTTAGTTGTTTTTGCTTCAACTAGGGCTGTAGTTAAAACAACCATAAGAAAATGATGAAAAATAAGAATTATGCACCATGACGCGTGGTTGATAAAGCATGAAAAACGTCCAAATGTTGAAACCATTCTACTTTGCGTAGAATAATTCCAAAGACATTGCTCACTGAATTACGTTTGTTGAAATCAACTATTGCAAAGTAGTTTAAGTACCATAAAAACTGTTGATAATTCGAATCGTTGAAGTTTTGAGTGAATTGATGAATATTTTTCTATTAATCAACTATTTTTCGTGGTTATGAAACAATTAAAACAGTTGATTTCATGAACGTTGCGATATTTTTTGAATAACCAGAGCCAACTACTTTTATATCGTTAAATTAACTATATTAACATAGTAAAAATAACTATTTTCCGTAGTTCGTTTAACGATTTTGAATGAATCGTTGCAATATTATTAAAAATAGTTGAACCAACCAAGAGTTTTTCTTTCAGTGATCAAAATATTGAAAAAATATCCTTTATTTCCGGTAAAAAGTAAATAGTACGTCCTATAAATTTCGTATGATCTGATGTTTCTGTCAGAAATCGAAATTCACAGAAATGTTTGCCTACTTTAAGGCACTCTTCGCCCAGACGGGGCTGCAAATTTCCAAAAACTTACCATAATCAAGCTTATATTATTATCTATTTTCATGTCTCTTACTTGTTAAGCCCACATTTATTTTTTTCATAAAAATATAGAGGTCGCTGGAACTTCATTGAAATTATCGCCACCGTCAAATGGTTGAAAATATCCTAATTTCAGCATGACATTTTTATTTTAACGGAATTCAAACAAATGGAATTGAGCCATATGATAAATAAGCTTCTAATAAAATATTTGCACGAAATAGTACGGAAAGTTTTTTTTAGAAAAAGCGTAAGTAATAATATTAAACTCATGAATCCTGGAAATAACTTGATTGAGAAAAAAATTAATTTACTAACTTCACCAACTGTCTTTCAGAAGTTAAAAACTTCGACTTTATAAATAAGATTGCATCGGTATTGATAAATATTAATCACATTAATAGGAAAAATGGCATAAAAGCACGAAGGGAAGTTAAAACATTTGAAAGAGAAATAAGATACATACTTTGTTCGCTCTCAGAAAAGTGGCACAACTTTCAAGTTGTGTCACTTTTTCGTGAGCGAGATGCTACAGTTTTTCAATCTTAAGCCTGAATTACATTGGCATGCAGTGCAGTTCGGTGCCGAAGCAGTGCACGCATTGCAAAGCACATTGAAAGCAGTGCAGTGTTCTGACAATGAACGTCAAATTAATTTGTGGAGGTTTGATATTTAGATTTTCTGCATCTGTTTTTCGTCCATTTACAATTTAATGCCTGGAACGGAATTTCCGCCTCAATTTAAATGGTTTTTGCCCGGTCAAATACTCTCAAACGAATGACAGCTGATGCAGTCTGCAGCGTTTTTAGAAATTAGCAAATTATTTAGTGCAGTCCGCTGCACTGCACTGCAGTTAATGTGCATTGCCACATGCAATTACATGAGTTCTAAATTTCAGTGCACTGTTCTGCATGCCAATGTAATTCAGGCTTTACGTTATAACACCGGTGCAATGGACGTTGTGACACTTATCTACGATGAACACATCTTTTTTTATTGGTTTTCGATCTACAGCTAAAACAATGACCATTTTCATCTCAAAATTAGTCTCAGTTAAATTAGCACGTTCGACATCCAAGGCGATTGCACGGAGGATATATTTGTAGCAGAAAGAATGGTTTTCGAAGATATTTTAGTTTTAAATAGAGTTTGTGAATTTAACATATCTGTCAGTTTTTCAGGCGCATTATGGTAACGTAGCTAATTGCATCATTTCTTCCATAATTTTTTCTACCAACATCAAAAAGATCTGCACTATTTGAGTAAAAACAACATAAATTGTACGATATCTTTCAATTGGCGTGGGCTATCATGGTGGAATCGCAATCCATGATGTTTATATTAAAGTTGTGCGTGTAACAATCTTTATTTTTCATATCAAAATAGATTGTCAATACAATAGACAGAAACTCAATTGTTGCATTACATTAGCGAGGCAAGCTGTATTGGCATATGATCGCGATTGAGGCATCCTAATTTAAATCATAGTCCGATAAACCATATATTTACAAACATCGTTAGCATGCAGATACTCTACTGTGATGAAGTCTGTGGTCTACACATATACATATGTTATTCACTTGCTCACTTACTATATTCCATACGTGATACAGACGATAAGTATGGCAGTCAAGTACCTGTAACATGAATTTAGCTCTTTCTTCCTTGCGACGGCGAGCACAGTATTCAATTTTCCGTGGAAGCTTGATATTCACTTCCTTCTTCTCTTCAAGAATTCAATTTGATAGCAATGCAATACAGCAGTGTCCTCCTAATGACAACGACAAATAAATAAATAAAAATATCAGCGAAGACAAAAAGACAAGAACTCATTTCTAGGGACACCAGGCAAAACGCCAAAGATTTCATGAAAAAAGTCATTAAAAAAACATTAGGCAGCAATACCAGAATAGTAGCTGACGGACGAACGGGCCTTTTACCAGGCCCACCTCCCCGTTGACATTCCACTCTGCCTATGTGTACGTCGCAAACTCCATGCCTCTCATGCACATCGTCTGTCTCTCTTGTTAGCAAAGGCAAATGCTACGCACAATATAACAAGGGATTCGGCTGTTGGATGCGAAGTCGTAGTGGCAAGCAAATCGAGGAGGAGTGTCTGAAGCAATGCGTATGTGGCGCTTGCCCATCCTACCCAAATTATTTCTTTTCCCTTGTTAACAGTATGCGTACCGAGCTCTGCCCTTGCCAACAGTTCTCGTCTACCATCTGCTGCAAGCACAGTTCGCTCGCAGCTTCGTTCTATGAACTGTACTTAAAACGAACAACGACAGAAAGAGACAACGCTAGACTAGTATCAAGCAGGGGTCCATTTTGAATTTAGGTAAAAAAAAACTTTACGGCGTGGGCGCGAACTTTTCAGGCTTGGCTCGAAAACAGAAAAGACGTTCTGGAGCCCCACGTCGATTTGCGGCAGAGCGAGACAGGAGTCGTACGTAGAAGGCGTTTTGCTTGATTGGCGATCGACCAGCTCTATCTTTTTCACTCGTTCGTGACACCGAGCGGACGAGCTTGGTCTGACTGGCTTCCCACCCCTGCATGACTGGTTGGGTTTTTGTTGAGTTGTTTCTTGAATTTTTGGCCTGTCGGCGAATCTTGATGTCAGTTAGAAGGTGGCATTCGGTTCGAGTACGTTTTGTTGGGCGAAGTGAGTGCGGCGGGAATTCTCAGTCTTCTTTTTGTCTTTCGGTGCTGCAACGATGCGAAGCAAGCAAAACGACGACGGTAGCGTGAATTTCACATCACGGCAAAATTTCTTCTAGTTAGATTGTTCGGTTCGCGGCTACTCGCGGGTGTTGCCAGCTGTAAACATTTTCTGTGTTGCGGAGGAAAAAAATGAATTGCATGCTGTCCGATGTTCAAGTGCAACTAAAAACATACTCTGGAAATTAATAAATGTCCTGATTCCTATTCTACGTACATTAGAACGTGAGATATGGTCCAGTTTTATCGGGAAGTGTATGAATTAGTGATTTTGTGTCAGTCCTGAGCTTTGTGGTTTAAGAAACTGAACGTATGGATAAAGTTCATGCTCAACAATTTACTGGAAAGTAGGCAATTACGGAAATTAGTGCTTAATGCCGAGTAAGTGACAATAGTCGAAGGAATATAGATTTGAATGTGCTGTGTACCCTCAATCGTAAATCACTTTGTTTTTTATGTGGCATTATAATTGTTCAAATCGATAAAGCTAACTGTGCTGCAGTATTGATAAAGAGAGATCTGCTCGAAATTGTGTTTACCGTTGACTAGGGAAAACGGTAAATCAGGAGAGTAACAGCCGTTTTCACGAGCTGCTGGAGACATATTCTACAAATTCAGGTATGTAGACAGTTTTTTGGTCAATTTCGAGAATGCATTTTATTTAGCAACCTCCATAGTTTTTGTAACAACCTCCATAGTTTTTGTAAATATCAAAGTCGGGAACATTATCTGCAAAACCAAATAAATCGCATTCTCCGAAGAGAACACATTAACCTTCTCGGAACTTTTTATCCAAGCACAAATAATTTTTGTGATTTACAGTTCCGTTGACAAGTAAACGAAATTTCTACCTCTTCAAATGTTTTGCCACTGAGTGTTTTATTTGTCACTTTGTTGAAGACAACCATTCGTAAGAGTAAAATTCGAAGCAAATTCATCTACCGCTCGGTTTTCTGTTTTTGCTATTATTTGGGTGTGACCAATATGCAATCAAGATCCGCACAAAAGGATATGGAGTACTCTTTAGCTGATTATATTTCACTGCAGGGTATACATTATTTCGAATAAAGTATCCGGCAGGTAAAAAAGGGCCAGACCAATTCTAAATATCACATCAAATATTGTTTTTGAAATTCGTTATTTCGAAGAAAATGTAGGTAGTCGTAGCCGCTTTTAAGTAAAATATACTAAGAAATTCAAAAAAATGTTTAATGCCTGCTCTGTTATTTTAATACAGTATGTATACGATTTATTGAGGACAGTTTTGAGCAAAAGTGGCTATAGTATACAAATTCATGTCGAGTGAGCATAATGACTATTTGTAGCTAATCGCTGTCTACAAATATTTCGGAAGCAAATATGTTCTTGATTCGAATTTGTGCATTGCGATCATAGAATCTTTTTTAAATGAAGCACGTAGTTGTAATTTAAAGACCAATCTCGACAGGTGTCGATATTTCGAAGGTACTCTGCTTTTGCGCCTGAAAGACTGAATTCTGCCTTTTTTTTCAGCGCTTGATAGAGGCTATGAAAGAACGACGATTCCAAATAAAAAAGTCCAAGACTGATTTTAAGTTTGAAACTGCTATTTGATAAACTCTATTCGTATTTAACCAAATTCGCTGCTGATCTAAAGCGGGCGAACAATAAAAACAAAATTTGATATTAACAACCACACATACCAAATCAGACTACAAGTCGCTTCATTTATTATCTGTTTTGCTTGTTATTACAGTTCCTGAAGGTTGAGCATTGCTGGCTAGGGTGTCTGGTTCGAGTATGGCCATGGGCGAGCAAATATAATAAGCCATATCGGAGCCACTTGGCACTAATCATTTCTCATTTACACCTACAAGCATTCTCTATGAAATGAAGCATCCACCTCAATCAGCCTGTAAGGTCCCGAAACAGGGAGTCCTTGCTATTATTATTCAATGCATATGAAATTCTTGGTAAAATTCCATATTTCGCAGAATCTTTTCCTTCTATTTGAATTTGCATTAGTTTATATTTTCAATGTTCAAACATAAAAACTTAAGACAAACTTGTAGAACCTGTTGTCCCCCCTAAAAGTTGTGGGTATCAGATGCTTTTCGCTGCCAGACCAACATTTGGTTAACACAGTTGTTGTATTGTCGATAGGTAGATGATTCGCAAAACTTTCTGAGATTCATATTATACAAAGTCTTATGCTCTTGCCAATTCAATTTTTTTTTAGTATTTTATGCATAAAGCTTCCAAAGTAGAACATCTGTGATTAGTGATCTAACATAACGATGTTTTGCCATTTCTTGAAGCATCCCTTGCTTAGGATTAATATTGGTAATTTAATTTATCCTCCCATAATTACGTCAAACAAATTTCAAAACAGAATTTTCAAGCTGTAATTTTCAATCGAGGTAAAGTTGACGGAGGAAACTTGAACAATTCGAGATTAAAGTACAAATATCCAGTTTCAGGCCAATCCTCCCTTACAGTATGCAGCAACGAGCAATATGTATGTAAACTAAAACCAAATAATATCAGAATAGCAAAGCATAGTCCTTCCACAATAGGACTATGCCTTGTACAATTTTCTTACTATATTTTCAAATTTTTTGTTGCTTAATAGAGAAAGAAGAAAGCATTCAACAGTTTGCGTCTTCATGCTTAGTTTTTTCTATCAATGCTCTCATCATATTTTGTTGCAAAAAAAAAACAAACCAAAGTAGTACCTAAGTATTAGAGCATTAAATATGAGTACATTATTTTCTTTGAAAAATACAAATTTCTTGCATCAAATCTCCCATTTTCTATCAGGTGGAAGATCATCTTCATGATTTTTAGATCAGATAACTGCCACTAGCATCTTTTCTTGTAGCGTCAGGGCTAATTTCCCTTTCAAAAAAATAGGATCCTTAAAAATGATTTTTTTTAAAGATGAGACAGATTCGAAAATTATATTTTATTATTTATATATTATTTAGCATTTATTATATATTAATATTTTTGGTTTTATCACTGAACTTGAAAAGCGTTTTTGTATACTCATGAGCTCTTTTTCCAATTTCTCAAGAAGTCCTCCTTTTCTGATTTGTTTATCCAGATGATACCATATATTTTCTATGAATGGAGGATGGTCCAGCTGATTAGGAGATCCGTACATTTTTTTTTACAATTTCAGCAGTATATTCGGGGACGTTGTTTTGTTAAAATATCCATGACTGACATACCCCCAACTTTTCAGACTTTGATTGACGATTTATTTGTAAAATTTTCAGACAATCTTTCTTTTTCATTCTATCTTCAACGAATACAAACCTGCCGATTTTCGAAGTCCATAGCCATCACAAATACCCTTCATGTTTAACAGTACCTACTAAATTCTCTTCTTGTAAAGTTCAGTTTTTTTTTCTCCAAATTTTTAATGATTTCCACTGCTTCATCATTTCGAATTTACTCTCATCTGAGAACAAAACATTCTTCCATACAAAGAGTCATTTTTGTTATATTTTTGCGTGTATTCAAATTGCTCTTTTCTATTAACTTCAGAGAATAGCGGTTTCTTCCATGGAACTCTACCAAAATTGCGCTACGTTATCTCGTTTTACTTGAATAAGTTCTTGTGCAACTTTTACGACATTTATATATAAGTTTTCCCTTACGTCTTTAACTATAGCCCTAATATATACTTCGTTTGATTTATTTATTCATATATATTTTAATTGCGCAATCAATGAACAATTCTAATATATAATGCTTTTGGGAGGCTTAATCTGCAAAATATGATCCATATTCCCGTATCAAAAAAGCTTTAAAGCCTATATACGCCGTCTATGCTGTTAGAGACAAGAAGGGAAAAACGATCGCAATTTAATACTTCCATAAGCAAATATTATCGTTAAATAAAATTTGCACAGCTAATGTAAATAAAAAATCAATAATCTTCCACTGAAAGTGGTCATATCAGTCAGGTATGCACTAGGAGCTCTGATGAGAAAATTTCAATTTTTGATTGTCTCGTAACCAAAAAAAAACTTTAATCAATCACTTATTTAGATGATATTTAGCGAAAACTCTCAAAGTTGTTTGTTTTAAGTTTATATTGGTGCTCACTGTATGTAAGAGCACAAGTGAATGACATTATTTTAATCGCTTTTACTCAAAACGACTTTGTTCAATTTGTGTACACTCTTCTAGTTCAAAAAGTTTCGACAATTTTAACGACAATTATGACGTTGAACAGTAAACTGTTTCTAAATGTGATAATTGATTTTTTGTGCGCTTTAAATGAGCCTAAATTTGGGGTGACATCATTGTTTATAGTACATTTTTCATTGCGAAAATACAAAAAAAAAATAAGGGAAAAAATGATACCCTTTTATTTAAACAACTCCAAAAAATGCAATTTTGCTTTATGTTGGCCAGTTTTAGGTTCATGTAGAAAAAAACATGCTTTAGAGCAACTTTTCAACTGTATTGACTCCAGATGAAAAATATGACCTCCAGGTGTACACAAATAACAAGGTCATATAGTAACCGTCGATTTCAAATGAAATGTTTTAGAAAGCTCAAATATATGCTTAAAGCATTCCCAAAGTTTGAGACAAATTTTATACATTCTGGCCTTGCCAAAACAATCATTTGAATCATGAAAAACGTGCCTCTAAACTGATCTCTCCCTTAAATCCGCCCACTGCAGTGTGTTCAAAATATATGCCTTATGCTTTGAATCATCAAAAATCTATAATTATGTAGTACATTCTAATCACAAAGGGTGCGTCTTAGGCTTTAAATTGTCTCGGGATATGTCTAAATAGACTTGTCGATCTGTTAGCAAAGTTTACATTTTCAGTCCCCAGTTGCCGTCATACACCCCCACACTGGAATTCCATCTCATGTTTCATAATCCATTGTATGTTTAACGGCTTCAAATTTTCATCATGTTTATGTGCCATCAATCTTTCCACTACATAAAAAAATAATTTTTGAATAGTCTGTGAAAAGGATCTTATTCAGAAATAATGCTCAATTCTCTAAGTATATTTTCGTAAGAAGGATGCGTTTTTCTTCTAACTTCATTGACGTAAGGTTTATTATTAGCGTTGTTCTTCTAATGAAAAACCCAGCCTTTTTTCTCTCCTATTTTGCATCAAGAAAATTTTTTTTTTCGAAGTCCAGTGGCAAAACAAGGTTTCGAAGTGCAAAAAATACAGAACTGCGGAAGAGAAAGTTATGCCCACCTTTTAAAAATACTGCATCGGTTCTTGTTTAAAAATGCATAGAGTGAGAAAATGGACTTCATTGGTGAAATTATGGTCCATGTAAAATTCGTTAATATTTTTTATTTTAGCATAAAAAAAGTGCATGAAAATTCCACTAATTGTAAATCCAATTTGCAAATGTAAATCATATCCAGATGTAAATCCAATAAACACTTTTGGGATTGATTAGACAAAAAAAATGAGAAAAGAAAAAAAAAACAAAACTGACCTCAAAGCTTTACAAAATATAACAAGGCTTGTGGACTTTTTGCCAAGGAGACTAAAGGAAAAATGTTGCGGAAAATCTAAGAAAATACTAAACTGAGTAAACTTTACAGTTAAGCGCGAAAATTAATTCGAATTTCTCGAATATTTTCAGACATAAGCATTCTTTTTGCGTACATTTTTAATAGGTTGCAAGTAATAAACCATTATAATATTAAAATTGAATGCTTTTGAACATAATCAATCAAAATATAAATTTGTAATTTGTAACTTATATATTTTATCTAGAAATAATGTGCATAAATAAGGCCAATGTGTGTTTTCGTTCACACCTCAAGTTGCATTGAAACTTTTCGCATTAACTGTAATCAAATCTTATCAAATCTTGAGTGAAAGCTTATTGATGCTATGGAAATTTTAAAATAAATGATGAAATCCCGAGAGAAAGTTCTCAAAATGTTAACCTTCCTATTCCTAAAATTATTTCCTAAACGTGCAATTCAGATGTAAGTTTCGAAATGGTGCCAAAATGTGGATACTCAAATCGCTGTCAAAATGGCATGAAAACTCATAAATGAAATTCAATTTCATGTAATTTTTAAGCATAATTTTATCGTTGCTCAAATATGGATTGAAATGATCAATTGATCCGATTGAGACTCTCCATGTCAAAACAACGATTGAGTCATAAAATACAAACCACTGGCGCCGAATTAAATTTCGAATTTAGCTATTTAAAAAAACTGTAATTTCCTGGAAAAAGAACTCCCAATGTTTGGTACGACATTATCAAATAAAATCCACTAGCATTTGTGGCTTACACAAGGTGGTCGGTATCTAATCTTCTTACGGCAATTACGGTTGTATTTTGGACTAAATTCAATTTAGAATATCGTATTATTTCAATTACTAAATTGAAGCGCTTAAGTAAATCGCTACCAAAGTCAATAATTTTTCACTGGAATATCGAATTTTCATAGAAATGATGCACTTCGTACAGATTTGCATAAACTTCAAGTCAAACGCGTCTTGGATAGCACTGGCAGCTTTTGGTAGATAATATCTTGTTTTGGCGATTTTCAACCACAGAATTCGTATAATCTTGTTTCAAGCGCTAGATTTCCTTGCCAAAAACTTCAAGATATGGATGTATAAGTACTTATATCAAGAGGTCAAATTGATTTGATATTAAATGGCTGAAAGCCCTCCTACACCCACTTCAAATGACAAGTGTTTGACTTTTTGGCGAAAACATTGCGTAAGTTATTAGAAGAGATTTACTGCCGAAATAAAGTCATTTTGACCAAAACTTTCCGGCGATGAAAGCTAAAATGTTTGTATGATTAATAAATGCTACGAACTATTGTGAAGCTGCTTGACTAATTTTAAAAATTCTGAAAACTGAAGCTTGTATGCACCTTAAAATAGATAAAGTCCCTGTAAACCCCGCTGATCCTGATAGAGACTTGATTTTTATTAAAAATTACTGATATCGACTCTTAAGTGTTTTGAATCAAAAATGTTCAAATATGATTTGGCGCCATATACGTTTCTTTTTAATTCAAATAATCTCACTTCATTTCAATAACGCTGTATCAAAGTGAGTCAACGTTGTATCAAAGTGAGTCTTGTTTGTTTTAATGTTTTATTTTTCATTCAATGATGAAACATTTTGATTTGAAAATAAAATTTTTATAATAAAGTGGAATTCAAATAAGATTCCCTTTTGATTTAAAAGTGTTTCAACTTTTGATTTAAAGTGATTCTAAAAAAATGTTGAGTGATGAAATTTTTCTGAGTGTATAGACTTTTAAAAAACAAAGCATTAATTTCCTTTTATATCTTTTTCATTTATTATATTATATACTATTACTCTTAAACAAAATTATAATACTGTTAAACCAGAAAAAAAAAATGCACATATAGTCAGCATTAACGTATGATCATGTTAAGAAAATGGTTAGGGGCTATGATATTTTTAGTGCACTTTACATAATATTCAAACAAGTTTACTTTGGTATAGTCCACAATATTATTTGATTGAGCCTGTGCACAAGTTTCCACCGATTATTTTTAAAAATGTTTATTTGAAAATGGCTGAATCACACCATAATAGTCTTGGTTGATGCGAAAAAGTTAATTGTGAAACTGAAAGAAACGGCAGTTACATAAACATAACAAAGGCCGTTAGAAAACGCTAGAAGAACTTTTAAGAATGACTCAAAAATAAGTGCACGTACAGGACATTGAAATAGAGGGTGTAAGCACCAGGATCCGGCACATATTTTCCATAATTTTCATTGAACTTCTGTAAGTGTACAAATGTGCAATTATTTCCAAAGGCAGCTATGCAATAGAGAGGGTTCCCATTTACCCCTTTGTGTGTACGCCACTGGCTCCGAAAACCACTACAGATGTGGACGGGAATGGCATATCTTGCGAAATTTTTTCTACAAAAAAGAGTTGAGAGGACTGCATCGTAAGAAAAAATATTTGTGTCATGCTTGCAGAACGCCGAAATATACGTAACGAAATTGAACCAATTTCAGAAATATTTTCTTTTGATAGATGAGAACAAATACAGATTTTAGGGCATTTGTCTGGCAGCAAGTCAATTTACCACTGATTAACAAAGAGGTTCTAATATTTGTTAAAGAAATTCACACGAAGGCTCAAATGCTATAGTTTGAAGGAAGATATCTATTCTAACGGAGTTGAAAATTTGCTGTTACCTACTACAGACAATAATTTGAAAAACATGGATTCAAAACATTGTTGATACAAGGGAAGTGAAGTGGTTGCTTTACATCCTCTCTGATCATCAGACCTGCACATAATCGAGTATCTTTGGAATCTTGTGGCAAAAAGAATCCGCGAATATCCTATTACTAAGCAGATTGAGCCTAAAGGAAGTTTTTTAATGAGTGAAATAAAATTTCACCTAAAATTACAAAAAAACTTCTTAATTCAATGAAGAGTCGTTTGTAGCAGGTAATTTCAAGAAAAGAATGCCACACGACGTTCTAAGTGTAAAAGAACCAAATTAATTTTTCGAGGTTTGAACAATTTTTGATATATTTTACCAAAAAAAAAAATAAACTAAGCTAAAACCACTGAATAAAACGTTATTTAGTTTAGACTAGGCTGCCGAGTTGATGGATAAAAAAATAGCTTCATTGTATGTAATGTAAACGAGGTTTAATTTGGTGCAAGGTTTGACCCAGTGTACTTAGTTAGCTTTTCATCAGTACCTACTCTGCCTTTTTGATGTTTTAAATATTTAAACATTTTTAAAATATTCAGCTGCATTGCGCCCATAATCGAAGTAGTACAGTGGTAGTCATGTCTCATAAATTGTGCTCCCCACTGTAGAATATTTCTAAGAAAATCTTTGCTTCCCTATTTTTGGAATTTCTATAGATGAGTAATACCTGACAGTAGGGGCTGCTTTACAGAATAGGCCAAGAGGCCTCTTACAGAATAGTTTACATTTGGGAGTATCACAAGTACCCCGAAGAATGGGTGCAGAATCAGTGTTATTCAAAGAAGAAAAAAACACCATAACAGACTGATGTAAGAATCTTGTGAAATGCAGCTTTCTACTCAACCGAACGATCTTTTAAACACAGTTCACTGTGGAATGGCAGAAGATAATAGACCCAACCCTCTTAAAAACTTTACCCAGGCAAAATATGGTGCATATTTTTCCGCTAAAGAAATATTGTGGTATTATGAATATAATATTAATATTTTATGTTGATATATATTTATATTAGTATATAATTATATTAATATATATCTTCATATATTATATCAGAACGAGCTGTCCTCACATAAGAGGACATGAAAAATGCTTCCATATTCTACAGAGCTATTCAAGTTATCATGGAGCTACCGATATTATGGATGATACTAGTATAATATTCAATTGCTATGAAACAAGCAAGCAAGAGACAAGCACAAACGAAAAAAGTTGTTGCACCTCGAAGATGCAAAAGAATTTATAAAAAACAAGAGCTTCTTCCCTCTAGTGGTTTTATTAATGCTGTTGTATCCCCGAGGTACAGCCATTTTTGGATGCGTCGTTTTTGCAAGCGCCAAAATTTCGTCCCCTTGTGTTGTATTCTCTCGTATAAGACCACCAAAAAACGTCAATAAAGTGCCCAGTGATAGATTTTTGGGAAAACCTAGCACGGGCTAGATGGAAGCAGATATTGTGACTGACTATGTCATCAAATGCTTAGATGAATAGACATTTGATCCTAAGGGGTCATTCTGATACAGCCCTTAAAAATGACACCCGTCCTAGCAAAACATTTGAAAATCCCGACATCAGTCAATAAATCGTCCTCATCAAAAGTAATCAATTGAATCAGAGCGATATTATCGGAAGAGCGGAGAAAGTTTGCAAGGCAGAAAAGAGCACGAGAAAGAAAAGAAGAAAGCATACATTTTAGTGAGAAAGTTAGAAAGGATAAAACTTAAGGGCGGAAAAGTAGAAAATATTCCAAAAAGGATCGAGAGAAAGATTTTCATGAAAACTACGAGAAACCATACAGCTCTAAATACTAACTGTACTTTTGTCCTAAGATAAAAAGTACCAGGTTCTAAGATGAAACAAGGGACAACAAAAATAATGGATTGAAAAACATTGAATACAACTTAAAATGTACAGAAATTGTCGGCAAAGTTTATGGATAAATAGTCCACCTGCCTTCCTTTCATCAATAATGCGATAAAGTTTGAAATATTTTTATAATTAAGGTAGAACAGTTTCAATACTTGCGTATCAAATTTAAGGATTTAAGTTGAAAGGATTTTTATTTTTAGCTTATAATGATGTTTACAACCTTTTAAAAATATTATTATTTTAATTTGACTTTTGGGGAACACTCGCTCTTTGTGTGTGGGGTTCCTAGTGCAAATCCAGGTTAGGACGAGGGACCGCACACCGAGCTTTGAGTTCACCTAGCTCTGAAATTCGCTAATTAGGAGTAAAGTGAGTGGTATTGTAAATTTGTGAATGAATCGCTCTATCAGCTTCAACCCCTAGACCCAACATGGGTTGTCGTGGGATAACTTTACTGGGTATTATATTCTACCTACAGGTAGGTCAAGTAAAAGCTTAGTCGTGTTTTTCCTTGTTCGTTCTTAACTGTACTCAAAGTATCGGTTAAATATGAAATCTTGCAGCGTTAAAAATCCATAGAAAATATTGCATCACTCATGATTTTCTACATATAGCAGGTTTTCTCTTATGCTCAATGAAACTATTGCAAGTTTTTTTTTGCTGAAGACAATATTGCTCTTAAATTTCAAAGCATTTTTATACCATAACGATCACGCCATCGACATTTTAAATATTTTCCAAAGTACCAAGCACTCACGTTTCGAACCTTCAATAACTTTAATATATTTCAACTTAATGCAAACTCATTAACATTTGCTTATTCACAAAACATTTTCGCCTGCCACACCATGCCTAATAAAACAGTCTCGTAATTAAATAACAATAGCGAATTGCTCCGAGAAAATAATTTCGAGATCTTTGATCTTCGGTCGCAACACTTGCAACCTGTTTATTTTCAAATGCTCGAACAATAACAATATCATATCGAAAAATCATACTCTTAACGATTTCCTGTTCGCTACAAATCAAGTTCGAAACGGTGCTGGTGTAGGTGGCAAAGTTAGTGCGATTTTTTCCGTTTTTTTTGGTCCTATTGACGCGAAATGTTGTCGTGCCTAAATTTGGGCCCGATAGAGATCATTTATTTTTGTTAGTGTACACTCAAGCATTTTGGCGGCAAAGTTGTTGTTGCGGCGATCCGTTCAGTGAAAATGTGATACAAATAAAATGCAAAATCAAATTGGAACCGAGCGTTTTCAAATGGTGGCACTACATACTTGTTGTTTAACAGTGTCGGGCGAATAAAAGCGACCGACCAATTAATTAAACGTAAATTGGCATATCTATTGGTTTTCTGGCATTTATCCGAACTGATCGAATAATTGCAGCCGTAGATAAACATATTGAACTTTGTTAACGATCGATTCCAATAAATTAATAAGCGTTCTGAATCAACGTGAATAAGAAACAAATTTGAGTGCGACTTGCCACTGACTTGACGTTTGCACGTTACTTCCAATTGCTGAGATGGGTTTGTGTGATTAAGATTGCCGGTTTAAGAGCCTGTCGTGTGCATTCGACGTTTGTCACTGCATTTTACATCCAGATATATGCAAGCTGTAGCATGCAGAACTTAAGGGGGCTTTGCAAAGCAAATAATCTAGTTATAATACCATGCAAGTGCACTTTAGAATGTGGTTTCTTAAATTGACTACAAGCCATAGGATTCATACTTGGAGCTTTTGCCAAAAAAATCTGACAGGGTTGAAAAAAAAACGAATATCTCGTTGCAGCTTGCCTAATTGCTCAAGAACGTTCATTGCCACTGTGATCAGCGCCCTTAACCGCATCAATATGTTAGACACCTTGAAATAATCGACGCGACATAAATTGATTGATCTCGATAGCGACAGGTCAACTGACCATTAAATATAATACAACATATGGACCGGGAAGACAAATGACCATTAGACGGCCAAATCTGAAAGTATATTTATCATCTTTTGATCATATACATTTTGAATGGAACAAGTTGATAGTGCAGCATTTCATAACTTTATCGTGATATCCAACGGTTATTGCTTTTCTTCATTCTCTCGAAAACTTGAGAAATTCGAATCGATTCTGTTCGTCGCCCTATAATCACGAAACGAAATTTCTATGTTAAATTGCCATCCGAAAACATTTCGTATCTGTGTTTTATCAACAAATAAGATGAATACTTCGTCTCCCGATACATTAAGTCTGAGGCACACAAGAATTCCAACGATTCCATCAGAAACCTGAGCACTAGGTGTCAAATTTATATCCTCTGATAATGTGCCTGAATGGTCTTTTTCTTTCTGTCTGCTCAGTCCGTTTGTACTGAAGCAGATACTCTGTTGTTGTGTTCAGTTTAGTTTCGTTTTTTGGGCAATCCCGTATGGAATCACGAAGTTGCGTTAATGGAGAGACGCTGAAAAAAAAACGAATCAGAGTGGAACTCATTAATCGAAAACGAGAAATCAATTTGCCAAATTTACATAAAACGATCGTTTTAGATAACATTTTTTTTCAATCAGTAAGCCACGAATGACTCGAAAAAACGGCAGGAAGGCAGTAAAAGCTTGGAAAAAGATGAGTTCACGCCATGAAATGTACACTGGTGAGTTTTTCATTTCTATAGATTGAATAATATAAAGCAGTAACAATTATGATATTAGTCATCGTCATATCTATGAAAAGAATCTTGGCAAATTGTATGATGAACGATTTGATGATTTTGAAAATTACATGGTGCGAATGTCTAGTCTATTGTTCAAGCGTAGTGTATTGTTTATGAGAAGTATGAGCAGATAGCTAAGCAGCGGGAATCCATGTGAAATTCGATTCTCTTATCTCAGAATTGATGATACAATAAAAGCGTAAAAATGTGGAAAAGAATATAAAAAAAAAAAAACATCTGTGAAGCGAAAAGTTAAGTATCCAAAAAGTATGTCACTAATATACCCAAAATATATATTTGAGTTAAGAAACATTTATTAAAGTTTAAATCTCAAAATGCCTATTTATAGATATTCCCTATTCTTTATCGTTACTTACACTGAAAAAAATCCACATAGCGCCCAGAGCCATGTAACATAGTGCATTATTTATGGCCCCATACGCCATGTACATAGTACTCTGAGCCATGCAATATGGCTCCCAGCGCCATAATGTCAGAATCTACATAGCGCGTGGTGCCATGTTACATGGCGCAGCATTTATGGTGCCACACGCCATGTACATAGTACCCTGAGCCATGCAGTATAGCTCCCAGCGCCATAATTACATGGCGCAGAAATTATGGCCTCACACGCCATATTACATGGTGCCATGAACCATGTAATATGGCTCATGGCACTACAATTATAACTCGCAGCCATGCTGTGTGAGGAGATGTATAAATGTCAGCAAGCTTCTTGAAGTTATTTATCCCTCGGGAATTTTCAGTTCGGAGCATCGAACTGAGAAAACTCGTGGCGTTTTGTTCGATGTGAACTGGAGCATCTTCAGATGCACTGAAAAAAACACATAGCGCCAGAAGTCATAATTTATAGACTTCTGGCGCCATGTACATAATCGATTTCACATAGTTCCACACGCCATAGTGCATAGGAGCAGACGCTATGCTTATAGCCCTCCACGCCATGTACTATAGTCCTCCACGCCATGTACAATAGTCCTCCACGCCATGTACTATAGTCCTCCACGCCATGTACTATAGTCCTCCACGCCATGTACTATAGTCCTCCACGCCATACAGTATAGTCCTCCACGCCATACAGTATAGTCCTCCACGCCATACAGTATAGTCCTCCACGCCATGTAATATAGTCTGCCACGCCATGTACATGGCGTGGAGGCCTATGTACTTTTCGCCATGTATTATGGCGTGTGGCGCCATATTTTATCACAATCCCTAAATCGACTATGTACATGGCGCCAGAACTCTATAAATTATGGCGTCTGGCGCCATGTGTTTTCTCAGTGTAGACTGTTATATATTCTTAAAAAAATAACGAAAAATATCGTAACTGGCAGCTCTATCGTTACTTTGCAACCGAAAGTTCATCAGACTCAATCCACAGAATGGCATAGGATGTATATTGGCACAATTTCTGCATCAGAAGTTATAGGACAGAATGCTTTTATTTGGCTGAGCAGCGTTTTTTGAAGACACCACCGCAGCCACAGGGTTGCCATTAATGAGATACTGAGGAGATTTAATTTTGCTTATTTTGCTATCATTAATTTGTGTAGTTTATATCACTAAGATTATTGATTTTGGGTTCTCGTAGCTACTAACTGCATCGCATTTTCAAAAAGTGATAGCTACCGTCGAATATCACAATTCAAAGTTACTATACCGGATCGCTGCTTCAATATGGTGATTGGCTCCTTCTTTTAGCCACTTAATTCAGTTTTTCATGCATTTTTTTTTGAAAAATCGTACTTCAGTGGGACATAAGTCCTAATCAAAAAAAGAGTTGAAAACTGCTCTGTCTACAACGCAAACATGAGTGACATACAATAGAAACGATTTTTCCGCTTTGACATTTTTTGAAACTTTCATATCATTGGTATTACTGAAGTTTGGCTTTGCACAAACATATCAAATACGAAACTATTTGACTCTAGTCTCAATGTTCGATGTGTTGAACTTTTCGATGCTCCATTTGGTGGTGGTATTTTACTTGGCGGAGGCAACACTTTACATACATCAATTCTACAGGCACTATCCCATCTGGTGTTCCCCAGGGCAGCCACTTGGGTTCGCTTCTGTTTGCTCTGTTTATCATCGATTCACTGCCTGCCTTAAAGAGCTCATTTATTTTATTGTGTAAATTAAAACAAAAACACATAAAATCAACTTCTTTAAAATTTGAGTTCTCTTTGAAAAGTATAGCTTTGGGACATTCTGAAAAAAAAGAACCTGAATCAGGAGGACTTCTGAATAGCACATTCATTTTTCATAGAACACCAGCGTCGTAAAAGCCGGCGCAATTGAAAGAGTTTCATGATATTTTTTTTAACAAAAACTCTATACTGTTCTTAAGATCACTAAAATAAAATATAGGGTTAGAGTGTTTGTTTTTCTCCTTTATTTTTATACCCAATTACAAAGTGAAAATTGTAGGAATATATATAAAAATATTGAATAAAAAATTTAATAATTCAAACGTGACACGCTAGCAACTGGAATGCAAGCTAGTAGATAAGGGACAAAAGAGGAATAATAAATGCAGTAGTAAATTAGTAAAAACGGAAGATAGTAGTAGCAAAGTAGGAATCAAAATGGAAATATAAATGTTATCTATAAGCGATCAGGCTCAGACAAGATTCGAAGTATACTTGTCTTAAGACAAAGAAAGGCTACGGAAAAAGAGCCAAACTTACACTCACTATGATATATCAGCATGCTAAGTATAGGTGAATGAAAAACTACGTATGTAAGCGAGAAACGAATGGTGTAAAAGGACTGTGATCTGATAGGACGGTCACAGACCCGCGAAAATTCGGAGATACAGATATTGGTGGAATCATGGCCAATAAAAATTTTATGCAGGAAAAACTCGTCCAGAAAGAACCGCAAAATTTGTAAAGGTTTAAACATTTTAGGCGTTCTCCATAAAGACTGTAGGAGAAAGTAAACTTATATACAAGACAATGAGTAAACTTACACTGGACAGACTCGTACACAAATCGAGGAAACCAACTTTGGGAACATCGAATGAGCTCAAAGAAAATTTTTGCGTTTTTGTCTACGTGAGCTCTCGTGGTCTGATCCTCTTCGATGGCCTCCTTATACTAATCTGTTCTAATTTTCGACTATAGGCACACTCGAAAATAGACGACATAATCTCAAAATTTTTTTTGCTGCTAAGCTACTGGCGAGAAGAAATATACACTCAGAAAAATTTCACCACTTAACACTTTTTTAGAATCACTTTAAATCAAAAGTTGAAATCACATTTTTGATTCAAAAATTTTCAAATATGATTTGGCTCCATATACGTTTCTTTTTAATTCAATGATGAAAAATTTTGATTTGAAAATAAAATTGTTATAATAAAGTGGAAATTAAATAAGATTCGCTTTTATTTCAAAGTGATTTCAACTTTTGATTTAAATTTGATTCTATTAAATGACATTTTTCTGAGTGTATATCTCGTGCAAATTTGGCTTAAATGCAAGCGGCATGCAAGTCTTTTATCCGTTAATTTTCATTGGACCAATTACGGTTATAATGAACCTATTTCTTCAATATTAAGAACCCTCAATAAAAATAGCAGCATTATTGATTTCAATGTGCCAATTTCTTCATTGAAGAATATAGCTCTCAATCGTAATAATTTTGAAATAAAACTAATAAGCAAAAATTATTCATCAATCTTCCATCTAACTGGCTCCTTCCCAAGACCAATACATTTTATGAATTTCATATTGATATGATGATCCGATCATGAGTTTTCGTGAACAAAAATTTCGGGTGCTTGAAAAAAAGATAATTTGTTAAAGGACTTTTTGTGACTGCACGACGTATTAAATGAATATCTTTATATGAGCCAATCGATGAGTCATAGTAAAACTTCGTTTGCTTTGAGAAAACCAAACAAAATTCGGGAGACACGATGATTTTAACATACCCGCTGGAACTACAAGGTTTCCCGCAAAATGGAAATTATCTGATAACATCCTCAGGCGTTATCATAGCTCGAAATTCTTTTTGAAAAAAAACTCTACTTTCAGGCAGGTTAAAAATATCCAAGGCGTTATGATAGCGATGTCAAACACATTTTCCGTTTTCATTTCGCATACTTTTTTGAATTTGACTTAGGGATAATTTACCACCATTTATGAAAAATCGATAAAAAAAAAGGAAAAATGGCGAATATTTAAATTGTGGAAAACTACCTTTTTTGTAGCTTTTTCGTCGGTAAAATCTTTGTTTTGTATTTTATTTCAAAATTGTGGTAAATTACCTTGCAGAATATATTAACAAACAAAACGCACCAAGGTTTATTAAAATCGGATTAGAAAATCCGAAGATTGACTGCCGGTAGTGTTAAAAAAACGGGGTTAATGTTTCTAAAACACAATATTTTACAATGTCGCTCTGAGTCGAAAAATGTAAAAAATAAAAATCAATATTTTGAAATTTTTACACGGTAAAAGTACCGTAACACAAACCTACTCCTTGTCCTTATATACTTAAATGCTTTTGAAAATTTCAGCTGGATTGAATGATGAATCATTAGTTATGTTTGTAAGCTCATCGAGTTACTCCTTTATTAGTTAGTAGTGTTTTGATACGCTGATCCAATTCTCTCTTTTGCGCTTTTTACTAAGCAGGCTGTGAAAACCTGCAAAATTTTCCCTTGGATAAACTTAGGAAGCACGCATTCTTCTCATCCAAACAACATAAAATTAATAAAAAAATATCGGTTCCATTCAATCGAAAACGGATCATAAATCAAAAACTAAATTTGTTCATTCCTAATGAATCGAACTGTCATCTAGCCGATGTTGATCAATCAACGTGAGATCTAAATCGAGCAAACCGGATGTGATATTGTTAGTCCAAGAGTCTGCGTGATAAAATATGATCATTCAGTTATGCAATCGAAATCGATTACTATCGTTGCCAGTACTCATGTTTGTGCTTAGATTCAATTTCTTCATCGTATTGCTGTTACCATTCTATTTTAGAATTCATTGAATGTTCCGAGCGTTCAATGAATGATTGATTCACACAGATTCATCGATTGATGCTTTCGCTATTGCTGAAATCGTATTGGAATTGATCCGTAGTTTTATTTGGTGCACAAAAGACGCTTTTGCGCTATGGTGTGGGGATCATAGATTCGTATGGTGAGCGTTGAATTTTTAGACCGAAAAAAATGCTTCAATTTTTTTTCCGTTACTGGGTTTTATTAGCTGCCATATTTTTTTCCCAGCAGCAAATATTGATGAGTGGAAACTAGTTGGAAAATAGTAGCGTTACAATCGCTGCATTCTCAATGTGATTCTATCTTTATACTTCATCAAAAAAATTGTTTGCATCGCTGAAGATTGATTCAATTTGTGTTAATTTAGAATAATCATGTCATATAGTTGTTAATTAAGCGGCTTTTTAGCGACATTCATTGCTTGGATAGCCATGCGAATTGATAATAAAAAAAAATCCATTTGCGAATTCGTGCAAGACTGTCAAGTGGAATCTTAATTTTTTGCGTTTCTTCACGCAATACAGAACGCTTTTGAATGACTCTCGCTGCTATCAGCACTCACAGAATGTAATTTATTGGAGCTTTTAACCATTTTTAGTGATCGAACATTAGCTTTTTCGTTGTCGATTTTTTGTCATACATCCGAGTGGCGGTTGTTTGACCATTTCTAAAATAGTTTTTGCGATGACAACAACCGATGAACATATCCATCGATGGCGGTCACCACCTCCGATCAGTTCAATAGTAGTAGAAGCAAATAAAAAAAGAAAATTTATGTATCTGTAGTCATTAAGCAAGGCGAAAATGAGTGTAGCTGGTCTCATTTTGACACCTTGGGCAATCTGAAATATGTACTTGTTCATAAAGATAACAGCAAATCAAAGGTCATTTAGTAGAAAGAAGTGTCTGAGAGGCAGTATGTTAATAGCGTTAGCTTTGAGTTACTAAAAAACTCAAGTAGATGAGAGTAACATGCTCCGAAGCTTGATATCTATCACATGGGGAAGATGATTAGTCGTTTAAAAGATTTTGGCTCTTCATCAAACTGTAATCAATTGTCTTCGATTTGTTGGGGAAAAACCAGATGCGGAAACAAATATAAATTTTCATTACATAGTTATAACTTATCAAAAAACTGTGTACAAACTTGAACTAAATATTTCTCTAAATTAACAGACGACACTGAATAATCAACCGAGACTTTACATTTTACCGCACACGCAACATCGAATCGTTGGCACGAGTTCAATAGGCCTGATCCTTTTACATTGCCAGTTCTCTGATTTCAAGTGTTTTCGGTAGTGGTCTGAAGAGTCCTTGAAATAACGATGGTAACCTCATCGTCATCGTCATCATCATCTCGTTGACGAGAAGAGTGTATCGGAAAACTAACAAAACGCCCACTTCTTGCAAGGAACAAGCACGTGGTACACTTCTCAATGGTGTTTATTTATTCTGACCTTAGCGTGAAACGACGAGCGTTGAGATATTGGCATCACTTTGGCACTATAGCAAGTACCTGAGCATGAAACGAGCCAATCAATGAGTCAACCGTGCATTCATTCAATTGCGGAGTATTTCCTGATTTTAAGGAAAATTATGGTCCTTGAATTAAGTATTAGATTACAATTTTTTTTGTTTACGTATTCGAAAACCATTTACTTTTTGGTCTCACATAATTGTGAGTTGTGATACCTTCTAATAATGTATAATAACCAGGATAGGACTACTGGCGACCCTCTTCTTCTTATGTTCCCAAAACACGTTCCGAGTGACTCGGGATGGCTGGTTGTACTATGATTCGATGATTTTTCGGTCGATTTCGAATCGGTTGTAGGAGCAACCTGTCAGCAGTTTGTGTTTCAGTAATTTGAGATTGTTGAAAATAGTATGGCAAAATATGGCATTGAAGCTTAGCTAATGTTATTTTGTAGATGCTGAATAGGTGAAAGACATTCAACGAGCGACGGAAAAGAAAAGGTTATTGGACTTGACTTGAAAATCCCGGAGCGCATTTGATATAGTTACCTTTTTCGAATAACCAATGTGCATTGGTGCGGAAGGTTGATTTGATTTGGTGACACTGATGAAACGTGTGAAAGATTGTTGACCTCTCTGACAAGATATAGGCGTGTGACAAGAAATAAATTTGAGTTTAAATAAAGTATGGTGTGAATTATGAAAAAAAATGACTAGACTTACAAATTTAGGCTACCGAATTGGGAAAGACGAGTCACTTAGGAGGCGGCTGACCGCAAAAATTTTAGTGAAACTAGATTTTCAGATTTAAATGGTTTCTTTTCACAGCTTAAGCCAATCCGCATAATTACCGTATGAGTAAAAGTGTAAAAAAGAATTTGAACGTAAAAGGTAAATAAAAATTTAGTTAGCTCCTGCCTCGTACAGCGCATCCTCTGAGTAAAATGGACTTAACTGCTACCTCGGAGTTTTTAGAAAAATTGAGCAGTTAAGTTTTTTTAGAGTAAAAAAAGAATGCAACACGTAAAAACTTCATAGCTAATTTAATTTTTTAAAATCCTAACGGTCAAATTTCAGTTTACTGTAGTACAAAACAACAAAAAAAAACAAGAAAAACATTCAGTTTTAGCTGAGAAAAAGGTCCATATTGGTAGTTTTTTAAGATCTGGTGCGACCAGCCGCCCTTTAATTAGCATTCTCCTATGCCACTAATTTTAGTCTAAGTAATTTGAGAACCTTAAACCTGTTCCACGGTGATTTAATCGAGTCTAATCTATAGTCTAGGTAAGTAGTTTTTCAAGTGAATTGATTGTCAGGACGAAGAGTCTAGCATTCAAGTATAATAAGATGCCTGAACTAAATATGAAAAATTACTAGTAGAAGCAGTGACTACATATTCAAAATCACAGTAAATTAAATCACCGCAAGCGAACGAAATATCAGCGAAGGAAATCACCAAGACCGAAACCACAAACAAAAAAGCACAACAAAAAATCACAGCGAAAAACCAACGCAACCGAAATTGCTAATCGAAAGTCACAGAACCAGCGAAAACTGTGATTCTGTCCACGGATATTTATTACGCTGTGATTTTCTGCTCTAACTTTTCACTGTGACTTTTTGCTTTGGCTTTGAAAGGTGTGATTTCGATCGTAGTCATTTTGTTCGCTATAACTCCACTTTATGTAAATCCGATCGCTGCAATTTTTTCCGACATGTGGATTTGAAACTTATACGTACGGTAGATAAGAAAAAAAATATCCTTCAAATCATCAAATCTCCTGAAAAACTATGCAATCAGTTAAAGTTTACGAAATTAATTAGCCTGCAAAAACGGTTACCCTTCGCCAACTCAGCTTCTTTGATCAACTGAAAATCATCTTCGCGAGAACTCACGATCGGATCATCAGATCAATTGAAATTCATAAGATATTGGTCTCGAGAAGGAAAAGTAATTAAAAACTGTAGGCAACCCCGTGGATGTGGTGCTTAAAGTATTGTCAATCGCAAAAAATTACTTTAATTCTGCTACTTCCGATGGAGTGATCAGATGAAAACGAAATTCACACTGCAGGTTGATTTTAGTATAAACGAAATTCGACAGATTTTTAGCTGAAAAATTTGGATACAATTGTTAGCTACGATAGCTTTAATCGATTTCGCACCAAGAGATCAGTCAATTTTCACATTGCAATTGTGTAGCAAGTACATTTTGGTTTCATTTTGTAAATGATGAATTTTTGTCCGTGCAGCAATCCTTAGAATCTTTTCACCCGTATGACTTACGATGCAATTTAAACATAAAACAAGTCTGATAAATTTTTGGCTTCGGTGCTGGTTCATTTGTATTAAATTTTGTAACTTTTTGAGAGACAAAATCTTCCCCCCTCCCCTGCTTGAAATCACAGTGATTTGAAAATTACAATTACCGTTTCATCGGTTATTGAAAAATCCCACATTTTCCAATACTATTCAAAATAAGGACTTTCAGTTCATTGCTCTTTTCCTATTCGTTTGAGATGCATAGAACTTACTATAGATGGAAATAACACAAATCATTGAGTTTCAAACACAACTATAATATCTTGAAAACTATCATTTTCCGTTAACCTGCTCTGGATTTCAAACATGGCAACAATAAATTATTTTTTCCTAAACGAAATTCATTCGCTTCAAATCAACATATCTATACATACCGAAAACTTTGAAAGACCGTGTTCAATATCCATTTTTGACATTCATTATGACCATAAATAATCGAAACACACTCGAATATTCATACAAATCCAATTATAACTCGTAAAAAAATTGTTAAATATTTAATTAATATTTGCCTGCTAGAAATTTTTATAAACCGCATATTACTTGCCTCCTAGCTCCTGTTGGCATTTCAATTATAAATCAAATACAAATATGGTTTTTGCGTAGCCCGAAAGATAAATTCTCTCTCCCGCAACATTGAAAAAAAAATTAAACAGATTCCAGATCAAACGAAACTGTGATAACCATTTTCATATGAAAATAAATTTACTACTGTTTTATTAATTAATGGAAATGTGGAAATTATTAAACGATTTAAATGTGAATGATCATGTAGCGAGCGCAGCGGTGGGTAGATGAATACAGCTTCATGAATATATCGACCTGGAAACGTATAATGTATCCTACGAGTATGTATGTGTTCGTTTGTGAATGTGAGGTGAAAAAACGTGCGGTCGAAACGCATACAGGCAGCAAAATAAACGACAATCAGTTTTGGTCTTTGGAGAAATGGTCAACAAATTCGATTTTGATTTGACTGAATAAAATTAGTATGAATGTCATGAATGCATTAATTCTAGCGATTTGTTCACTCAGACCAGTTTTTCCAGTGCTGCCAATGTGATTTCACAAAATTATTTAAGTCATCTACCGACATCCTCGGTAATTTTCTGACTCCCAACCTGCCCTGAACAATGCAAAGCTTCCACACTTCGATTTAATTTATGGTTTAAAAATTATTGAACCGCTAAAATCGCTAAAATACAGATTGAATTACTTTGAGAATAAACTTTCCATAACTCAGGCAACCCAGTTCATAAACAGTAGCGTCACCAGTCTTATCCAATTTATGTCTACTGTATTCATCCACTGTTGCGTAGGTGCTACACATTTGAGATTTCAGAAGAGTGCTAAAAATTGAAATTTAAAGACTGGTTAGCTAATTAGTTTTTTTCATTCTTACTTTTGTGGGCTCTACAATCCATATAACAAGATAAACCAAAGCATCTGCATATGGTATTATTTGTGTTTGTTTTCGTTCGTTCGCATGTTGTTTCTTCGTGACGCTACAAGCGCAAATCTATGTTCAGAACTAATTACGCGAACATAATTAAGAAATCGCGAAATTAGTTTAATGTGAGCATACCATGTTTGGCTGATTGGAGAAGTAATTAGTTTCGAAATTAGAAAACAAAGAACAATAGTGACGAAAAAATTACAAGATATATACACTTTGGAACGACTAAGTACATGAGATGTCTAAAGAGCTTTCTGCCGAAACGATCGTTTGCAATTTCACAATGGCTTGCTACATACCTATAATTGTAGCTCGACCGCCCTTATTCGGTTGCTAATAAATTACCAAAATCTCTAGCGCTTGAAATTGGCTAGAAAGTATGATTTTTGAAGAAAAATAGGGGAATTGTGCTAATTTTGAATGCAAGTTCTGACAAACATGATCCTTGTTTAAACCAACCTGCATCGAAGGTATTGTACCATTTCGGTCCGAGAAACCATATGATAGAACGGTTTCTGGGGCTACCACTCGCAAAAGTTTCAAAATTTTAGTTTAGTGAAAATTTTTACTGGTAAAAATTAGTGAAAATGACCAGTGCTGGCAACATTTTATAAGCACTAAAACCAAAACGCTACCCCAACTGCTTGGCGTTACCATTAGCAAAAGCTATGAATTCCGTTCTTACGGGAATAGAGTTTTTTGTGGTTGCTATTTGAAATATGTTTAAAAATTGGAAAATGTAATCACTTGCTACTCGTTTGGCTGTAGATGATGGTAATATGAAAATTTAATGGTAGCATCTGTCGGTTCAAAAATGGCGAAAATGTTCCGATTCTCAAGCAAAATGGTAATTGTTTGGACTCAGATTTACAAATGCTTATGTTGCCAGTTGTCTTCAGTCCGACTAATAATAACTACTCTCAATTACCTTGACAATGACGTTTGACCAATAATTTTTCATGCTATTTCCTTGATGATGATACAGCCTGTTTTTTATAGACTATTGTATGACCTGTTCGAAAGATCTGTCCCCAAAATAAGGAAAAAAAGTAAACCTTAGCTTTAGTTTGACAAGACTCTTAGAGTCTGAAAAACCATAGAAACAAAATTAACACATCGACTGAATATAAAGGAGACGCTATCCATTGTATTAAAGAAAAATAAGGCGTATCGGTCGAAAAAGCATATGATTAATTCATAAATAGTGGCACAAGAGTCACAAAGCTATTTATACAGTCTTTATTTGATTTATTTATTTATTATTATTTGATTTTGTTTTTTTTTGATACAGTGGGTACTAAGTCTGGAAATTTTAATAAATTAATTATAAATAATAATATCTTTCAAATCGTCTCCATTTTTGGTTTTGCGAAAAGGGCTCTGTATAGCATGCTTCGTGAGCCCTGAGTTTTTCTGGTTGTTGCCTCTTTATTTCGGCGCATATGTTCAAGGTTTATTTGCAGATACCTTTTCGTTTAAATAGCCCCGCACAAAGAAATCAGGGGCCGTTAGATTTTGAAGATGTTGTGAACAGTTAATTCCTGATCTTCTCGAAACCAGGCGTTCTCCGAAAATCTCTCTTAAAAGTTAAACACTGTTAAATAGTGACGCCCCAGTAATACTTGATTGAGGGGGCCCGGTAGCTCTGCTCGCTAAGGCGTCAGGCCGAAAAGCGGCGTGCTACGGGACCTGCGGGTTCGAATCCCGCCAGTGCCAGGGCTGTAAGTGTGAATGCGTGTGATTGTCTATGAGGGTGGTAAATGGGCCCAAACTGATGGCCTAATGCTTGCCGCGTTCCCGGCAGCCCTCTTCACTAACCTAACCTAATACTTTATTGAGCAAATCATTTTCGGGTCGAAATTCCAGGCTCTACTGCAACAGTATCCTTCACCCGTATAGTATTCAACTCCATCGCTCTTGAACGTTAACTTTCTACACGTGAAAGATCAACTACAGAACCCTTACGCTGAAAACGATTAAATAAAATACTAGTTGCTGATTCCAAGAGCCTTCTATACAATTGATTTATGAATTTCAAAAGTAATATTGGATAATTTTTGTGCGCTGCACGACAGTAAATTTTCTCATTATGTATCCTCAGCTAGTTCTGAAGAAAAACAAAAGCTAAAAATTATAGACAAAAAAAATAAGCTTTTTCAACCAATTCGTGACATATGGGACACCCGATATAATCTACAACTCCAAAAAGATTTTTGGCTTTGTTAATGTAAAGCAATAAAAATGCAATGTCTTCTTCTCATCAAGAGATCTAAAAAAATTTTGTTAAAAATTTCAAGAAGTGTTCAACCCAGCCAGCGTTCCATCAATCTTTCGATTCCTAGGTGCAATTCGAACAATTTTTGCTAAGATTTCTATCCGATCACAGCTGATTTTGCGGTTCTTACTTCCGATGTCTTATGCGAAATGGAGAAATGTGATCAAATTGATGTGGTCTATACAACAGTCTTTAACAAAGTACTCGACAAAGTTGATCACTCCATTATGATCTAAACGTTGCAGCAGTTTGGTATTGCAAGGCTCTCTCTATATGATTAATATACTCATCGAGGAAAGAGAGGACAGAAACGAAACAATAATGAAGAAAGACGAAAAGAGTAGAAATAATAGGAAATGCTGAATTTGATAAAAAACAGCGAGCCAGTGAATCTATGCTGAACTGATTTAATGACGTCAGATAAATACTGAAAACGACGGGACCAAATTCGAAGTGCAGAAAATGCTGGACAACAGACGAGGAAGTACCAGATAAGAATAACATAAGGACGATTTTTATGTGAGAATGACATCTGGTGACACTCCAAGATGTTTAACGAAAAAATTTGTTTGGCACCAGTAGCTAATCAGCTTGCTTCATAAATCAGCTTGGAGCTTGTGATAATTGTTTACAGATTTTATTAAATTTTAAGTCATCCGGCTATAGAAAACAGGATGAGCTGATAACAGAAGTAAGGTTACTGACAAGCAAAATACAAAGTAAGGTACCAAGAATAAATCCTTGAGGAATTCCGGATGTGGGGGAGAACGCTTTTTTGTTGTTTAATTCATAAATAACGCTAATTTCCTTCGAAAATCATCAGCTTTCTCCATTTACTTAAGTTCCCCACAGAACATTAGTCGCATCTACGTTTCGAGTTCAAAGCCTTCCGATTTTCGGTGGAAAACAAGATCACTTGAATTCCAAACGCAACAACTTCGTGCACGCGTACGTACATATTATACAACTTACGAAAAATCACTTATAACCTCCGAAACGTATAAACTTGCAACTTCATCAAATATTATCTTTTATAATCAGAGCTAGCTTTTCAGCAATATCATTCAAAGACTTTCATGCATTGCGTCTGAGATTATCAGATTAGATAGAAAAATGGCTTTCTCTTTGTAAATTTTCAAACTCAGGGATATGTTACAATGTGAAACTGCCCGAAATAAAAGCTTGCCGATATGATTGTATGTTATTGGCAACTTTAATCCAATTAAGAGCGTTACGACGCGCTGAAATTCAAAATTCAAAAACCAATAATATAGATTTCTTTTCATGGCTCAGTAAATGAATGCACATATTGACTAACTCTTATATGAGTAACCTTACTATTTGGCAACAAAGTCAGTATCTGTAGCATAGTGTATATTTTTACTTCCGATATAGGTGATATGTTTGTTATTGATTGATATCATCAGATCGCTGAAAATTTAATCCATACATTGCTACTTAGCAGGAATACGGGAATATTCTAATTGAGAAGACGTTAACCAATAAACCCAGTGAAAGAACGAACATCAGGCTATTTAAAAGTTCGGCAATTTATCGGGGAAATAAGTAATATGAAAATATTTTGGCGGTCGCAATAGGTTCGTGATAGACATTCATAGAAAAATGTTTAGACACTAGTATTTTTAAAGGAATCAATCGACATTAACCACTGCTGTCCGAATATCACTGCTTGCAATCGACGAACACGTCCAAGATAAGTTGCAGAGAATATACACTAACAAAAAATATGAAGATAATATGCCTCGTGTGATGTTGAAAACCTGTTCAACAGAAATGGCTGTAAACGCTTTCCTTTCTAATTATGTAGGTTTGATTTGTGTATCGGATGACCACGTCGAGTTCACGTTGCATATAACGTCGAATTCATTACGTGTAGTACTGACAATTGAACTATATAATTTTAAATCGAAAGATTTACAAGGACCTTAACTAAGAGTGGTCATTCACCAGCTGTTTCACTTTAAATCGACTCATTCTAAGTCCTATTACTCATCTTAAGTCGCATTTGCGTTTCTAATATATTTCATCTGTTACTTTCGTTTTTATCAACGATGTGGCCCCATAACGGCGACAGCCAAAAAGCACATTACTGATCAATAAATTCAGGTTGATATCTCATACTCAAATTTAGTTGGGACATGTGAACTGAAGAAGGCAAGAATCGAAAGAAAAAATAAATCAGAGAACAAGTGAAGATTGAATTCAAACAGTCTATCTCCATGTCGGTCGTACCATGCCACTACCACCGTCATCGCCTCGCCATCAACATCACCTAGCGGCATGTGAATGTGTCCAGTTTAGGCTTTTCTGTGTTTTGTTATCACGAACTGGTTTTTACATTTTGATATTTGGACATTACCTTTTGACAACGGCAGATACCACTCATAAAAAGCATTCCGAGCTCGAAGAAGAAGAAAAACATTGAAAAGAATCTCAAAATTTGTGTCTCTGATGAACTTCTTCATATTTCTTCACGGTGATCATTATATGGCCATCAGGCTTTGTTGTTGCTGCTGCTGCCGCCGTTGGAGTCACGGGGGATTCAAGGAATGGCTGGTAGTGCCGCCCGAACTCGTCTTCTCGTTGAAGACCTTACCAGCTAGCTGGCTAGCTAGCCCTTCCGAAACAATCTGAGCACAAGCACAAGCCACGGTTACGCTGAGGCACAGCTCGAGTAGCAGCTATGCAGATGAAAAGAAATTAATACCAATTTCAAAATTTATGTCATAAATTTTCAGTTGGTTAGTGGCAGTAAAAAACATGAATATAAAACCCGAAAAAGATGTTGTTCGGTAGTCCCGAAGCCGCGCGTCACTCGCCCTGTCACGCGGTAGAGTTAAAATTATTCGAAATATCTGAGAAACTAATAAGAAATAGTATTACGATTGTAGGCTACTGTTTAATAGGGAAGAGAAAGAGCTGTAGAGGTGTCTTAACAGCATGCCGCATCTGGTTAGTTAATGTTTCATTATTTATACACTGTTTTGTATTTTATTTGAAATTGGTCGTTTTTGCCTTGCCGATGATCAACTGTGTAGAATCCACTAGTGGTTCTTATTGGCATGCAATCGTTTTTTGCTGTTCGCTACCCGTACATCAACGAGCTTTATTTAGATTTTATTTTATTTATTGCTTGTATTTCCAGTTAGCTAATTTGATTTTTTTTATGTTCGTGTATGATTGCAAAGTAGCACTGCGACTTGTTTTTTCGTTTGTAACACAAAGACATTTCGAATGAAACTTGGTTTCTCTCGAAGAAGTGGCATTCCGAAACCGGAAACTGACACTTTGATTTTGGGGTAGAGGAGAATGAATGTAGGGTATGTGGGTCGATAAACAAATGATCGAATCTAGATGATCGGCTGGCAGATACATTGCTATTTTCGCACGATCATTTTACCCTTACGATCGAAAATTAGATTAAATGTATTTTTTTGTGTGAGTCACCTCACAGTAGATATTTATCAAATGTCAGTTAAGTCAATTTGTTAAAACATATTGTTTGGAATGTGCACTAACATGTTCATGCCTTATTTTGATGAATTATTGGGCTAAGTTGAACATTAATGTGTGGCTAGCTCCGACTTAGAGCTTTTATATTTATTTCTTTTAATAACTTCGTTTATAACTTCTATGCAAGATTTGCATCCATTGGTACCTTCATTACTTTATCCAAATTAATTACTTATTTTTTTCATTTTAAGTGTTTGGTCAGAACTCGTGTGTTCTCCTTAATTACGTTATGTAAAAATCTTCTAGCATAGTTGTACCAAAATACTACCTACCTCTTTTATAAATAAAAAGAACAGTAAGGGTCCTAGAGTACTACCTTGTGGAACACCAGACGTGGTTCCAATTTCAGGTACCGCGAAAGAATATACGTTGGATTAGATTCGCCAAGTAAGAGTCAACCCAGTTCAAAATCAAGTTAAGGAATTGAAGGGAATGAAGCTTCGATAGGAGTATAGAGTGATCAAGATTATTAAAAGCTTTCGTCAATCTTGTGTAGGATTGACAAAAGCCTTTGATAAGCTTGAGAAAATTATAAAATTAGCAAATTCTAGAGAGGTGGCTATAATAGACAGACCTTTCATAAAACCATTCTGATACGGCGTCATAATAGATTTGCGATGCAAGACAACGCTATAAACTTAAAAAGCTTTGAAAGACATATTCACAAGCATAGAAATATGAGTTGTTAGATTATTGTCAAATCTATTTACAATTGCGATCATGGTTTTTAGCGTGAAAATAAGCTATATTTTTTTAATTCAAATACACAAAAACATAACTTACGCAGTGTTTTTTTCAGCACTGTCAGTAGACGGGCTAATATTCAACCACCAGCTATTTTGAAATTCAACTTATGTGGTTGTGCTATAAATAATATTTAATGCATGGGGTTAAAATAACCCCACGTTGTACGCCAAATGTTAAAAGAAGATAAAGTTTCAAAAGGGCAAAGCAATCCCGTTTTTCTGGTCAAATTTGGATCTCTTCCATGAGCTCTGAATCTTATTTTGATTTGATGTTATCTGACAAGATGTCTTGATTTTCGCAATGTCAAAATACTCCATACGAAGAATGAACAGCATACCAAAATAATTTTTAATGCCACCGAAACTAATGATCACATTAAAATTTGACGTTCAAATAAATTGAACTTCCCTTCGAAATATTTCGCGTAAATGTATGGATATAAAATGAAATTATCGATCGCTGCTATACATCTTCTATGAAAACGGAAACATCCTCGCATTGCATATGTATGTAGTATTGTAAATATAAATTTTTACTTGCTGAGAACAAGATACTCATCGTGGATGATTGATCGTAGCAATAAAATGCATTCGGCTACCGTTCAGTGTAAATACTTTCGTTTGATCTTTTTCCCTTAATCCTCTATATGCAATCAATCTTTGTTTTGAATGCTCGCCGTGTTGTTGTTTGCAGGCTCAAAGGAAAACTCGAAAATTCAGTTGCGAACATTTACATAGCAAATTTTGAATTGAAGTTGCATTTGGTGCGTGGCAACCGTATTCTCACTTAAAATAAATGCAGGAAACAAAGTGGGCTCTTGCCTAAAATGCATCGAATCTCGCGTCTTAGCTGGTTTTCACCATTCCTTTCAGTGAAGTGTTTCATGTGCAAAATTGTTTCCAAGGCCCATCTGAGGCGCGTGGATCACGTAGGCTCAAGAAGTTGGGACGCACCAGCATCTCGCACATTTAGACTACATCAAAGTAAGAAACATATTAGCATCAATGCCAATCCGGATTAAGATTTATTCTCAAGTTTTAGTAGCAAACAATTATCCGATACATATCGCAGCCTAATAATGTAATCTGCGTGTAATTCGATAAACACCTCGTTCGGCAAAAGCATCGTCGCCCGAACCACCACAACTGGCCGAGACCTAATTGATGATCTCGTCGTCGTTGGGGTGCTTCATTATCGAAATTTATTGATAGGTGATCCGAACTTGCGCACACCACAGCGTACATACAATAAAAGCATCGAAACGAGGAAATCCAGTCACAAAATCATGACGCGGACCGCGAATAGATTGTCCGGCTCGTAAATATATGAGATATGCATCTGGCTCAGCCACGCTCAATATATCAAAGGTGATCATTTTACGGTTCCAGATTTAAAGGCAACATCGTTTTAGAGATCGTTAATCAAAATCTCCGGTTTTACGATTGCTTTATGGCTCTGACGAGCCCCAGTGTCCGGCCAGATGGACCGAGCGAAACGAACGTAAAGCCGCCAGAAAAACAATATGCATAAATAATAATTGTGGAAAACACACAGTCGCACAATTAACCTAATCAATCTCATTTTGTTTAATTACCATAAACAGAAAAAAGTGGCATAATAAGCGAGAGACCGTGGAAAAAAGCCCGAGAAATGAAAACACGGCACACAGAAGTTAATCAAATGTCAATGCCGTAAATCATATTGGTCAATCTTCATGCCTCAATTAATATTCATATCAGAAACGTAAAATCCTTATAACTCGGGCACAGAAATTACGGAAAGAAAGCAGTCGCAAGCATCAGCAGCTTGCATCTACACGTGTATGTACCCATAATTAAGTAGCCATTACAAATTCGACAAATTAATTAAAATCTCCACCAGGAGGGACCATGAATATGTATGGATAAAAAAATACCTTAAAAACCGTTGCTCTCCCGTCGATTTCATGCTACTCGAAGTGACCGGAATGTAAAACCGCATTTATGATAAATGTAGGGAATAGGTTCATAGACCTTCAAGCTTTCCATTCCGCAGGCACTTGTGAGCGAGGAAAAAAGCGACGAATCTAAAGAGCCGATCGCGAAAACGGTAGCTAGATATTGCTGTCAATGTTAACAGCATTCCATTTAAGTGGATATTAATATTTCATATGCTAGTGCCTGGTTTTTGTGGGAGATGGTTCATCGGGAATGAGCGTTCTGGGAGCAAATCCAATTTTTTTTGCGTACTAACAGTTTTGAATTCGTCTTAATTAGGTGCCCCGTCGACTGAGCAATTCCATGTCGTAGCTTAGTGGATGATTAGTGCATAATTGATTGAAGTATCTGAATCTGGGCTATTCTAATTTGGATCTATAAATATTTTGGGTCCTGAAACGGACGTTCGACAGATGTCGTATATTCGAGATTGCATGCTTACGGGAAATTTAGTGACGTCAGAGTCGAAACAATAATTTGCGCTTTAATATCATTCGAAATAGCTGAAGCGATCAAATATTTGTTAGTGGGCTTTTTTAATATCTAGCGCGCATATTCAATTTATACAATATCTGCCGCGTGAAGCTATTATGGAAGTTGGAACGTGTTTCGCGAAAATATTTCGATTTCGCTGTTTCGAGTGACTACATTATTCAAAATGTTTTTTGAAAAAACGAAATCATTTCGAAATTCATATTCATAATGCAAATTTATCTCATCCAACCATTTGCAAAACCAATAATCGTGCGTTTTAACACGCGTAGTAACCAATGAATTTTTAAATTTGGGACGGAATTCTAATCAATAGCATGCGCTAGATCATTCATCCAGTCTTGCACGTGACACGCTCAATACAAGGCTGCTCATTTAGACTTTTCGACATTTCCGGGCATAAAAATCTTTCTGTTATCTTAGGCTATACTGCTGAGCCACCTACAATAATGTCGCCCGAGATCACGGGACAGTTTTTAAAGCAAAACTGCACTGCAGAAAAAATCAGGATCGTGCTGGAACAAAGGCGAATTTTGTCATTTGTTCGTATCACGTAATCGGACCATACTACTAGCCATTTATCTTCTGCTTCGCCAAAAAACACAACTACTACAGATGTATGCGAACTCGCACAAGGTCGTCACTTAGATAGGCCAGTAGCATTATTCTTTCGAAATATGTTTTAACGCTCCCGGTTTTTATGCAAATATTACAAAGCAAATCGAGATATACATATATTCCGAAAAAAAATCTCTCTGGCTACTATTAAAAATTTTGACATCCATAAAACTGCTGAGAATTTTTTCACTCGAACTAGAAAAATTACCGATTCAATGAAGTGGTTTCTCGGGCGTCGTGGTGTTTTATTGATCAATAATGTCAAACCTCTTAGTAAATTCTATAAAATATTCACGGCTTTTGTACGCGAAGAACAGCAGTGCTGCCGTTTTTCCATTAATTCAACTGTCGTGATAGTGATGTTGTTGTTGGTGTTGCTGTTGAAATTCTTTCTGAAGAATGAATGCTATAATTTAAATGTGCTCTAGCAAACGAAAAGGAAGATAATAAATTTGATATTTTATAGGGATTTCGATTTCTAGATTTTCCTAGAGGAGGTATAGGTTTTTTTTTTTGAATGCTTCGTTTTATTTTTTGTGCAAATTCTCAATTGCTGTGGGAATATGATTTCGACAAGTGATGTTTTCATGAGCCCCTTGGGATTTTAATTTAATTTCTGATATTTGTAAGGTATGTATCCCAAATGTAGGGTATATATCCCAAAAACCTCGAGGAACTATCCTTGCTGAGCTTAAATATACCAAATTGCTTCTTTGTATATGTAAGCTAAAGCCAATTCGAAAAATTTCAAAAAGATGCCGAGAATGTTTTATAGTGTGTTCTTAATGCGTTAATATGTAATGTGTTCTTGATAAATATATTAATATTTATAGCGGGTTCCTAATATCGTTTATCCGTGTTCTCAATATCAGATGTCTGGCAAAATTAGAAACACCTGTTACAAACGAAATGTTTGTTTAGCACACCATACCTTTTGCATTTCATATGATTAATACTTTTCCTACGACAAAGGACAAAATACTAAAAACGGGGACAAAGACACATACAATAATTTTTTTTTTAAACTGAAAAGCTGTATAAAATTAATAGTAAACCTATTATAAGTACGCTTACATTACCCTCTAGTACAAAACCTCGTTATTCACTGTATCACGAAATTTGTAATTTCAGTTGAAGCATGTAAAAGACTTAACCTATAGCTGCCACGTGAATTAGCTGAAAACGTATTTTTGCAAAATTCACAGGTAGTATTCATAGAATCAGATTCACTTCCTTCTCTTAGTTCTTTAGCCTTATTGCTAGCTAGCTCTTTTTCGTTTGTGTTGTCTCACTGAGAACTATTTTGGCATTTAGCTGTAAAAAATCTTCCTACTTTTTGTTATATATATCATTTGTTATGTATATCGTTTCTCCTGGAGGTAAGCAAAAGCAACGAATAAAAATATACGTCAGTTCGCGCGAAGGGTATAGTAAATATTGAACGTGATCGATCAGGATGAATTATTATTTCGAAGCAGCAGCTTAGAGCCGTGGTCAGAATGCATAGGACAACGTATAATCTTAAACAACAAATACTAATCGAGGAACATTCAGCAGGATCCAAAGACGGAATTTGCAACAGTGATCAGCAATTACTGTATTCGTAATAAGGAGTATGAAATTTAAACAATTAAGAACGGGTAAATTTACGTTGAATGTGTCCTATATCCAAGGTAGGGGGACCAGAATTGACAGCAATTTTCTTGGACACTACGAACTAAAGAAAAAAAGCAGTCCGTCTCAAGTTAAGAAGTAACCAAAAGGATGGCAAGATTTGAGGACAAAATCAGAGAAACGAGAATCCTTGGATATGATATGCGATCTCGATCGAACTTAAGTTTAGAATCTAAAAACGTGTTAGTCTTTAGTTATCTACAATAGTGAGAGGGAAATCATGACGAGAGTAGGACTTTAAACGAAGCAGTTTACCCGAGTAAGATAAAAGATGACATATTGATATGGTCAAGGCAAGTGAATTTCCCAAGCACCAATCATCCAGAGCGCAAAGATCGTTTGAGGTTAGAGACAATCGTTGAGAGATTGAAATGTGTAACTGATAGATGGTCATTAATAAAAACAGTGAATGGGCCTTTTTACACTTGTATTCTTGATGCACTCTTGAAACTGGTTTTACAACAATCAACATTTCCACACTTGTATTCTTCAGCAACGGAACCGTTCATATACCGATTATGCATAGGAATATGTGCGTGTTGTTATTTTCCCATTTCGATATGAGTGTTTCATGAAAAATTCCTGACCCGTGAACTATGTTTATAGTTGTGTTAGTTATTTGCATCAGTTTCAATCAGTTTCAAAAGTGATGAAAAATTCTCTCCAAGTGCATCACATTTTGTAGAGATTTCCCCTCGATTGTTCTGCCTCTTGCCCAGAAAACCGGTTATAGGACTGCATCAAGAATACAAGTCTAAAAAGGCCCAATAAGAGTGATCCAAGAAAACAGAATGCGAAAGACGATTGAGAAAGCCCATTTACAGTACAAGTACGATCAGAAATATAGGAGATAAATCAAGATACGAAGGCATTGGTAACGCCAAAACACAGTAGATTCGGAAAAAAAAGGTTGTGATCAACAGAATCAAATGCTTTTGAAAAATCAGTGTAAACAACATCGACCTGTTTCCGTTGATCGAAAACAGATGCGCCCAAGTTGGAGAAGGTTATAAAGTTAGGTGTGGATGATATGAACTTAATGAACTTATGCTGCTCAGAAGCAAAAGAGGGATGTAGGACAAAAGCAGGAAGAAAAGAAAATGTAGTTTTGGTCATCAAATTTATGAATCGGTAGAGGAGACTTCCATTGACACAGAAAGGAACCAGAGGAGAAACTCAGATTAAAAATAATAAGGAATGCACATCAACGGGAACAGTGACTTCGGCAGCTAATTTGCATAGCATCCGGACCACTACTAGCATTTATATTTAGTGAAATGAGTATAAAAGCGGTTTCTAAAGGATTAGTTTGAAAGTATCGAAAATTTGGAAAATCAGCAAGAGAGGAAACATAAAGGGAGACTGAGGATTGCTGGAAAAATAATAAGGAAAGCTATTCGGTAAAGAGTTCAGAAATTTAATGAGGGCTGCAGGTAATAAAATCATTAAAATGCATTGAATCAGAGAAACGATGAAAATTTTTGAAGCAACGGATATAGTACACATAAACTCAACAAACATATAAACTATAAACTCAATGTTGGTGAAAAAAAATCACGCTTGGCTTGACTACCAATAACGTTTCCTGCAAAGCATAACTTTGAGATTTCCAAAAAGTCTTCATCTTTCAGGGCAGATACCACACCAAACGGTAACCAAGGAGTCCCTTTGCGTGGTCGACTGGCAGGAGTAAATCGTGAAATTAAGAAGAAAAAAATTAAAAGTTCATTCATAAAGAGAAAGTTTGATGAAAAAAAAATTCTTCAAGTTGATTTCATTGTCCATGTCCACAAAGTCAGCTTTATAATAAATGAAATGTAAGGGTCTAAGGAAAATTTCAGTGACTGAGAAAGTCGATCGACATCGTGTAAGGTGTCTAAGGAAAATTTCAGTGACTGAGAAAGTCGATCGACATCGTGATCGAAAGTGGGGAATAGTGCGCATCAGAAGGAACATAAAATGCGGAGGCAGCTTTAGGGCAATGTTATAGGAGGGGATGTTCGAGAGGCCAAAATCCAGTATTTTTTAATTGGAATCGGAAATGGAGTCTAAAAAACGAAACATGCGGACAAAAATTAATCAGCTAAGATATCTCGAACAAGACTACACAAATTAAAGTTACCACACATTAATAGCAATGTAAAGACAAAGATATTCAAGAAATATTCAGAAAATTTTTAAAGAAAGGATCATAGACGCAGAAAGAAGAATTAAATAGGGCATATAAAGAGAAGAATCAGAATTTCGAAAATAACTTTGGTGGCATGAAGCACAATACACTTAACAGGTGGATACGGACAGAAATCAATACAGAGTAAATCCTGAAGAGATTTGCGGATGGCAGCAAAAACACCACCACCATCACTTTAAATCGTTAACAATCGACCACGATCACGACAAAAGATATTGTGAAAAGGAAAGAGCTTATTATTATAAATACCGTCAGTAGGCCAAGTTACAGTAAGACCAATGATATGATCAGAAGCTGAAGAAGTAAAATAACACATATTAAGTTCTGATAACACATATTAAGAGTTGATGATGAATGATTAATGTGACCAACTATCTAAAATTAACCATCAATGATAGGTGGCATAGTTGCTGTATCGATCACACCTCAACGAGTAGTTGAGGAGCCCGCTCAGTATTTGAAATAACTACTAAGGAACTATGAACCTCAAATGAAGTCAGTTGTCATGGTTGCTACTCTGATGTACGCTTTGCTTATGAGTTTGGCGACTTGGCAAAACGCCGAATCTCGCCGCCATTACTGGAAATTCACTTCTTAGGAAAAGAAAAATTAAAAAACCCTAAAACTCTAGCTATCGACAATGACTGTTTAGTTCTAAAACCAAGTTCGACCAGTAATATCGGCTGTTTCCGAAGGTTGTTCCTTAAGTAAAGCTAAAAAGCGCTTTGTTTTAGGCCATTTCGAGTCGAACCAAAATTTTTTTTTGCATTTCCCAGCAGCGTTTCGTTTCCCCCAAATCATTTTTTTTTATTTTTGATAACAGCCTTAATTAAGCACTATCAATTGCTGCTATCACTTGAAATATACTTGCCACTGGTGCTGATATTTTGCCAAAATGTTTGATAATGTTTTTGAAATATTGCAATACATATTCTGATCATTGTGAACGTCCTGGTAAAAAGTTACACATATTTTTGGGGACATATTTTTAGGTAAAACATAAAGTTTTGATGGTTTCCCATTTTGCTCAATATAAAGTGTACTGAGAATAAGTAAGTAAACTGTTTCCATTTTCTTAGGAACAGAATTTTAACACTGGCGAACAGTTAATGAAGGCAATGAAAATCGTCAAATTTGGCTGATTAGTTATTTTACTCTTTTTCCAGCTTTGGTATGTAAGGGTTTAGCAGAACTACTTATTGTACACGCAAAATCCAGCTGAAGTTTTAAAAAGCATGTGCATGGCGAGTCAACATTGTGGCTAAGATCACATTTGAAATGAAAGAAACTTCGTAGTAAAGTAAACTTCCCAAACTTACTAGTGGAAATTCTGCGGGATTACTCTTGTAGAGCTTATTCTCGCTAATCAGTTATTAGGAAGTTATATGTTAGAGCTCATTTCGTTCAAATATACTATGAAACGTAAATGCCAATTTTGGTTCAAATTTCAATCTGCCCCCTCTCTTTTGAGACACGTTTGCTTTTGGGACCAATGTCATGGCGATGGACTTAGATTGGAAGTAACAGTAAACATAAATTTGCAGTACAGCCGTTCTAAATATATGTTGCACGGCCCGCATGATGCATGCCACGCATATTGCATGCAACCCCTTGAGGAAAGTTCACTTTTATACAGCATTTAGGCCAATGTATTCGTTTAAATGATATTCTTCTCCTCAATTACCTGCATCTCACCATCTACCCGAAACTCATTTTTTCTTACCCCAACACTTTTCCCGGTATTTCGATTATCTCGAGCAAGGATTAGCTTATGACAAAGGAACATCTTTACAAATCTCTAATCCTTAGCCTTCAAAGTGAAATCATTGCTGTATGTACTTACTCATTACTTGGCATGTACATGAAAACCATAAGTACCCGAGTTTTTCGAAAAATTTCATTATTTTTCTTTCGGCTTGTCGTTGGTTTGGAACGTCATCGTCTTTTCAGATAATACCAAATTTAAAATTAGCTCGCAAATGTCTATTTTCAGCGATGTGTGTTTCTTTCATAATCTTCTACTGTCAATAAAGTGCGTTCTGGTGAAAATTGTTTTTGCTCTGACTGTGGTGGCTGAAGTGAAAATTCCTGTTTTAAGGAAAAGGGATGATGACGAAAGAAAGGACAAGAATGAAAAATGCATGTTTAAATCCTAATCCAAATTCAAAGTGAATTCGCCGACTTTTCTTGTACGTTGTCTGTTGTGCTGCAGACAACAAAAATGGAAACTAATATTGTACTCAAACTCAAAAGACAAATTTGTCACCAGCATCGTGGAGTGAAAGGAAAAATGCACAATGTTTCATAGAATAATTGGGAAACCTCATACATATAATCTTCTGTGCAATGAGCGTTGTGTGCTACTTTTCGAAGTAAATTACACGATTCAGTGAACTTTTAGTGGTTTCGAGAGTAGAACTTCTTAATTCTCTTGTGTGCTGCCGAACCGATGGCGGTTAGGATTCCTAAGTTCTGTCAGGGGGAAACTCGAGAAGCAGACATGAGGCAATAACAAGAGGTACCTGGTAAGAGTAGTCGAAAATTAATTTCGCATCTGTCAATTATTTTCCAATGATGCAGTCTCGTTTATCTGGGTGTTGTGTAGCTAAGAGGCCACAAGTACCCCGGGCTGTTATGGAGGGCGGACGTATTACAATGATATGTCAAAATTTCAATCAGATGCAACACGAAGGAAAAATGGCCCACCCGTGCAACTGGAAGATCCTATCGACGCCTATTTAACATCGAGTTTTTGGATCGAGCGCCGGACGTTGCTCTTCGTTCGAGATTTGACGCGAACGATACGATCGATTAAAGCATGTGTGATCTTGCAAGACAGAAATTAATGTGGTAATATGTGATGTTTGTGTCAGATCTGTCAATAGATTTTCAATTGACTGGATATCCATGTTGGTCCAGTCGAGAGACGATTAACCTCATTATATATATAATTAAATTTAGGAGTAAATATTTGAAATTCAAAATCTAACATCTTATTTCATTTGTATTTCAGGTCTATAAGGAAACCAAAATAAAATTTCCTGCCGTGGCGCTGCACACAAGCGAAGCCTTTATGGCGGGCTTTTTAAAAAGCGGCGAACTGGGACCGCATGGATATGGGGCACCACATCCGCATCATACCGTACCGCATGGGCCTCTACCACCTGGTATGCCCATGACGTCATTGGGGCATTTCGGGCTCACACACGGCCTTGATGCTGTTGGGTTCCCCCAAGGTATGTGGGGTAAATATTCCGATTTTTTACTATTACTAGATTGTACGCTAACTGTAAGATAAAGAATATTACATTGAATAGTAGAATATTTTATTGTATTCAATGTAGCATTCTTGTTAGAACAAACGAATGAAACAAGATAAGATTGAAAGCAATAAACTTTGACGGATTCATTTACGGGAATTCGTATGATTGATAAACATTTTGGTCGTCATTGATAAATTAAATATGATAGGGCTTGGCAAATGAATTTTGTTTTGTTCGTTCATTCATTGTAAAATTATACCCAAAGTTTGTTTTCCACGAAGGTGGCAGTTGTCCTAAAATAGTAAATTTATCAGAAAATTGTCAAAGAGTTAATAATATTTAGCAAGGTATTTTTTAAAGCGTTATTGAAATTATAAAAATTAAATACTCCAAGAAAACTAAATAGTTTTGTGTAATAAATAAATGATCAGGAATAATTTCCAATAATTTTCCCTGTTTTTGGGGAAAAAAATTATGTATGCCAAATAAGTTGGTTACACATACATATATGTAGGTTGAACATGTCATTGAAAAGAAAAACAAGTTGCTTTTACTCTATTCAAACTGTATGTTTCTATATTGATCCAAATGAGTGGATAAAATGCATTGTTAATACAAGGACATAAAAAGTTACAGACTTATATAAAAAAAAAGTTAAAACAATTCTTAAATGACAAGGAGATTCGAGTCATAAAATATTGCTAGAACCATCTAGTGATAATACCAAAATTAAAATGTGTGAGTAATTTGTTGTCGCCATTTCATAATAGTGATTTTTTGAATGACTGATTATTTGGAATGTTCTGGAGTTTCTTTCCGTCCATCAGAAGTTGTTTTTGTGTTTTCCGATGTCCTTAAAATTTAAGTAGCTCAAATTTGATATTTTCTAACAAACCCACTTGCTGTTAAATAAAGTCTCAGGCTCGGGATTTGTGACGTCAATTTACTTAGATTTCATGTCAAACAAAAAGTTTTATTCTTTTACTTTAATTGTCTTCTCATTCAAGGTGTAAATCAAATATAATAATATCCTTTTCAAATTCAGTGCAAACAAATATGCATTCCCAATTGCATCAAATCAGTATTTATTATTAAAAAAACCACAAAGAGTTTGAAAACAGCAAATATATTCTTTTTTATCAAGTTTCCCAAAATTGATTTGAATGAAATCTTGTCGGACTACTAAAGACAGACATAATAAAAGTAAAGAACCTCCACTACAGCCCTTTTATGGGGTTGAAATCGGCAAGGATTTCATTTGCAATCATTGTGTATGAGTATGAAGTGATAAATTCTATGACTCATCCAATTTTGATATGACTCAGCACCTAGTTAAAAGCTAGGTTAACTCGAACCCCGGCGTGTGCTCATGGGTGTATTCGAACCATGAACTACACACACTACCTACCGGTGCTCTACCCAATCAGCTTTGTAAGTTTCAGCTGTGCTTAATGCATTCCGCAAATTAATGCACCAGCTTCTAAAGTTGAAAGTGATGAAATAGTTAAAAACAGGTGGCATTTTATTGTCGAATTAATTCATCAACTAACATGTACTAGTTCGATAATCTCACAACATAGTAAATCGTCTAGACTCAGATTTGATCCAGATCCAGAAAAAGCTGATCGAAACTCGAACGTTTGGATTTGAGTCCAAATATTCACACGAGCGCTTCAAGTTGCTAGTTTCGAAGTAGAGTTCAGAATTTAGATTTTCAAAATAGCGGCTTCAAAATGGCCGATTCCAAGGAGGAAAAATTGACAGACTCAAATGAGAATTCGTTTAAAAAACATACTGTTGTTATTTCTGATTTGACCATTCCAATTTAATTATCTTTATTGAATAAAATGGATCTGAAAAAGATGAAAGTCAAAATAAATCGCGGTTTTGAAGAAAATGATAGAATAAGTAAAACTGCATATGAATTCATTTACTACATTTTTGGGTCTAACTTATTATAGGATTCGTGCACAGAGTTTTAGAAATACAAACCAGTGATATTAGTGAAAAGTAGAAACTAAAAACTGGCAAAATTTCATTCAAATCTGTGTTCGTCTCCGATTCCCAAGATTTGTCAACATTTTTGATTAAATTGATATTTTCAAGAGCCGTAGGAGGCAATAAAAGTTGAATGGCGCCTTTGAAATGCTATTACTCTTTCTCGGCTGAATATTGCCAGGGCTTGTGAGTCGTTGAAATACATCTTGTATTTTATCCTCTCTGGAAAATTCCCCAGCAAACCTTTCGCGAAATGCTTTGATGTCTTTGTTTCTCGACTTTTCAGCATCTTCAGATAACTCGCCAATCGGCAAAGGGGGTCCACTCTAAAATTAAATGCCCGTGTGAACAGCTGTGGACATCATCTACCACGGATACAATTCAAAATGGTTTTATGTTGTACTTGTCTTGAAAACATCGCCTCTGAATCCATTAGCTATAACCTGCAATAAAAAAACCTGTCATTTTCGCATCAGCTCTCCATCTACGCTGGCGTTTCGAGCATAGATCGAACTGTCTCTATAAAAATCCCCTGGTTGTGCTATCATTATTTGACCTTGCTAAATCAACTTTTAACCCTAATTTATGTTTGAACTCTTTTCGAATCGCTGTATAGCGAAATTTGATCATCACCTTATGTTTTAATGGTTTGGCGGCTAACATGCACTGAAAGAAAAACTCTTGGTTGGTTCAACTATTTTTAATAGTATATTGCAACGATTCATTCAAAATCGTTAAACGAACTACGGAAAATAGTTATTTTTATTATGTTAATATAGTTAATTTAACGATATAAAAGTAGTTGGTTCTGGTTGTACAAAAAATATCGCAACGTTAATGAAATCAACTGTTTTAATTGTTTCATAACCACGAAAATTAGTTGATAAATAGAAAAATTTTCATCAATTCACTCAAAACTTCAACGTTTCGAATTATCAACTGTTTTTATGGTACTTAAACTACTTCGCAATAGTTGATTTCATCAAACGTAATTCAGTGAGCAACGTCTTTGGAATTACTCTACGCAAAGTAGAATGGTTTCAACATTTGGATGTTTTTCATGCTCCGAATGAAATTGTTTACCAACCACGCGTCATGGTGCATAAAAGTAATCAACAATTTTCTTATGGTTGTTTTAACTATAGCCCTAGTTGATGCAAAAACAACTAAGGCAAACTGTTGATTTTTTCATACTCCTCATACTCATACTCCTATTCTATCATAGAAGTTTCATATGCTACATGGCAAAATTGTGTTCGGTTTGCTGTTCGATATAATTCATATTCATGTTATGCGCTGAAGCCTTTATATTTCCCTTCTTCTATTCACAAAATATAAGTCTTCTGTTTGCAGATCACTGTTATAAAACAGGGAGTCCCGAAAACGAATACGATTGTCCCAATGCCAGAAATTGTTTAGCAGTTTCAATTGTTTTCATAGATGCTGCAGCTATGCATATGAACTCAATTTCACGTCTCACGTCCTGTTTCTATTTAAGGCTTGGATGGATTATGTTGCCATGGTTTATGGCTTATCAATGCTCCTCTAATGATACAAGCATTTAGAGAAAAATATACCAATACATCGTTACCGCCTGAACCAGTACTTTTTTGCACCACGGACGTTGTTTATCAACCACGCGTCATGGTGCATAAAAGTAATCAACTATTTTTTTATGGTTGTTTTAACCATAGCCCGTAGTTGACGCAAAAACAACTAAGGAAAATGGTTGATTATACCAAGATTTTTCTTTCAGTGTGTAAACTATCTGCCACTTTGTTGCTAGGTTTGCCTCTTCGCCCGACAACGCTTGCCAATCAGGCATCTTGACATGCAAATCGAAATCATCACTTTTGAATCGTCTAAAGTTTCCCAACGAACACAACCGACTTGCCTTAGTACATAGTCACCGTAAGTTTCGACAAGGAGACAATGACTTTGGCTTGCGTTTTTCGTTTGATTGAAAAATAACCAAAATGCGTGCCGTAAATTCACTCTATTTGGGTTGAAACCAGACATGTTTGCGAAAAAAATATATGGCTAACATGGAAGTGTATGAACATCTATGACATTTTGATAAGTACCGTCATAGCAGCGAAATGACATAAGAACTTGCACTGTGAACACAGTGGCGTGGCGTTCATGGAAGCAAGGGAAGCATTGCTTCCCTTACATTTGGCTGACATAGATTTTAAATTGTTTTTTTTTTCGAAATCGTGAAATAATCGCGTATTAGCATTTATAAAAAAAAAATTCTCAAATCAAATTGTGAACATCTCACACAGTTGATCTGGTAACGCCACAGAATGAAAATAATGAAAGCACAACCACGGCTTGGAAGCAACGTAAAAATTGCATCTACGACCATTTATTTGACCACATATAGACTAGACTGTGACGTCATTAAAAAAAAATGTCTTCATATGATCTGTTTGGAAGCAATGAAAATGTTGCTTCCGAGGGGAAATTATCTTCTCAAGAGAGAGAGAGTCAGAGCGGAGCTCCGAACGCATGACTATTGGTGGAACATATTCCTGCGTTCCCCTCACTAGTAGCAGGGTAAATTGTTATTGCTATCATTTTACTTTGCTTGTACAGATTTTTGTGAATGAAGAATACTTGCTGTGAGCGAGTTTGAGTTACGATATGTGAAGAGCGTTGCCAGAGGCAGTGGATTCAATAAGTTGTTATTTTATGTATTGAATTTATGATTTATATTATGACATTATATTTTTGTATGTTCTATTTTTGTATGTTCAATTGGCGAAGACTTTTAGTCACTTATAGCTTATAGGATTTGGTAGTAATAGGTGAAATTGTAGACTATAATTGTACAGGATTGAATGTATAAAATTACTGTGTAAAATTGCATGATACTTTTAATTGATATTTGAAATAGTGAAAGATTGAAATAGGTGAATGTGTTCACTTGTTCTGTGGGTCAAAATATTAGAATTCGTCAACTTATTTAAATTTTATTTCATTGAATCTCGGTAATTTGCTGAAAAATAGGACATCATCAACCAGGACCGATCAAAACCGAATTTGAAAATTGTCTCTATAACAAAGAGGTATACCTACTCGACAGTTTGATCGCAAAATTAATAAATGAAAAACTCGGAACGGATTATCGGTTGTAATATTAAACAAAAATAGTTTTGCTGGTCATGTGTGCTATTTTCAAGCGTTTCAGACATTTGGCGAAATATCGGATTTTGTAATTCAAATAATGTTAAAGCTGTGAACAGGCATGGAAGAAATAGCATTGATCATTTCAATTCAGTCCTTTTATTTTCCAAGTTTGATTCCGGTGATTTGAAGAATTCCTGAGTAGTCAATATAAATATTCAGTGATATTGCTCATAGTTAGGAGAAATTGAGAAACAATGAAGATTCTAATAAACATTGTATGTAATTTAGAATGTCAAGAAGAAGCATTACATAGTCATAATGAAAATGTGTATTCATGCAATAGGGGTAAATCACCTAAAGACAATAAATCTTTTGACAGTGCGTAACCGATAATTGCCAGCTCACTTGAACGAAACAAGTGTTTCTTCCGAAGCATCAAATTATATTCAAAACGATCTCGTAAGTTGATTTTCAAAAAAAAAATATTGAAAGATATTTGTAATGAAATTTAGAAAAGCAAATTCATAGCAATAATATTAGAAAAAACAGCGAATATATCATATCGATCACAACTTTCAACAACCTTTGGTTATATTACTTCTTCCGGTGCAGTTAAAGAGACTTTCATAAATCTCACAGATGTTTCTGATAACCAAACTGCGTCCCGTTTCAATTAACCTTGTTTTCCATACTGTCCGAAAATTTAAAGTCTCGAGGAGCCTCTGTAATATCTGCCAAAATAACTGGGTTGCAAACATGTACAAAAAAAATGCATAAACATGGAAAAATTATTCATTTCTTCGAACATCGACTAAATTTGATTTTATCTAAATCGTTCAATAGTAATAAATAGTAATAGTAATCCCAATCTACTACTAGTTTTTCAATAAAGACAATGAGTTTATGTGCTTGACAATGTGACAATGTGTTTATGTCAAAAAATGCTTCCAAAATTAGCTCCAAAACGTTGGACTTTTAATGGTCGGTTATTTTTAAAAAATTTTCTTTAATAGGAGCAATTCAAATAGCTCGTAGAATATATAACTGAAAATGATAGTGCTAATTGAGACGGAGAGATCATTAATAGTAAGAGTGGGCTTTTTATTTTACTTAAAGATTCTTAGTTGATTTTTTTGTTTAATGTTTTTTCTAATTTTTTTCTAAATACATACTAATCGGATTATTTCAGTCCTAATAAAGTAATATACTGTATCATATTCACATCTAATACAATCTTTAAGAAACAGTTTCACGGAAGTTGGGAACGAATTATGGTCGATTTGCAAAACCGCACAACGACTTAAGACAGCAAGGTGCATAATTGACAACAATGAGAATGTTGTACCATTCTTTACAAGTGCTTATTTCGAAATATTTGGTAGCATAATCGTTAAAATAAACTCAAGGTTTCATATTTTTAAACCTTTTCAATTCTTCGAAGTTTGGCCACTTTCAAAAATATTATATTTCTAGTTCTGGGAATGTTATTATTTTACTGATAAATATTGATATGGTTTCTTATTGTGTGAAGGACTGTGAACTTTTATTTTCATAAGAATACAGAATGTCTAATCTCACGTCCCCGTTAGTAATTCCTGGGTGCTTTTATAGAGAGGTTCTATTACACGTAACGAATTTGCGGAAAGCGTAATCAACCATGGACATCAACCAATTGCTTCCCTTCGGTAAATTGTCACGCCACGCCACTGTGTGAACAATTTCTTTGCTTTCAGCGCTACCCAACGCAAAACTAAGAATTATTAACCGGGCGCCTGGTATGTATTACCCAAAATGTCTGCTAAAATTATCCTCAGTTATGTTATGTTAGGTAAGATTGTGAAGAATCCCAGTTGGAAGGAAATACACAAGCAAGTGTCGTATAATGTAACATTCTATAACTTTTCCTACTTGTATGTAAACATAGCAATATCGATTCGTTGTATCTCACGATTCTCAGGCTCGAAAGAGTATGTTTTCAAGTGCAGTCGGTTTGAATAACAAAATGAATCTACCTACTTTATTTTCAAAGAACATCAACAAGAAAACCAACATGAAAACAATTTTTTAAGCCAAATTAAGTAGTATTTCTAGATTATCTTATTTTGAATGAACATTATATTTACGCATTGATTTAAAACCGAAAAAGGACTTTTTTCAAAGTTGCCTAAAAAAATGTCTCTAATCATCCTCTAAAGTGAATTTCTCTATTTAATGTAATGTTTCAAAATTCTGCCTATGCAGTACCTTGTTGAGAACATCATACTGCCCCGAAGTCCTTAATATTCTTCTCAATGAATAACTTTAGCTAACTTTTCCACCATACCTAACTAATCGCCAAATAAACAAAACTTCACAATATCGCACATACGACTCATTTGGTTTGTTTGCATTTCTGTTCATAACACCTCAACGCAACAAACATCACGCACATGTATGTACATAGTAACCTGCATTTCAATTTAAACTTGATACAGAAATCGTATGACTTACTTATTACATTAGTAGCGAGCGGTCTTTATCAAAGTCGAGCCAACGACCCGATCCGCCGACCCACCTTCAACGCATTCGAGCATACCGAAATTGTGTTATTGAATTTTCCAGATGAATCCTCACGTAATCTCTTTTTCCACCCACCCATCATCCGAATTTTCCCCAAAGGCACAAATAAACATTGCGAAAGATGTCATCTGTGGCGTGCGTTCAAAAGTAAACTACAAATACGATTCGACATAGGGTGGGGCATTGAGCAGGAAATCGGCCGCAAAGTGGCAAACACTGTTCAAATTATCGAGGTTTGCTTTGGCCCCAGGGTGTGCGAGATCCTTGACACCAAATCGTTCATTAGCATAATGCATTGCAGCTGTTAGGGATGCTTGAAGATGTGGCGGATTGAATGAAAAGTAATTGAATTGGGATGAGATTTTAGGAGGTGTCTGAAGAAATTTGATGAGGTTGAATGGTCAATTTCGAAGTCTTGATTTAATATTTCGAAAAAAGAGTAACTTCTTTATTTCCACACTTTAATAAATATTTCAAAAATTTATTATCATCGATAATATACTTATTTGAGCCTTGCTCATCAGGCCACATTCCATTCGAATCGAATTTTCGGTAAAGCATGAAACTCAGTCCTGGCACTGGAGCCCATTCACAGCAATCATTCTGCCCTCCACCAAGTTATTTCCGCTTCTCGCTGTTCACATTTCCTGACACAAGCACGCGAAGACGTTGCTTTGTTTCGATTCGAGATTTAGTTGGTTGTTTGTTTGCCTCTCAGTATTCATGACTCGAATTTTATGTCGACTCAATTCTCTCCTTCCTGTTCTGCCAACACTACTTCGTAGCACACAACCGAATTTTCCACCCTCGAATAATGTGCGTTTGCTGATTTTCCACTTGGTTGTGTTGATGATTTCCCTTTTACATAGCTCACAATGTCCTCCATTCATTCGTCGTTCTTCTTGATGGGCAGTAGCTGGAACGACATGAGCTTTGTACGTAGTGCAATCTTAGAGGGTTGAGACAAGACTTATTCGACAATGAGAATCCTGATTTTGGGCGAGTAGGGAGAAAGAATGTTGTTTCAAATGGACCAACCAATAGCTGAGAAGAGTGGAGAGTAAACACCTTCGGAAGGGATCTGGGTTGACATTGTATCATAAAAAAGTTATGCAAACGTAGCTTTGATACACTCTTGTCGATTTCACAAAAGAATCAGAGATCTAAAGCTGAAGGGTGTATTAGTATCTTTTTTCCTTTCTCTCGGCACAATGTTGGATTTTTTCTATAGCTTGGCGCAATAAAGGTACTTTCCAGCTTGTGTTTTTTTTTTGTTACATTCGTACGAACATACCTTGTGTGTGTCTCACTATAGTATTGCTGAGCAGTCAAGGATTGAAATAGGGTTGAATTTCGAAACGTGTATTGTTGACTCCTTTTTGTTGTATAATGTAGTGAAGATACGTGGAAGAGGGTGACAGAGGATTGAATGATGAAAATTCAATGAATGTTTTTTTTCGTCTTTCGAATCGGATAAATTGGTGTTTATATACATACAGGTTTGATGAAAGTGTCGTGGTTGGCTTCGGAAAAACGGCAGATGTTTTATCAAAGAGATATAATACGGTAGTGTGGTTATTCTCTCTCTCCATCATTAAGAAAAAAATTGATTTTCATTAGAAGTTTTTCAATGCATAGAGTATATTCATAATTGCTTTGAAAATAATTATCCACCCAGATTAACGTTTCGATTCGGTTATATATAATTTTGCGCACCGTGCAATACTGTGCGGTAAGTAATGACGCGAGACTTGATCAGCCGACACAGTTTAAAATTTAAAAATTTTCGATACTAGCCCCTGTGCTAGTCAAAACTTTTTATTATACCGTCCATTGTGTTCGTTCTTTTGTTTAAGTCATGATTTGAAGCGTTATTGAGGATCTGTTTCACTCACATATTGTCAAAAATTTAATTCTCCACTGAAAAAGCAAAGTGATCGAGACCAAAATTTATATATGTCTGGCGCTATGTACATAGTTGACTTTGGCATACAAATTACAGCGATTGTTATAAATTATGTTCGCCATGTTTTATAGCTTGCAAATGAATATATTATAACCAGTGCCCGAATGATAATGCATGAAAAAAAGGTCAAATATTCACGAAAAGTCATTGAAATATGCTAATAAACATTCAGTTAAAATGACCGAAATATGCAAAAAATCTCCCAAAAATTGCCAAAATATGCAAGAAAAAAGATATACATACATACATTTTATTAATTGTACACAAAAAAAATTAGAAATATCGTTTGAAGCAAGCAAGAGCAAGATATTGTTTGGAATGCTCAAACGTGAAAGCAAAAGTGATTTTCAAAATGAAAGCGATCGCTCTACATCCACATATGACAATAGCAAATCTAAACATCACAATTTCCGATGATTTAAAAACTCTCTAGATCTTGGGGGAAATCCCATAGGTTGGCAATTCTGCTTGGGGTATGCTTTGATTTTGGGACCTTTCGATTTTCATGCATTTATCTTTCCATATGCTTAATGTCATAATTTTGTGGTTGCTTACATATTTGTGTTCATAAATGGAAGAGGCAAATCGAAAGGGAAAACCAATCCTGCCAAATCAAATTCTGATTTTACAATATCATGAAAATATGGACGAAAATTCATTTTAAGCCAAAATAGCCTACTCGATCTTATTCGATTTGCTTTAATTATAATCGCCGAGACTATATTCTTAGGAGCTGAAACTATGTGCATGGGAGTCCGAACTATATGCATGGCAAAATACTCCGAAACATTTATTGGTTTATTTATTTACATCAGACCGAACAAGGTGTATACATAAAATAATAGCAATTTACATTTTCCATTTACATGTAATGGCTACATGAGAGTATGCGGAATGTGGTTTTTCTCAAGTGTAAAATTAGGCGGCTGGAAGCTATATTTTATAGCTCAGGCCTCCATGTACATAGCGTAGTATCTGATTTTTTTTATTTTTTTTTTTATCGGAAGTGCAGTTTAAAGAATAAGTTAATGTCGTTAGATACTAAATCATTCAAGTACGGGGAGTGGTTGATGGTTAAAATGCCAATTTGATCAAAAAATCTGTGGTCAAGTTCGATCGAAGAGAAGAGGCAACAAACACCAACTTTCTTTTTCACAGCATTGTGGCTTCACACGGCGAATGCGCAACAACAGACGTTTCAGAGCAACAGGATAAAACACAGCAGTATTTTTTTGGCCAGGTGGAGCAAATTCTGGGTGAGGAATGTCCTCACAATCGTAGCAACCAATCAACATTATCTACACTTTTGATTTCACCCGATGTCTTTTTTTAGGATTTGACTCAGCTAGGTGGTTCCATTCAGCACTTTGACGCTTGGTTTTGGCATCATATGCAAAACACTATGTCTCAAACCGTGCACACACCTTCCGCAGATTTAATGTTTGGTTAAAATACTATAAATTGAATTTTTGGGCACATTTAATTCCATTTCCTTGAATCGCAATGAAGATTTTGGTTCATGTTTCATGAACTCATGAGCCACTTGCTCAATGCTCATTTCTCGACCGACATCACAAACACACTGCTATTTTGAGCGCTATATCTCAGATTCTACTCAATTAAACGTCATGCAATTTTGACAGGATGTCAGTGAAGGAAGTGGCTTTTCATTGTACACAGCACACTTCCACTAATAAGATGGCACCACGGAAATGAACTTTTTTGAAAAAGTTCCGTTCTCTTCAAACTTTCTTTGCATATGAATTAAATATTTAGGTGACTTTTTAAAGCTAAATTTCAACACCTTAATTAATTCCCACGAAAACCTCCTCATAATCTGATTTTCTGATTAAAAACCTCAACAACTCATTTTCTCTAATAGATTATTATTTGGGGGTCCGCAATGAGTTCACAACTTTGTCGGCAACATCACGTCACCCTCCCCATTTTCTATGTTGTTTTTTTCTTTCGCGATAGAATGCTTTTAAGCTGACACAATAGATTTTCGTTTGCTCTATGAACATCGAAACCTATCGAAGCGTAGACCCACAATCTGATAGGTTTTATTTCGTTCTCTTGAACGAACCAAAGCATTGAAACAGCCAGAAGGGTACTTACATACCAACGACAACAGGTAACAAACATTTCTTGTGCTTCTTTCCCGCAATCATTCACATAATCTGTCATCAGACTCTCGAACAAATCCTGGTTAAGACCCAACTACGGAGCTACTAGTATTCGATCAAGCTAAACTGTGACTCAAATTCTCGATCCCTATCCGACACTATCGGGCACATCAAAAACTCATTTCGATGTTAAATCAAATATTTCAATTTTTGATGTGACCGATGATCAGAGTGCTGACATAAAAAGGTCCAAGAAAACCGAAGCAGGGTTTATACATCCGAAAAAAATAAATGAAAATCGAGATGAGAATATTACTTGAAGAAGAATCAAAGAGAAAAGACGGTCCAAAACTAACATCGACGGCGACAACAATACTAAATGAAAATGCGCCATAAGACTTCATGCTTTCAAAAGCTACAACAACAATAATACACGAAGGATAAAGATAATGCTAATGTACTTATGTAATTTACGAATGTTATCTTCGTCAGGTTCTTGTTTTGCTCTCGTTTCGCTTCTTTGACTCGTTCTTGTTTTCTAGTCCGTATTGATTTTCGATTTCTCTCGATGTTTTGATGGAGTCATTTCAATTTTGGAAGCACTTTGAGCTCATGTCCACGCGAAAGCAATCAGATGTCCACCTCTTTGAATGAAGTTGCTCGTCCAGCCGCTGCCAGGTACCGATATCTCCAGGCTGTTCGGCCTCTGCAATTACTCATTATGTCAACACTGATAAATTTAAAACCATGTTGCTTTTGCTGTTATTATGATGGGTTGACTGAATGATTGTTGCTTGTTACGGTTATTAGTGAAGTTGTTAGCTTTAGACTTTGTGTTCGATTTAATATTTTCAGTTCATTTTGCACGTTTTATTTCTATGCAAACTATATGGTAAACCAAGCGGCAGTGTCTAAAAATTTCTCCAACAAAATCTAAAAGTTTTATCTACAACTAGCGTTTTTCTAAAATCTTAGCTCAACTTGTATTTATTTCGATATTTGAGCAAAAATAAATCATCTGCGACTCCAAAACGGGACGAGAGAATTCTATTGCTAGAACGCCATATCAGCACATCGTGGGTCTTCAGCTATGTTACCCAATAAGGTTCCGCTAACCGCAAAAGTCTTCAGGCCACTGGCATCAACTTCAAAATTATCTATGCATGGACATCAGGCAGTATCTGGAGTAGTTTCTGTCTGCTGTATTAATGCATCTAGGCATATCGATTTGGCCTGTCATTCAGTTAATTGAGTTATTATTTCGAGGTTTACATTGTTTTAGGTCATTTCCCAGGTTCTTCGGTATTCTTTTGTTTCAATCAACTTTGGACAGTGTTGTTCATCAACTACACCAAGGCTATCTATCGTCACTACCGCCATCATAGTCTTAGAGAAAAGATTTCGTCGCCTGCGGGCACCAAGATCGAATGGTTGTTTTCCTCGGGCCCGCGACACAACACCATAATACATTTAACGTGTCTTATTACATCGGAATTCGTTTTATGGTCGATGAAAAATGATTGACAATTTTCTTGATATGGATGTTTTACGTTTATATACGGTTGAAATTACGACGGGGGATTTAAAGTGGAGCACTTGAAAAGTGTTGATGTGATTTGGGTGTCTTACCGGTTAAGCAAGGTACGAGGCGAATATCGTTTCAAAAAGTGTTTGACTTTGCCGTCCTGGCAGTGAGTGTTTGATGTGTATGCGGTCAGCCAAGGAATGTAGTCATTAACAATATGAATTTGGCATTGATAGTGAATGACGCAAATTCAGAGACTGTGAAGTGTTTTAAGGTATAGTTGTTGAAAGGAACTTTGCTCTGTTAGTTACGGTTCATGGGGATTTATTTACAAAATTTTATAAACTCACATAAAGTCCAAGTTTTCTGAAATTCTTCCTGAAACCTTTATTGAAATTAAGAGCTCCTTAGCGTTGGTTCATTTACATCTTAGATTTATTTTTTTGAATTTCAGTTTATTAAGCTCATGCACTTACCCGAAAAAAAGGACGAAAGAAAATGTCAACGCCTCCAAAAGTAGATAAGTGGAAATAATGCTAGCCGATAGAGAGATAAAAAGAATTGACGACTTGAATGCAACTTAAATCGGTGCACAATTATAACCTGTATTTATTAGTCTCGAAAACTGAAACTTCCAATACAACACCAAATATTGAAAAATATACACTGTAGGATAAAAGTTACATACACCTCAACTGCGAAGAGTTTTTGAATAAACACAAATGAAAGAACAGAAAAAAAATTCATCAAGTTTGTTGGGCACATAACATTACAAAAATAACAAAACACTTTCTGTTAGTTTGGCTTAAAAAAGATGTAAAACAATTCTACAGGATTGAGTAGAAAATCATAAGACTAAAGTCTGTATACACTTTAAAAACTACATAAAATTATTTACTTTAAAAAGATGTTACATTGCTTTATGGCGATATCACACCCTTTATTCTTTTTGGTATGGAATTTACTAGTTTTTCGTATTCCATTGATTATTCCAATTGCATTCTTTAAGTATAGCCTGGTTAAGTCTTGTTTTGTTTCGCGCATACCGTTTTCGTACTTGCCTTGTGACTTCATCCTACAGGTGTTCTGTGGGGTTCATGTCGGGGGCTATGTCTGCAGTTGTTTTGGAGTATTATGAAGGAACCATAATCTTACATTGAGTGCTGTCTACTTTGGATCACTATCTTGTCGGAAGATATGCACTCTAAAAAGTGGGTCTATAATTAATACTTTGATAATAGGAAATATATTCATTTTTTCATTTAAAATAACGAAGCTCAAATTTTTTTACACATTCGATGTGCATTTTTTGCTTTTACGTCATATCAGCTGAATAATACAAAGCTTTTTGTAAATTGAAGCAAAAAGAGTGTAAATTTACTAGTTTGCTATTCTCCTTTGCGCCAAAGCCATAAAATTGCATCATTATTTAGGGTAAAATTACACCATTTGGTGGTAAAAAAAATATTCTTTTTGCGCACTTTTGTTAATTTACATCTTTAATAGTAGAAAACCAGTTTCCTACCATTATAAGGGTAAAATTCAACCAATATTTTTTTGAGTGTACGACCCATTTAAGCCTAGCTTTACTGTACTAGATTTCAATTTCTTCTAGAATCTGGGCAGCCATTTCAGCTGCAGACAAGTGGGGACTTATCTTTACTATATGCGATTCTTCTCCATTGCTGAACCCTATTGGACAACCCTTGCAAGGCTTAGAAATGAAAAATAGTGTTTCTTTGTAATTAATGCTCTCTCTCTCTCTCTCTTTTTGTTAGTGCTCTCTTTCTTATCCTCTGGACTGTATAATTTTGGACAAAATTGACAATTTTCCTTAGTAATTCTCATCCAGAATGCTAGTTTACTATTAGTTTCCCATATTTCTAACAATATGTCATTCCGTTTCGAAACTATTTGAACTTTAATACACAAAAAAGCTACCGAAACTCATTAAAATGTCTAATGCGTTGGACTTTCACTTTCGACTTAATTACGGAAAAATAATGGTAAAATGTTGTTTTGCAAATGCATGCTTATTTTTTTGTACTAGTTCCTGAAAACCGATTGTACATCTTTATTTGATGTAATAGAATGAAAACTTTTTTACTGTTTTTGTATTACAACATATTCATTTAACTAACTGAAAACAATTCCTGTTCCTTAATTATTTAATTGACGAAAAAAAATCAGTCAAAAACTCTTTTCAGTCGAAGTGTATGTATACTTTTAGCATTGAGGGTATCTTATTTTGTGCTTTCCCTTTCACAAATCTCATGGATGTAACGAAGCGCAAATTATTTTCAAAAAATGCTTTCAATAGTTCGGTGTTTCAATGTTTATCAGCAGCTCATAGTTTCAAATTAAAGGGAAATGATAAAATAATTCATGTATTCAAAAAATATATTTCAACGAAAAAAAAAACAAAAATAAACAAAAGAATATGCATATTTATCGGAAGTCTTGTTCCTGAAAACGTCAGAAACTCCAAATAAATTAATATGTATTCCACTCTTACAAATTCCATCGCCATTTTGTATTCCATGTTTCAGTCTCGATCCCCCACAACTTTTCATTCTGCAAATATTAAATGAAATATTGTTCTGTATCATTTATTCTGTGAGAATATATCTATGTACTCGTGCTTGAAAAGTAGCGTACAAACATAAATACGAAATTCACCCATTACCATCTTATTCAACAACTACTACACACAAAAATATACCGTTATGAAAGCATGAACGAGAAATGTGTATGATGTAGAAGGCATACCCTGCACTCAAATCAAGAGGGTAGTTTACAGTTGCGAGTGCCACCCCGATAAGCGGTTTATCTTCCCTTTTCAGGCTTGCTGTTTTCTGTCAATGCTATCCGATATATTCATTGGAGGGCCATGTCTGTTGTGAGGGCACATGTAGGGATGTGCATAGTATATACAAGTTCTACTTTGAGACTTAAGCTAGGGAGTAGAAGAAAGTATGTGATGATGAATGATGCATTCAGGATCCTTTTAGGGAATATACAGGGCGCTCGCTTCGTTCCGTTTCCGCTGGCTGTAAACTTTTTATTTGACACTTTATGTGAACTCTCTGTAGTTTTGTCACCGTTCCGAGCATAAGAAACAAATCAAAAAACCATAAACAGCAGTCGATATAAATATGATGATCACCTAGGACGAATTTTTTTCCATTTCTTCTTGACTCTTAAGGGCTGTATTCACATGTCTCTGTTAGTGCTCTTATTCCCAGGATTGGAACTTGACACCAGCACATTTCAAGTACAACTTTGTCATATACTTCCCATGAATACCGCATTTGATCATGAAAAATCATTGCAAACGGTGACGATGAATTTCATAGATATCAGCGCCCAAAACGCTCCTTTTCGCAAGGCTTAAAACTATTTCCCATTTATGTATGTGAAGAAAATTGCCTGTGCAGAATCAAAATGAAGTAGGTATCAGCAATGAGAAGAAAAGAAAATTTGCTCGTTATTAAGCTCATTGCGACTAGGCCGAACCTTGGACCGACCAAAAGAAACACAGCACATCATCGAGGAAGAATGATTTTTCCTTTTGTTGTGTATGTCATCATTTCGTGAAGACGTCATAAAGATTTAATGAAGCTTTTAGACGTAAGTATCAAGTTTCATGACATGATAAAGAAGGCTATTTTTTCTGGGCAAATGCATATTTCATCCCCCAATTTCGGAACATTGCTTTTAGGACTTTTTGATGTGTTTGCACGAAAATGTTTTGATCTGAGTAGAAAAGGAAGAGCTTAGTTTCACAAGGGCACACAAGTGTTTTATAGGTATTTGATGAATGAAACGTATAAAGTGAAATAATCAAGTATCGTCATGTCTATCTTTTTATATGCTGGATATATGACATTTTATCGTACGTTGTTTTTTTTAACACTACTGTTGATTCGAATTGTTTGTCTAAACTTGCACTGCAGCTGCTGTTTCAGCCTTAGTATTCATACGTTAATGATTGTTTCAGTTTTCTCTGCAATGAATTTTCAATCGAAAATCACATTTGGTGACAAAGAACCAACTATAGATTTGAGCTTTTTCAATTTAAATTCGGGTTTATTAGTAACTTTTTGATGCAGGTAACGGAAACTCCTTTAAAAATTCTAGCGGCAAATAAATCTGACATGAAAGTAAAATAGATAGAATAATTCCACAATAGTTTTCATTAAGTTTTAACAAAATTCATACCCTGAAATTGTAATTTACGTTATACTCAACACTATACAACACTATACTTCTATGTATGTAGCTGAATAGCCAAACAGCTATTAATGCTTACACAGCGAAATATAGCTAACGAAAAAAAAGAGAAACGGCCAATTTTCTCTGCTAGGATGTTTTTGACACACAATCATCCCTTCCCGCTTTCGAGGCATTAGCATGAAAAAAATATATTGTTGGATTCAAAATCAACTGGTTTCAATAACCGGTTTTGGGCAGCGAGCGGACAAGTTGCAGCTCAGTTCGAGTTTAGCAGTCAGACCGCCAGCATCGCAAACTTAAAATTACCTGATATATTGTTCGATAGTTTTAGTTGTTAATTGATTGATAAAGAAATAAAATTGTCAAGTACTACTTTCAAACAAAACAGAGAAGAAGAAATATAATTTGTCGTAAGATCAACGTAAAACATTCAAAAATAATTTCTAAATCCGGCTCGACGGACCAAGTAAGCACGAGGGGATACCAGAACGAGCCTAGCGGTACCCAAAGCGGCAGTACACCATAACCGTACGGTAAACTTTTCTTTATCAGTATATCTCATCCTTTGCTTTTTCCTCATACGCGCCACCATCCCACAAACAAACATGTTATGTGAAATCAGCTATTTAATATTGCGGTCAATTGTATCATCTGACACCCTAATACGTAGCTAACAATGTATAGGAGTATTCACTATGTAAAAAATCTTGAAAGCCTTGTAACATAAGCCGCAAAGCCATATATTGTATGCCCTGAAAAAAGGAAAATTTTGCGACTACTAGGCGACCACTAGGCTACGCGAGCTTTTAAAAACTTTTTTATATACTATATAGCCCACTTTAATGATATGCGATAAAACTATGTGCATAGGTGTCGGGATTACGTATATAACAGCTGGGACATGTAAACACAGAAGTCGAGAATGTGCATAGCAGAAAATCCCATAATATATGGGTTTTTGCGCTACGAAACTACAACCAATTTCTCAGAGCTATATTTTATAGCTTTAAGCATATGTAACGGAAATATCCGAGCCACGTTATAAAGAAGTGTACGCTTTATGGATTTTGTCAAGTGTTATGTGATTGCACTGGGAGCGATATCTTATAGCTCAGATTCATCATCACCAAAATTGCTATCGGGGTTTGATCCTGGCCTCTTTCAACAAATTTTTCCACCGGTTCCGATCAAAGCACCAGCGCAAACAAGATTTTCCACATTGCCGACTGCAATAAAATCTGCCGCGGAAGATTATCCAACTATAGGAGCTAAATGCTTAGCCCATCGGAGCCAATGAGGTGTATTTTTGGGATTATATCTTCTTCAAGGTAGATAGCGTACAACTTATGGCTGTAACGTAACGCTTCCGGTAACTTCCGTAACGCCCATCTTTACATATGGGACCAAGGATTCTCTTTAAATTTTTCCTCTCGAATGCGGCTAAAAGTTCAGAATGCCTTTTGCTTAGAATATGTCAAATGTATGAGCGCTATGTTAATATCATGGACGAAAATATAATTCATGATCCTAACATGTTTTTTTATGTCGTAAACACCAAACTGAAATCTTCGGGTTACTCTACATCGATGTACAAGAAGAACTCTTGTTCGTCAAGCTCTCACAAAGTTTGTGACCTGTTCGCCAACCATTTCCAGCAAGTATTTTGATCATGTACAAGCTTATCTAACATTATTTTCTCTCAAACATTCCCACCAAATATCGTCTGTGAAATGAATTTGACTGGAGAAGAGATTGCAAAGACCATCAAAGATCTTAACGTCAACACGGGTCCTGGTCCTGACTTGCTGCCTTCTAGTTTCATACTCAAATGCATGGAGTCGCTTTTATTACCCGTGCATTTAATTTTCAATAAATAAGCCCCTCCTTCTGGAAATACTCCCATCTGACGCCGATTTTTAAATGTGGTGATAGACGGTCAACTTTACAGCGGTATTGCAATAATAATACAGAAGTATAGTGCAATACTGATGCCTAAACTATTTGAAAAAGTTGTCTGTGATAAGCTCAACACTCTAATATGGCCTTTCCTGAACAAACAACAACATGGTTTTAGGAAAGACAGGTCAACTACTACCAATCTCGTGATTCTTGTCTCGGATGTTCTCTGTGGCATGGAAAGGCGCTTCAAATTGATAACAGCAAGGCCTTTAATCGCGTTCATCATGTTATTCTTCCAACCAAACTACAGTATCTCGGGTCATTTATTAAACTGGTTAGACTCTTATCTTCGAAATAGGACACACTATGTTAAGTATCAGGGTATCTTATCAAAAACAAAATTCGAAGTTTCATCAGGCATGCCACAAAGTAGTCACTTTTATTCAATATTTTCATATCGAAACTTTCTGAAGTTTGATCAGACATTCCTCACCTTTTCTATGCAGATGATCTGATAAATGTACCTCGCAATTAAATCGAATTAGACTCAGTTTTCCTTCAATCTAAACTAGTGTAAACAGTGTCTAAAGAGTGGTCCAAACAAAATAATGGTGATATTAATGTCAGTAAGTGTGGAGTGATTAACTTTTCCCGCAAAGCCAGTAACATAAATTTTGAACCGCTTCAAAAATGTTTCACTAAATATTGTTGATAGTGCCATCGATCTGGGGGTTACTTTGGATAAACTTTGCGTTTGAACTATGACAAAGTCTTAAGCAAGGCTAATAAGCAGCTGGGATTCATCAAAAGACGTGCGAAGGAATTCGAAAACCTATGGATCACGAAGTCTTTATACATACCTCTAGTTAGACCATTGCTCGAATATGCATGTATCGTCTGGCACCCTACCTTTGATGTCCATAGCGATAGGCTTGAATCAGTGCAGAAGCAGTTCTTGCTATTTGCGTTGAGATATCTGTATAGTCCATAAGAATTTGATAATTTACCTTCATGAAGATACAGGCTAAATCTTTTAAATCTATCAAGTCTATCTTCGCGGAGGATAGTCATATGCTCCTGCCTTACTTTTTTGGTGTTATTAGGGGCTTGATCAATGTTGTGTCCCTGTCCAATATGATAACCGTCAACGAATCAGGAAGGTGGACGAGGCACCCACGTTTACTGAATGAACACCGACACCATACAGCTTACGCCAACAATGAGACAATCAACAGTTGCTGCATTTAAAAATATTATTCACCAACCATTTCTATACCTAGGTTCAAAACAGCTCTGACCAAGGTGCTCATGTCATAAACGCCCCTATCCAATTTCCCACCAAATATCGTTACATTTATCAATTTTTGTTGTTGTATTTTTTATGTATTTAAATTGTTAAATATTAACTGTGTTTCTTTTTTTGTACGCCTTGTTCGGGTGAAACAAACTTAGTACAGCACGCTCATTTTGATGTACCGAAGCCTAATTTCGATTGCAAAATTAAGACGGGGTTTCCAGCTACGATGATTTTGGCAATTTTGGTACTAAAAGATACTTCAAATAAATGAAGTTGTGATCAATTTGTGATGAGCATAGGTAAAATATGCATCAAAATTGTCAATTTTGTATTTTTTGCGGATGCCCCTATAATTTCGTAGTGGTACTTGCAAAGGGCTGCCAGTACGGGTCATTTTCATCATTTTTTTACCAAAAGAAGCTACCAATAGATTTTGCCTCAGATCATGCCTTTAATTTTCGATCCAGTCATCGGATCAAACCGAAACTCACAGAATAAGTTGATCTCATCGTGAAGTAAAACCTGCTGACAAAAGACTGCCACCACTGATCACATTGATTTTATTATACGAAGAGGTGCTAAGATAATAAGATAAAAGATAAAAACTTCATAAGATAAAAACTTCGAAAAGCGTTCGAGAGAATTATCCTCCGATGAATATTTGGTCACCCGTCTATCAGAATGAAGGATCACGCCGCCTATACAACAACGAGATCTGCACTGAAAAAAATCTACATAGCGCATAGTTCTATGTAACATTGCGCAACATTTATGGATGCACACTATTTACATAGTACACTGAATATAGCTCCCAGCGCCATAATACCCCACTCTGAGAAATGATTTATTTCCAAAAGATTGACGTACTCCTATGTAGCATAGATAAGTCTATAAGTGATCTCGAGATAGTGAAATCCTTGCTAAAACCAAGCTCAATAGGCCGCAGTGGATCAGACACTTAATTCGTATGTCTCAATAATACTCAGGTCGGAAATTCCATGGGGCAGAATTACTGGAATTACTTCGGTGCAGCGATGGCCTGTTCTAGGATGCGGGAAACCTAGGATGGATTACTATTTACCGCGTCATTGATGATGCAGGGGGAGATAATATTTTTTAGTATACTCGTTGAAAGCATTTTAAAGGTCTACCCAAAAATATAAAACCACTACGAATTGGCATGAAAAATAAAATAATTCAACTCATGCCTTAAACGGCCCACAAACACGGAGATCTGGTCGTCGACTTGGTTGCAGATATTCAATATCTGCGACCGAATTAATTGTCTGTGGGCTAGTCTCAGATCTTGTTTGTTCGAAAATATCGCAAGTCTCCAACCAAGTCGGCAACCAGATCTCCGTGTCTGTGAGCCGTTTTAAGTAGATAGTTCAACTTTTTTACAAATAACTTCCAAAAACATCGAGGTACTACTTACTTTTTACAAATAAAACGAAATTGGGCGTGTACTCAGAAGCCATGGTACTCAGAAACCATAGTATGTAAAAAAAGGTCAATCTGCGAAAAAAAAATAATCCATGTGAAGTTTTGTCAACGAACTTCTCTTCGTTAGGTAAGGTAAGGTTTTTTAAGGTATAAGGTCCGTTTTTTCACGTGAATGATTTATATCAACCATAAACGACGAAAAGCTATACAACCACGTGACACCAATAGTTCTCGAGATATGAAGCCCAAAAAACCTTTTTTGCTTTTCAGCAAAACTGATTTGCGTGACTTTTGACCTTGAAAAAGCTTTTCCAGCGCACTTGATTTCGTAGTAGACTTTTGACGTATTGTATCGTACGCCTCAATAAAGATAATTATGATGAGAAACGTTCGCTTAGATTTTTTTTAACACAAAGTACAAAATGACTGAATGAATGCTATCCGAACTTCTTTTCGGCACAAACAACCATCATTATTGGGCTAATTTTTTGTTAATTCAGATTGCTTTCTAGAAATTGTTCAGGTCCAGGTCCACTGCCTTAAAAGCTTCTGAAAATGTCTATGGTTTTTCCAACATGCAAATTTTAAAAATTTTCTTTGTTTTTCAAACTGAGTAGACATTTTGCACAACACCACTTTAAAAACTTAGAAACATGTCCAGCCTACCCTATTTGCTGTCAATACCTCCCTATATTGCTTGTACATAAATCATTTTTTCCCTAAAAGCCATTAGCTCGGAAATTACACATTGCAAACCTCGGTTACTCCCTATCTCACCACACCATCAATTCTCACTAGCAAACCGTTGATAATGATCACGGGTCCCTCTCACCGAAGATATGGCTGCATTTGTCTGCATATGTATAAACAAGAACCCTAATAAACGAAATGGAAACCATATGCTAGGATCAAGCTGACGACAATAACTCCGAAATCAAACCGCCCAATGCATAAAATTATAGAGGCGTGATTTTATGCGAACTGTCAACATTAACAAAAGGACATTCAGCTGTGCTGCATTCAATGCGAATCAAGCGTTCGTTCACTCGCCCGTTCGTTGAACGTTGGAACTGCAAGGCAAGGCAAGCGTGTCATTTCTGATTGTCGGTTTTATAATTTTTCTATGCGCCCTCGAACTCATATCTGTATACTTCGACCAGGGAGAACGGCTGGCACTCTTCCTTTTTCCGAATCGATTTCATATAGAAACCATAAAGGAACTGTCACTATTATTAAATTATACTACAATGATCGAACCAATATGGCGTCACGTTGCAGTGCAGTCGGACATGCAACGTAGTCCAGCTACCTTGGGAATCGCGGCTGTAACCGGCCGGCGGCGACACTGTAGTTAATTCCTATTGGTAGTCTGGATCGCTTATATGATCGCACACCGAATGTGAAATCTCTTGGAAACGTATTCAACTGCACGGTTACTTTTGAGCAGTAGTAAGATACAGTAGGGAAAAAGAGCAAGAGTTGAAATTAATTCAAATTTATGACGGCTTATGCATTCTGCACTTCTCTGCATGTGGCTTGTGCATAGACATGGCTTGTGCCAGCAACTCGTCATGGTTGTTCTGAAGAAATTAAGATATCGAACAAATTTTCATAATATTTTCCATCTTTGCTTATTACTTTGGATAATAGAAGCGAAATTCAAAAAGAAAATGGTTTACTACAATTAGCTGCAGAGGTCTGAATAATGATGACAGTCTCAATCCTCTCCCGTATCCATGCTCCATTTCACACTAACTGGAACATCGATACTCATTAGCTTAGAAAAGTTGCATCTTTTTCAGCTACAGTATTACCTGATGTCGTATCTTCTCAGACCATCTGGCTTAAATTTAGCACGCAACTATGAATACGGTGAAAATATATGTAAACGAAATCGCATCAAACTAAATACGGAAAACAAAACGAATGAAAATAAGAATGCATAAATAATTTTGCCGGCAGTTTTCTATGCAGATGCCTATTGCTAAGTGTGAGTGTGTGTGGTTGGAATGATATTTTTGTTATTGAGCAACAAAGTCAGAGAATCTCGAAAAATTCAAAATGGCGCGCTGAATACTTTTATTTGCTGTTATTTATTTTCGGTGAATTAGCATATAAACATAAACTTGTCAAAGATATTCAGGAATGCTCCACACAGACCAGTCCCCAGCCGCCATCTTTACACAACACAATCAGAATCAAAGTGCTTGCATACATGCATACAATAAATAATTTATTTGCTTCTGTATTATTGTAGCAGCTTTTTCTCCTGTTCTTCTCGACTTCATTTTCAATTCTCTGTATTTGTAATGGAAATTAATTGTCTCATTTAAAATTTAAAATTCAATTCCAAGATTTTGTTAAATAGTGCTGGTAGAAGGCAAGTTAGCGTGCTCGTCTGCATTTTCCCTGTGTTTATCATAGCATAAGGAAAATGAAATGATTGAAACCAGTGCGAGAGAGTGAAAGAAATTGAAATTTAGATTGACGACTGTGGAGTCTAAGTTGTCATAGTATGAATTTAAATTGACATGCGAGACTGTCTTTTTCTTGCATTTGCCGGTTGTTAAAGTGATGAGAACTTTTCAAGATGTTTCACGGACAACTGCCGCGTTCTTAGGATTGTGAATGTAATTATTTTTTCTATTGTGATTAATTTTAATGTAATACGATAAGCAATTTAACACCTATGGCTTATAGTTTCGCTAAATTAGATCTAATGTGCCGTTTTTTTCTGTTTGTCTCTTTGTTTACAGGAGTCAATCCACGGAAACAGCGACGTGAACGGACCACTTTCACACGTGCCCAGCTTGATGTGCTTGAAGCGCTATTCGGAAAAACTCGGTATCCAGATATTTTTATGCGGGAAGAAGTAGCATTGAAAATCAATTTGCCCGAATCAAGGGTGCAGGTAAGGAAGCTGAATTATTATTGAAGTTGTCTTAAGTTAGATGGAATGCCGACGGCATTGCCCAATTTTTAATGGGGATTTCTGACTGTCTTAAGTGGGGTGCTGGGACGCGGTGGAGGAACTAAAAACGGAGTTCTTACCAGCCGATTAAGAAGACCGCTTTTGGTATGAAATTCAGAGGCGGACTCAGAGTGAAAGTGAGACACACATTAAGCAGCACATTTTCAGTCGCTTCAAGATCAGTTGCCACTTTACCAACAGCAACTGTGCTTGACATCGGTAGCGCTATGACAGTTGGTAAAGATGGGCTGGACTTTGAATGCCAAAAGGGCATCAGTATTGGCATTTGTGTCTTCCAACTTGCGATCTAGGCGTTCTCTAGAGCCAGACTTGGCATAAGTAAGGTCAGGAAGTGTGAAGCAAGTTGCAAAATTTGCAGGACTGAGTAGAATTCAGTGCTAAAACTGTAAGAAGGAAAGACACGTGTTGAGAGGTTGTTCTGAACAACTTCTAAGAGCGACGAGAAAGAAAGGTTGTGATCGGAGAAAAAAAAAACTCTAGCGCACCTGAACCTCTAGAAATACTAATGTTCGATGAACAATGAATCGTGCAGATTTTGAGTGCATATTCTACCACACGTGCTCCAACCTGTTTCGAGTGCAAAACCACATTGATCTTAACAATGCATTTAAACTCATAGGGTGGAGAGGATTTCAGGACTACTACTTGCATGAATTTCAAAATTTAGGAAAGCTTAACACTGCAAATCTTTGAAAACAGCATAACATAAACACAGAAAATGCTTAGGACTTGCAACACTTTATCAGCACTGCAACTTAAAGTCACCCACAATTGCCTCACGTCAAAAACAAATAACTCTATCGATCTCGATTTTATCCGTTGATTTCGTCGAAAGTTACAGGGATAGAAAGATGTTTGGGATCAAAAATCGAAACATGTTTGGGACCGAAAAATTTATAGAACTAAGAAAATTTAAACATTGGTAACTTATTTCCATTGTAAATACTTGCGATATGAATACTTAAGGGGTTAGTCCACTGTTTAACTGCTCAAAAAGAATTTTTTTTGTAAACAGCTACAAAAAAAAACTATTCAAGATATCGATTTGAAATTTTATGTACATCTTTATTGAGGTTAAAAGTTAACATTTTCATTGGAAATAATTATTTGAAAACAAAATGACGACCGCCCCAATAGATCGCCGCAGCACCGCCGAAAAAAAGCAAATTGCGCCTCGTAAATTTCTGGACAAAATAAGCATCTGTGAACAAATTACCAAAAATATTTCATTAGTTTTGAGTATAAAGGACTGCACAGGCCTAAATTTAGAGCCCTAAAGCGATTAAAAAAAATTTGGTATTCTTTTGAACATTGGTTATCCAGTTTTTGGGGTTTTTTTCAATCAAAAAAATGTTTCGCAAATCGTAAAAAAAATTTTTTTTTCTAAATTTAGGCCCGTGTAGTTCTTTAAACTCAAATCTAATGAAATATTTTTGGTAATCTCTTCACAGATGCTTATTTTGTCCAGGAATTTACGAGGCGCAATTTGCTTTTTTTTCATTTTTCATTTTGTTTTTTAATAATTGTTTCCAATAAAAATGTTAACTTTTAACCTCAATAAAGATGTACATAAAATTTCAAATCGATATCTTGAGTAGTTTTTTTTGGTAGCTGTTTAAAAACAAATCATTTTGAGCAGTGTAACATAACAGTGTATGTAATGATACGTAATGATAATGTAATGATTAATGTAATGATACGAAATGATACGAAAATAACACAAAATGCCTCGCGCTGGCAACCATTCGCTAGCATCAAAGCCAAAAATATACGACACCTGCCTCACATTGAAATCAACCTACCCTGCAAATTTCGTTTTGATCCGATGATTGCATTTGAAGTTATAGGGGTACAAAGAAATTTAGGGTTACCAGTCGCAAAAGTTTTCAAATCTTCGAAAACTTAATATTTGTTGTTTATTGTCACTACAAGATCACTACCATTTAAAAATTTTACGATAAAATCGCTTAATAAATATATTGCAAATAAATACAAAACGAGCAATAGCTGGCAACCCTATCATGGTTTTTTAACCAGATTCCTTCTGAATAATGCCTATAATAAGCTTCATTTATTATATGAAATTGGTTTTGATTTCATGACTGCACTGGAAGTTAAAGTGCAAAACGCTTTCCTCAGCGAATTTTCAAAAGCCAAGATACCAAAATTCCCCTAGCTGGCAGCACCAACCAAATTTTTCAATCAGCTTTCTATCAAACACGGCTTAGAGTAAGGTTCACCTACTGTGTCAATTTCATGCAAATTTGGTAACTGAATCAGAATTCATAAGGCGAAAAGCAATTTTTTTATTTAGAATTTGTCAAGATGGCACCACTGGCACAGAGTTGCCTGTATTCCCAAATCGCTTCTATCAGACCTGGTCCTACTCAATACCAATACATTCTGTGTATTTCAAACTGTATCTGATAATTGGGTCGTGAGTTCTCGTGAACGGAAGTTTTTGATGCTTAAAATATAGGTAAATTGGGGGAGGGTTACCGTTCTTGTCCGATGTGAAATTTCAAAAGTGTTGCTTTGGTTGTATTAAGCTGGTTTTCACTCTAAAAGACGAAAATTTTTCAGGAGTGTCGATGGTTTGAAGATTTTCACTTTCAATGCCTGCCGTAGCTGCAGGGTTGCCAGTTTAGTAACACTAATATGCCCTTTAAGTTTCATAATGATCTGATAATCTGGTCAAAAGTTATCGAAATTCCACAATTTTCAAATTTTCCCAATCTCATTTTAGGCGCCTGGCTCACACTTAAGGTTAAAAAATTCAAAAATTCAAAAATGATTTTAATAATAATGTTCTTCGAACATTTGTAACAAGAGAGCAGATTACAAAAAAAATTATCGTTATTTGTCAAGACATTCAACTATACATATATTACTTTATAGGAAATATTGGTCTTTCAATCAAAATATTTGGTTTTGAATGTTTTTGAAAATATTTGGTTTTGAAATCGAAATAAGTAAATTTTTGCTACTACACCAAGTTACCCATCAAATACTAATGAAAACTGGAACACTCTATCTCTCAATACGCAATAAGTCCATAAATGCCTTCTTGGTTCACAGTTACTTTATTTCAAATACCAGACAGAATTGCCTTCACGCCGTCGTTTTCGGAACATTGCTGTAGTTTTTACATCATACATTATTCGAATCGATCAAAACCGATAATCACTTAGGTAATAGCAAAAATAACCGATAACTTCTTAAAAGGCTTCATTTCCCGAATACCACAACAATGTACTAGCATTTCCAACATGCACTCTTGAATGGCTTGGTTATGAAGTACACCTAATAGGAAAATTTTAAAACGAACGAACCAACTGACGTATCTTGTAATGACTTCAAAGGCTTCTCTTTCACGAATAGAAATAAAAATTTCCCTGTTTTTCATTTCAACTTCATGTAACCGTATTGTTTTTCTGTTATTTCACACTGCGTCCCATTTTGATATGAGTTCAATGACGTACGTACTTTTTTTTGAGGAAACCAAGCTGACTACATACTTACGAAATATTGCAATAGGTACACACGTTCAGTGATATATTATTTATTCGTGGCCTGAAACGTGACACAAAAACCGAAGAGATAGAGAATCAGCATAACACAAACAACTAGAAAATGTGCGAATTCGAAACGAAACTGCATGTTTTTTTTCGCCGTTTGTTATTCTAGTTTTCTAATGTCAATAATATCGACAAGCAACTACAGCCAAAACAGGAATGATGAGAGGATAAGAGGTGAAAGAAACTTTTCCTTTCGCAATGAAACTGTTGTAACACGAACAAAATCAATTGGGGTGTTTGTCGTCACAAAATAGAAAATTCGAAACGGCTGTATTTGCGCGTCTGCACGTCCTTTCTGAAATCGTCAACTGAACGACAACAATGGGTCAATCGATGACACTAAATGTCGTCTTGTTTGCATTTCGTATTTTACCTTCTGGAATTACCTGAAGGGCAAGGACCTTCCACCGCTAGACTGAATGTGGACTGAGAGTAGTAACAGACAATGAACAATACGGATTTGATGACAATTTGCTCATAATATGACATTTCAATTGTGTTTGGCTGTTCGAATGAGCTGCAGACACCACCACCACCACATGCAATAATCGCAATATACGTAGGGAATGAAATTTCAATTTTTTTCGCAAACGAAACTGATTCTGAACTGTGTACAATGAACACCTAGATGAATGGGCGAAACGAGTAACCGTAACAAGGAATCTGGTTGGGTTAATTATCCTGGGGGCATACATGTGTGTATTATCGATGACTGATTTTTGGTTTTTGCTGCATCATGCTTTTGTGTGGATATGTTTGCAATTGGGATTTTAAAGATATAAATGAAACTTAAACAAAAAGTGATTGTTAAACCATTGTACTACGAAATTCGAACGGAATTCTTTGATAATAATATCGTGAATTTTAATGATGTAATAAATAGGTATGTTTTATGCATAGTTAATGTGCCTATATTATATATAGTTTATCGTGCCTATTATTTTATAGATACATTCCGATAAAATTCTCTATTAAAGCTCAAAATAACGACTATTCAAGCCCGTAAATGGGCTTCGAACCATGTATATAGTTATGAAATTGACAAACACTAACCAAGATGGTAAAATATAATTTCATTTTAAAACTTTTCTAATACAGGCAGTGTTCCAAACCAAAACACCCAAATAAATTAGTAATTTGGCATTAACTAGTCATAGATTTTATTTTTATTACGGTTTTAAAACAATAAGTTTGATGTCTGGTTTCTATAAAACATAGAGAAAAAGCATATCCAGAGCAGATATATATGTTGATTTTAATGCCTATCTTGTTTCAAAAGACAAAAAGACAAAGGAAAAAATATCTTTGTACCGATAGACAAAGTTATTCAGAAGAAACATCATCAAAAGTTTTTCATGAAGTTACCACTGAATCATCGAAATTTGCAATTCATTTTGGTATTTGACATTGAAAATATGTCATTGCTATGATCACTTGGTGACACAAAATTAACGGAAAAATTCTATTACACAGAAATATAGCATCGGGGGTGTTTGAGGCATGTTCACACCCCAAACCACTATACAAACTTCATTCTTCACTAGTAAAAAACAGTCCAAACATCTTTATTTGTCTTTTTAATTTTCTGAATATTTTTAATTTTTGATTGATTCCATTCTCTTATCCCGGGAACCATCTCCGGATTTCCAACTACATTCTATACAGAGATCATAAAATAACTAGAAGTGGAGGAGTTACTGTAATCCTTGTGAAAAGAAACATAAAACAGTCTCTTCTAACCTCTTCTCTCAGAAGCTAAGAGGCCACTCTCATACTATTAAGAACTGACTTTGATCGTGATTTCGGCATGCAGATATCATAACACAGGACGTTACTCAAAATCGTCGTGCACTTTTTGATCAAAAAGTCCCATGTTAAGGAGACTGAGCAGTGCCATGTGAATACAGAATCTACGAAATATTTATTAAAATAGTAGCAGAAGTTTATGAAAAATGGTACAAAAATTATAAAAACAAAATTAAAGCCTTAGAAATTCTTGGAAGCCGCAAATACTTACAGCCCCTTTAACTTTGTTGTTCTTTGAAACAATATATGGAAGAAAAATCCAATCTCTACTGTCAACCCACGTTGGGCGCAAAATGATGCTGCACTGAAAAAATAACCTTATACATACTTTTTTTTTGCTCTTTCCAAGCTTTAAGGTTGATTTCTGAATCTACTTTACAATTCGCATCTACCAGTCTTATGAAAGAATGGTAAAAAAAAAACTGAAGGGAGTTCGATAGTAAGCACCACTGCTAAGTTTCGCTTTACAAGCCGAAGATGATTCACCATTTCCAATAGCTTGTCTACCAACCATCTTACTAATGAATTGATTTCAAAACAAGGTTTGGCAGACAATCAATCTAAGCTGTACGAATCATGGAAGAATCAGATGAATTATCTTTTCTAACTTGTCCAACGTTGATGTTAAAAAAGGGTGCGTTTGTACCATGCTGCATTACAAACCCGAAATGAGGAAAGCTCACGAAAAAGATAGGAGAAAGACCTAAAATAGAAGCTAGAAACGGAAATTTTGAGACAGAAATGAAGAATCACTAAAAAATCCTTAATAAAACTGTCCAAACAGTTTTACAAAAAGTAAAATGAGGAAAACGAGCTTATATGTCCTGGATGGGCTTTCATTGCAAATCGTGTTGATTCATTGCCAATCGTGTTCTTTATGGTGGTATGCAAATTTTTCCTGATATTCCTGTACTCACAGGCCAAGCTGAATTAGTGAATGGACATTGCTCATCACCACACTCCGAATCTGAACGTTAAGTAGAGGTAGATTGAGAAACGCATCAAGCGCTGCTTCAGGAGTAGTACTCCACATATATCTAGGCACCCAGCTCACACTGCTAAATTCTTGCGAGCATTCAGGAGCTAATAATAGTCTGCCATACCACGGATGCATATATGATCATCAACATTATGATTGTTACGTAGATCCACCTAACTACCTGAAGATTCAGATGTGGTGGTAAAAGTGCTCTTACACTGTCCGAAAGCAACATGAACTCGAGTAAGCGTCTCTTGCACATGTTTTCTCCAGATAATTTCTTCGTCCAAGATTACTTCTGGATATTTGACTTCATCTGGAAGTGGAAGTGCTGTACCCTTGATTAATGAGCGCATTAAACTTTCCAGTTTTCTTTTACTACTTAAATAAATTACTTTAGTATTGCCATCATGCACTGAAAAGCCATGCTTCGAGCGCTAACTGTCAATTACATATAATGCACGATATATCAATAAAAAAAATGAGCGCGTTGTAGAGAAGAACAACGCTGTCGATGCATTAGACCTTGATTGAGATAAATCTAAGTTTTTCCAATATTATTTTGTGAGAACATACCAGAAGGCATAACCCTTGAATAAAACATAATTTTTTCAAACCCCTTGAAACTAATTATTGCGATCAACATCAGACAACATATATGTGAGTCACCAAAGATATATTTGCTACTGTCTTTATTTCTTCCATCTCCAAGAGGAGATATGAGAGGGGAAATGTCTTTAGCTATGATTAGATGATTCTACTGATTTTCCTTTATTTCTTATTACCAAAAGTTCATGATATTATCATTGAAAAATTTTGGTTTACTAGTCATGAAACCTGCTAAAGTTTGCTTCCAATTCGGCATTTATTTACCGGTCCGCCGAACGAAACATAAATCTAAAGCCATTAATTTTCAATACCAACGCATTCTCCACTCCAACGTGTTCTCCATTTTTTCTCAACCACTTCCACCGTCAATTTCATTGATATTCATTGCTCCTGTACATGCCCCCAGTTATGAATTACATTAAGACATTCCACCCTACCATGCAGGTGATTATCACACGGAAGTGGCAATCTTCATAGAACCACATACAAGAATAATACTAAATGGATCTCTCCTGCTGCTTGACAGACGTCAACTTGTTCCTTCCCACCAACGCTGCTGGATATTTACTTAGTTTTTGGCTTCGGATGATTACTGTAATTTATAACACTAGGCAGAGAGTGTGTCTAGAATTTTTACTTTCCCTTGTGGAAAAGAGTGGATCTCGTTACTGTGCAACTCAAGTCGTTAGTATGGAAAAATATGAAGATTTTCGAGGCATTTGAATACATAAGATCTTTATCAATGTCTTTGCGAAATTTGTATTGGCAGTGCCTTGTTGAATAATAATGATATGCACTAAGCTTAGGGGGAATATGACCTAGATTTATTTACAGAGGTTGGCTGAGGCAATTCTGATTGTTCGAAGAGAGTTATATACGCGATTAATCAAAGTAAATATGTGTTTCAAATTAGAATGAATGAATATAAGACCTGCCTTTGCTGATGAATTCAATTTCAAAGCCATCTTCTTTGAAAAATCAATTCGCATCGCTTTTTGTGCTTATGAATAACGACAGGAAACCTCACTTTTTAGCTGGTTTCAATGAAAATATGAAAAGCATTGCGTGAATTAAAAATATTGTCATGTCCTAGCTTATCATTATTTTATCGTCAAGTACAAATCTTTCTCACTGCTACATTTTCCTCTTTTTCACCAAAAATATCTTTATCGTCAAATATTTCTCTCCAAACGGAAAATCGATAGTAAAAAAATTATCACTGAAAAAACATCTTTGACATCTTGAAAATGATTCTGATTGTCACTTGTGTAAACAGACTCGGAAATGGACCCGAAAAGTAGTATGCAAGAAACAACAACAAGAGAAGGAAAAAATTCACTTTGTCACTGTTATTTACCCAGCAAACAAACCCCTAAATAAATTAGATACAGAGATTTTGTATACATTGCCGCAATGCGTATACATAAATTTTTGCACTGTGTACACAATCTCGGGGCCCCGTCATTTGTATACCGAATAGAATACAAGGGGGTTTGGAGGAAGTAAACGATGTCAATAGTATAAATCACACTATGTGAAAATTTATCACCAGAAACAGCTGTGCTAAAAATGTAAGTGTAATTGTTTAGTGGAGAGTGTTGAATTTTGCTGTCGACGAAATTCTTGTTGTTATTATTGCAGCAACGAAAACCAAAATTTGCCGTTTGTTTAGGAAGAGATGTGAATTTCTTCCTGCGAAGAGATATTCGCGCAAGGGTGTTGAAAGTTTGAGTAATCCTTTTGTAACTTTTGATCGATTGTTTGGAAGCAGTCAGTCTGCAAAAGTTTCGAATATGAAACCAACAAAAGATACTCGTTTTCAATTGCACAAGCTTAAGTGCTGGTTAGTTTTCATTCAGCCAGTATTGATTTATTTAAAAATATGAAAATTTTCAATCAGGGACTGCCTCGGCAGCCGCAAATCTTGATCAATACAGGCATGGAATTATACTTTTGAAGCTGGCTTTAAAATAGATATTCCGCTTCAAGCGAATATTTCATTCGTGTATTTTTCCCTTCTCCTATTTCTCCTCGGTTTTTCTGTGCACAGAAAGGCAATTGAAAGAAATAGATGCAACTTTGCAATTCAACAATAAAACAATGATAAGCTAGGACATAACAATATTTATTATTCAGTTGCATTTATCTTTACTTTCATTTCATTTTATAGAAATATTTTCGTTTATTATCAGATAGTTGCGTACTTACATATGTTGCAACTTGGCCCCCATTTCCCATGTTTTTGTGTGAACTTTTTGGTACTTCGGTCTTTGTCAGTAACATAAAAACGTTCAGTTTTATTTTCATTCACAGAACATTATCTGGAATCATTGTTTTTAAAATTTTTCGTAAAAGTTAGCGACCAAGGAAAACGTCTTTCGAACTCTGTCCTTATAAAATCAAAGTCTTTCTAATCACAGCGAAGCTTTCCATTCAATTCAACTTTCCAAACACCGAAAACAAACAAGCACCAAAACGAACAAGCGCCAATATCTGAAATCGAAAACTCTCACTCTTGCTTCTTTCTATGGAGAAAAACCGTAAGGGTGCAATTTGAAACCACTAATTCGAACAAACAAATCACATGCCTGAGTAAGCATCAAATGACTGATTGTGAGACTACATTCAAAGTTCCCTGGCGATTAGTAGCATTTCGAACACGCTTCAAAAATCCATTTCAGAATTTTGTATGGGGCAAAATAATGTTCGAAGACGAGTCCGCTTTTAATGCGTTATCGCTTTCGAATGAGGGTTGTGGTCTCTGAAGCGTAGAACTTACACATTGGCAAGTAGGAAGGCAAGCGAAAAGAATGCTCCTCTCAAAGTGATTTTATTTCGAAACAAATTGAATCTCATAGAACCCTTCGATGGTAAAGCAAATTTCCATAGAGTTTCAAATTTGAAAAGATTGCAAAAGCCTGATAAAAATTTCCTCTGAGATGCGGTAATTTTTACAAGAACTCAGCATTTTGTCGAAATCGTTTGAAGTGTTATTTTCAGTTTGGTAGACTGAAAAGAGACCATTCACCTAACCTTGGTCCCAACAGTCTGATGATTTAATTTTGATGAGGCAGAGTGAAAGATTTTAAAATTGCTGAAGGTGCTCTACCATTAAAAGATTTAATTTGAAATAGCGGCAAAAGTATTTTAGTCGAAGTCAGTACAACTTTTTCTAAACAATAGAAATGTTGTAATTGTTTAACAGTGACGCTTTATGAAAAACTGTCGAATTTAAACGATTGGGGACAAGAAAATACAGTTTCGTGCTATTAATTAATTTTCAAGTCAGCGCCGCTCATTTTTTTTACTTATTTTTTAATTGACATTTTTTCATTTCATCTACCTTTTTTAACAGTTCTTTTCTTTCTTACAGGTTTGGTTCAAAAACCGTCGTGCCAAATGTCGTCAGCAACTCCAACATCAGCAATCTAGCAATTTAAATAGCTCGAAATCGAATTCCACATCTAGTTCGCCCGGCAACCGCCATACATCCAGTAGCAACAATAACAGCGGCAACAGCACGAGTGCCGCTGGATCATCAGCCAATGCAAGTACAACGCAAAAGTCGACGAGCTCGTCGTCGTCAGCACCCGGGAGCGGTAGTGGTTCCTCGAGTCATGCCAGTAAATCGTCATCGATAAAGTCCCATCATAACTCGCAATCGCACTCCACACATGCCCATTCACATCAACATAGTATTTCTCAAAACTTAGGACAAACAAATTCAACGAATTCGCTATCAAATAGCATCGGTGCAAGCCACAACTCGTCGCCGATTCTCCCCATAACGCCCTCGACATCGGTGAGTCCTCCCATAAATGTGATCTGCAAAAAGGAAGCTATCGGTTCATATCATACTTCGTCCGCGAATCCGGATAGTCTGAAATCGGGCGTCGGCGTGACTTCCGGCTACGACTCGCTAAAGGAAACAGATTTGGGTGGTTTAACTCACCACGCTTCGTACGCGCGCCTCGGTCACACAGGTGGCAACCTAACTCCACTTGGTTCGAACTCATCGATTATGACCACCCCATCGCCACCCATAACTCCACAGGCTTCACACAATCCGCTCTCCTACGTTCCAAACCACGAGTCGTACAACTTCTGGCACAATCAATACAACCAGTACCCGAACAACTACCAGGCGCCTGGATACTACTCCCAGGTGGAGTACTTCAACCCCAACCAATCCAACTACAACATGAGCCACAGCGGCTACGGTACATCGAATTTTGGTTTGTCATCGAACACGACCCTGCCCAGTTCGATGTCGGGTCAAACGTTTTCACAGAATGGTCTCGATTTTATGAGTCCGCAAGATAAATATGTAAATATGGTGTAGAAAATTATGGAAATTAAGAGAATTCTAAAGATATTTAATAAATGATAAAGCTAGAGGTTAACTGAGGCAGGAATTAAGTGTGGCGCCCATTGGGTGCTGATGTCAACGTTCCAAATCATCATTGCAATACACCTCTGCAGCTGACTCGAATTCAATAGGATTAGCAGAAACGAGATTTTCAAATCTGACTAAATATGACACAAAAGATCTCCCGCGAGCCAATGACATTTTCTGAATGCGGAAATCTCATATGCAATCGATTCAGGCATGCAAAATATTTCAAAAGAATCAGATATCAGCACGAATACAACTACAAGCACGTCGCCACACAACTACATCACGATTATGTCGATATGTAAAAAGGAAAAAATATATCAATTAATTTAAATTTTTAGGAATCAGTAATATAAGATATATAATTAAAAGACATTGAACGCTATAAAAACAAATGACAATTTATGACACTCAAACCTAAAACTAATTGTTTTTATTTAACATTTACCTGCTGCATTGACTTATCAAAACAAGCTTTAGATATGAGTTTTATAAAGCAATTTTCATTTGTTTTTATAAGTTTGCATATCTTTTATTTATATTCAGAAAACGTTGTTGGCTAGTTAGTCAAAACCGAAAAGGTAAAACCGAACAATATTAACAGAAAGCCTACAGCAATGCATAAATTTCTCATTGTTATATATATCTGTAAAATCACAAAATGTCAAGAAGAAAAAAACGAACGAAAACTTAAAATAAGTACCAATTATTGACTTGACTTGTTATATTTTCGACCAGGAAATCTTCAAAATTCAAATTAGATCAATGATTTCGCTCCAAAGATAGTGAATTGTGGTAAGAGAAATTGCTAGTACCTAGAACAAAAAATCTCTGTAAATTCGAAATTCATCCGCAAATGACAATGTGTATTGTAATTATCAATCCACTAGCAATTTTTGTACAGTAGAAATATAAATTAGTGTTATGTTTCCCTTCAATGTATTTCTGACATTTCGAAAAGAGATAACAATAAACGAACATTCCATTTCATTTTCTGGCTGTCGTATGATTATTTCGGGTCAATTTTAGTTTATCCTTGTCGGGTTTGTTTATGTAAATAGCTGTGGTGTATATTGTATTAACGAAATGCAGATATTGATTTATGTTTTATTAATGTTTGTGGATGAATTTTTGTGGTTATCGAATCGGTCCTGTGAATGTTTTTTCGTAGATAAATACTACTCTTTAATACTTAATGAAAAGAAATACTCTTCTGCCTATCTTTTATTAAAATAATTAAGATTGTAATGTCATAAAATATCATTCCGAATTAAGTACAGAAAATTAATTATAAATAAACGTTTATATTATAACAAAGAAATAGAAGTTTTTATATGTTTTCTTTTACGCTCAAATATTTGCGTTGAAGTTGTTGGTTTGGGTGTGTGAGACAATTTTAAAACTATTATTATGTTCTGCCTTATTATGAGTAGATAATTTGTTCGTTTGTTTACATTGCTCTAAATATTCCCTTTGAAAAAATCTTGCCTCAGTCAGAGATAACTAATTGATACAGGTTGCTGAAGACCGCACTGGGCGATAAAATATATTAACCAAAACCCAATATATCGATCATTCGATGAGTAAAAAAATCCAAAAAGATACATCCATTTTGTCACAAGTTTCATGTTTAGATGAAATATCTTCGGATGCAAAGTATGGATAAAATGCATCAAGTGATTTTATGGCGTTAACTAATTGAATCCCCTTAAATTTTTCGAGACGCTAAGGCCCGTTGAATCATATTGCGAAGACAAGTACCAAACATAGTTTCCCATGTATCAATCGTTGCTAGTTACTTTCGGTCTTTGGAATGTTTGCGTGTTACAAGCATTAATCCCGAATGAATACAAAAGTGAGTGGTGGTTAAATTTTAGTTTACATTTGGAGAAACAAAACCAGCAGAACCACAAGAACTAATGTCGAGAATGGTTTCCAAGTATTTATTTATTTTACTGATAATACAAGATTAAATTTAAAGGTAATGCATACATATATATAAGAAAACGAAAAATTAAATAAGTAACAAATAAATCAACAATTAATAAATAACATATAAATAAAACATTGACATATAGCTTAAGATTAGGAGGTGTGGATGACTTTCAAAAGGGAGGATTTGAAAGATAATTTGGAAATCGTTGGAGAATACAGATTACTTATGCTATTGAATATCTTGCAGCATCTAATTATCGGCTCATTAGCTGCGTAAGTAGTGGAAGATGGATATTCCTTTAGTAAATGAGTGGACCTGGTGTTCCCTACAGGGATATTTATCACCATTTTATTATCCAGGAATTCAACTCTGATCACATCAAATGTGAATCAAGCCGAAATCATCTTTCTTCTGGATGCGAGTGTCCATATGTTTAGATGACCCTGTCGGAACTCATAAGGAGGAAGGGTATTAAAATCGTAAGGGCTGTATAGTTCTCTCAAGGCGAAAAGGAAGAATTGCTTTTATAGGGACTCGAGTCAGTTGCTGTTGGTTACAAAAGCCGGATTGCAACAAATTGATCCTACATATGCAAGAATAGGGCGTGCAAGTGCGATGTGTAAGGATCTTGTGACCCACAGGTTACGAAATTCCTTGGCACGTCTTTTTATGAAGCCTAGCTGTTAATTTGCACGGGAAAGTATTTTATCATAATGTAACGTGAAGCGTGGTTTCTCATCCAAAATAACACCAAGGTCAACAACGTTGTCAACTTGAGCTAACAAGCTATTACCGAAGAAGTACGTGTGATGTGTTACCGTTTATTTTCAAGAAAAACTTATATCTTGGCACTTAGCAATGTTGATAATTACAAGAGCTTTTTTCACTGCAACAATGAGAAAGTGAATCGAGTTTAGATTGAAGAAAGAGCGCATCCGATTAAGACTTCATGATGTGATAAACTTTGAGATCATCTGCATAAAGTGGATGAGGTATATTTGGTAGGACGTCAGATAGGTCGGAAATAAATATATTTATAGATTGATATATAAAAATATATATATTAAAAAGAAGTGGGTTACCTTCAGGTACAACAGAAGCAGTAGAAATATTTTTCGACAAAATTTCTTGAAATATTGCCATTTGTGTTCGATTGCGAAGGTAGAAAGTCAGCCAGCCAAGTAAAGATTCGGCAAGTCCGAATTTTTTAAGGTTCAGACTTAAGTTAGAGTGGTCAACTCTGTCAAAAGCTTTACTAAAGTCTGTATAGGCTGCGTCAATTTATTATCCTTTCTCCATTTTACATAGAACGTCTGAAATTAGGACTTTTAGATTCGTGGCGGTAGGAAATCTTTTGAAAAAGTTTGGAATAGAAGATAAAATGGCAATGTCTTTATATTTTCCAATTCAGAGTCTATCACCATCTTTGAATATGGGGGTGACATACGAAAGTTTCCAACAGGATGGGAAAACTCCAGACGAAAGTGATCGGTTGAAGAAAATATGCAAGGGAGTTATAAGCTGCTCTACACACTTGCACAAGAAAGTTAGAGGAAGACGATGGGGCCCAGGACCCTTGTTGCAGTCGTATTATTTATTTTACGTATTTCGTCACGTGAAATTTCTAAGTGGCTGACAAAAGCTGTTGGAGTCGAATGAAAGATAGAAAAGTGTGAGGATGGGTCTGGTGCATTAAAAATTGTCTGGAAACTATTTGCAAATAAATCTCATATCTGAAATATGATATGTAAAGATGATTCAACTAACTTTAGCCTATAGACCTGAAAGCTTTATAACTTTTTTCTAATGGGAAATGCTACTTCTAACTTGAAAGTTGAGTTATGTTATGAGATGCTCCCGACAAGATTTGTCCACATTTGACTTTCATTGAGTTACAAATAAATTGAACCTTAAGAAAGTAAAAATTAAATAAATTAAAAATATTTTGAATAAAAAAATTTATGAAAAGAAACCTGTAGTACATAGGAATCGCAACAAACACTATTTTTTGATGAAAACTAAAGAATTTTGCGAGATTTTCAATGCATGTTCTACCAAAAGTTCTCCTTATTACAAGCTACTTGTATCAAAAATCAGGTACCACTTTCAATGTCGTGCACGAACGGAACAAATCTTACAACATCTTTACTGTGCATTCGCAGTAATTCACTGAAAATCAAGAATTTTGGTTCTCGCTCTCTCTATCTCAAAGTCCAGTGCACATTTATGACTACTTTGATCCGATGAATGCATCACATTTCATAATGCATGATTGTTTCCAGGGCTACCGCTTACCTGAACTTAAAATTTAAGAGAATAAAACACTCGGTGCATATTTTCATTACAGGATGCTTATCACATAAAAATTTGATAGCAGCATCTCCGAGTATAATAATAAAGGAAATACTCAGTGATTGGAACTCTTCAAGAGCAGTGCAATTAATTCCCTACCAAAATAGCTTGACGTAAACTTCAACACATCTTATCAATTTTGATCTCATCCGATGATTGAATTTTTTTTGGGGTCACCATTAGCGAAATTACTAAAACTTTGAAAACATTTAGTTCTTATTTTGTCTGAAGATGTTTGTCACCTAAAGATTAAATAAAAAGCAAAACCTAACCTTATGATAACACTGAGGCAAAAGTATACCAAGTCGCGATAAAGCCGAAACGCTCAATAAATTTGGTTTTAGTCGGATGACAGCGTTGAAAGTTATAGGGTTAAAAAGATTTTTCGGGCAGCCACCATCGATAAAACGAAAATTTACAAAATTTCAATATTCTTTGCTTACTTTCACTACAAGATTTTTATGACTCCAAAATTGCATAGTAGCTTCATTAAGTAAAAAATAAGACAAAAATTGCCATAGCTAGCAGGTTTAACTGGCTGCCGATCGATAGAGGTATACCGGCAAACTCACATAGGCATCAAAGAGACCCATTGTGATGCCACAATAATTACCTCTCTCGTAGCTACATAAGTCAGGAAACCATATATTTCCTTTGATAAATCAAATTATGATTAGTTCGTTCAAATTTGGGAGAAAACCGGGCACTAGCAAATGAGATGGAGGACGGATTTCTCCTCGTCCTCCGAGCTCTGACAAATATCGTTGAAACATGCACCCAACCGTTGTGCATGCCATTCTTTGAGGCAGTGGTCCGTAAGAACACCTACAGCACAACGCAGAGCACTACGAGTTAAGATTAATAACTGCCTGGTAAGACGCGCTTCCATGGAAACTCAGGAGTGTCTTGTTATCGGTCTAGGACCTTGGTGCTATGCTTAAAATCTTAAGAAGGCGGTTTACCTTGCTGAGACTCTCCACGTTTTTACGTCTTCTTTGCTTTGCGTACGGCTTAATTAAAAGCTTTCAGCTTAGTTTTATACGGCAACCAATCATTAGACATTTTAGAGCTGTTGAACTCGTTCGTGCAGTTTACTCATAGGATGGTGTTCTAAATATTCCACCATGGGGATTTGGGATTCTCTCTGGCTGTGTGTGGATTACACGCTGCTCTAGATGCGGAGTTGAGAGGACCAGCAAAGGTGTCAGCCATCTGATCCAATCCATAGTAATAGTTGATGCTCTTTGGAGCAGTCTCCAGTGACGATCGGGCCAGCGATTGGAAAACCTTCCAGTTCGTTCTCTTTCTGTTAATAAAGGCTACCTGCTCAGTTTAGATGTGGCCAGTCGCGTAGAAAGATATGTACCTATGATCAGAGGAAGAGCACATCTGTAAAACCCTCTAGATTCGTGTGTCGTTCACTGACTTGGGTAACGTCAAGAAAATCCCTACTGTTTTAGGTGAGGAAGGTCGGTTCGCTGCCAGCATTGGCGATCGGCCAGAATGAAATCAAAAAGTGACTCACCTAGACCATTTGTGGTTGAGCTATTCCCCCTTCATTATGAGCATTAGAGTTAGCTCCCAGGATAAATGGCACACCGATTTTCGTGGGCAGACACAACTCCATTGACAATACCACAGTGAAGACTAGTGCTATGATCGTGTGCCATGTAGCAAGAAACTAACCGGCATGGTCTTTGGTCAATTTCCGCTGCAAAAGCTATGTTATCATTGTCGCAGAAATGGTAAAGGGCAAGGGTTAATACTTTTCTTAACAAGAATACAGACTCTTCATTTCTGTAAGTCATCGGGTTCTATCAGTTTGTTTCTATTGGTGCGTAGTCTGCAAATCTGGTTGTTTGCAGCCCGTGGCTTTTTGCTTAAGAGTAACTTTTTCACTGTCTTAGGCAAGCGGAGCGGCTAATGCTGCTTTCAAATGGTTTACATTAACGCGAAATTAGTAAACTTGAAGTGCCATCCACATTATTAATTAAGGTTCGATCAAGGTCCTCCTCCTCGGATATAATAACTGCTCAGCCCCTTTCTCTGTATCTAGTGTCAGAAGGTCAAGGCAGCCACCCAACTTGCAGGTAGTTTTTTTCCGTGTGGCTTTGCTGCCGTTTGAGCCACTTGTTTTGGGTCAAGCTTGGTAGATTCTGGATCTCTCGAACCAAAGTTTTTTGACCTGAATGAAGAGATTGTAGACTCGCAGGGCCAATCTCTCTACCCGTATCTGATAATGCTTTTTTGGGCATCCAAGATCGGGAGTGCCTCCTTATTTATGATGGAGAGATTGTCGATCTTTTTACAACTCTGCAATCTATCTCCCTTGCTGGATCAAAAACGACCAAAAGTAAACCAATCGTCTATAACTAATTAGTTAATATATTATTCGGAGACAACAAAATATTTTTTGACTTGACAAACGCAGCTTTAAATAAAAAGCTATAAATTGTGCGCAGTAGAGTTCTTCGGTACCTGCAGTTGGTAATTCTTATTATCAGACTCGTGAAATTTTGTGAAATGTTAGCTGCGCTGTTGCCAGACCCAGACTCTTGGTGAGTCATCAACGGCTTGGTAAGAAGTTGAATGTAGCTTGAATTTTTATGCCATGGTATACGCTATGGCCATGATAAATGCTATTACTAAACCACCGATTGACGCAATGCGTTCATAAGTCCGAACAAATGATGCATTGTTTTCGGGTGTAATTAGCTTTTCGCAGCGATATTTTATTCTCATTTAGTTTAAGTATAAAATAATACCTGCATTTAAAGTATTGAGGAACGATTATAACATCAATTATACTACCAAGGCAAGATAAATCATTTGATCCTGATTGCATTTCATTATAGCTATGCACAGAAAACAGGCAAACAAGTTAATAAAAGAACCTTCGTAGATCAACTATGGTTGACAGTACAGCTTGATAGATGTCCAACTGAATAGTACAATACATTTCACGAGCTCTTTGATCGACAAATATTGTATAAGTTTTCAAAGTGTAAACTCAGGTAAACTTATTTGGAATTGCTTTGAGGAAACGCTGAATACGTTGAACCCATCTAATCGGCGAAGAACGTCCACTGATACTCCGATTCGACCGAGCAATCGAATTAAAGGAGTGTCCTTCCGAGACATTTAACTCCCGAAATTATTTTTTCCCCATTGACATTTAAATCTTTTCCGGTAAAAAATGTTCATATGAAAAGAGTTTGATTAATTTGCAATTAACCTACAGTGAAATAAATTTATCTTTTTCATACAAACCGTAGAGATAATTTAACAATTCTATGCCTGGTTAACTATTTTTGAAATATCACATCTTGCACGGAAGTCATTAAAGAGGCATGAAACAGATAATTAATGTTCAAAAGAATGTCGTCAATGAAACTACTTTAATATTAAATAAAGGTGGCCACGAAACCAGTTTGCTCTGTTTGCAAGTATATACTTGTACCTATACGGTTGATCATACCAGCCATCATGAAAAATCACTATCCTTAAATATTCTCACTTAAGCCGGAAATTCTGGACATCAGTCCATGCATTCTTCCTGCTACCTTCTAATTTTATTGCCATTTACCGTCGATCACAAATTATATCCCAGGCCCAAATGGTAAAAAACGCAATTGATCGCATTAGAAAATTAGCTCTCAAATCGGATCAAAATATCCGTAAATTACAGAACAATAATTGTTGTCGTGATGTCCGTAAAATACGCATCACCTCACCGAATCGCTTCCGGATTCCAATCCAAGAATAAAAGACGGACCAGGCAACGTATACACTATTGTTGGTCGTAGTGGGAGAATAATTTGACAAATATTTATCTTCCTCGTCCGCACCGTTGTTGAATAAATCGAAAAGGTTCCTTCGACTTGCAACTGAAACCCGACGATGCGCCCCTTGATATTAATTTGTGAGTTGCGATAACAAAGGCGGGAATCCTGCAAAAGTACTGGGTCTACGTGTACAAATTGATTGAATTCAATGTGCCCGAAGGATACACGCAAGTGTATATGTACACTCAGCGACAAAAGAAGAGTCATTGTTGGAAATTTCTCTATTTGATAAAATTGCAGAGCTTTAATTTTTACAGCGTTAGCTTTGTGTTAGTTACAAGCTCCCTAGGTTTGGTTGAGGGCCGTACCTTCAAAACTTATTCTTGCAAAATATCGGGAACCCCTGCAAGGCCATCACAAACTTTCAATTTTTGGAGCGTAGTGTACGCACAATGTTTTATGAAACGGCAAATATTTTCGAATAGAATGCAGGAGTCATATTTCAAATTAAAATCGCAATGAATGACAAATGGGCACGTGGCGTAAATGTGAGATTAGAATCTCGACGTGGAAATAGGATCATATACACGCGCTTTCTATCATTTCGCTAGTCGGTCCCATAGCTTGCACTGCTCAGTTGTCGTGGGCTAATCAGCTGAATTAAGTTGTCTTTCGGACGACTATCAATGAAATCACAAGGATAATTTAGACGGGAACCAAACTCTCTGGCGTGTGGAAGATAAAAGTCCCCCCTCAACCACAAACCAGAAGCGTCCTTAAAAAGTTAATCTGCATTTAATCAGTACCGGGTGGAATGCGGTACATTTTTCATCCCCATTCAGGGATCACATGCCTTCCAGTAGATTAGATCTGAAGCGTTTCTTAGGGTTATTTTCACGTTGTGCATTGTTAATAAGAACAAGAATGAATTCGTATGATTCATATCATCACATCATTATTTTCGCATAATGGCAGGGTGAAAGAAGAGTAACCTTTAATAAAGGCTATTTGTATTTTATGAAATTAATATATTAGTAAAATTTGACCAGCGGTCGTGTGATGCTTGTGCAAGGCACTTCAAGTTAGGAAAGGTAGTGAATTGTTAGAGCCAGCAATGTTTGGTTGAATTTATTTGTATCTATGACTGTTTTGTTAAGTAAAGAAAAATTGCACCCAAATAAATTTTTGTAGCAGTGCAATTTCCATAGACTATTTGCGGGCTTTTTTGGTCTGTCATACATTCGCTCAGCGTAGAAACGAGCATTGTAGATTAAATTAATGGTAAAACGGTGCTCTCGTGTTTAACCAGAAATATCTTCAAACTCTGACGTTCATCAAAGAACCAAGAGTGTTAAATTTTTCCAAAAATTTTTGCCTTCTGACGATATCAACTGAACTGAATTTCAAAGTAATATTCAAAGCAGAGGAGCAATTCACTACAAAGAATTATGTGTCTAAGCGATTCGGATGCGTATTGCCTTTTCCATTGCCGAGGATCACATTTAAATCATTGTTAAATAGAAATTGAATTCCTTCAGTTCTCGTCAAACTTGTTCTTCAAAAAACGCATTCAAACAATTCTCATGTTTCACTGCTCTTCGTTGATCAGGACTCCTGCAATTGTTCTCCTTCAACAATAACGTCATATCAACGACTGGTCCACCTCCGATCGTCCCTATCCAACGATTGTTCGTCATATCGATACTGTGAGAAATTTTATTTCGAAGAAATTCCAAAGACGAATCAAGATTCGATTCATCTCCGATATGATAAATTATGAGGTCAGGTGCTCCGACCAGCCATAGAAGGAATCATATCCGTTTTATTCATTAAGCTAGCCTTCAACGGAAGTACACAAAGACATCGCACGACCGAAAGGGCCCTTCGGTTCAATAACAAAGTCAGTTTGGCTACCGGGCGGCGAATGACCGGTTAATTGAACAACATCTTGGACCAGAAGCAGTGCGGCAGAGATAATGTACCGTGAAAGAATAGTACCACCGTGTTCGGAATAAAAGTGAATGGATTGTCATTGTGTGAAATACCTGTGACGAGCGTAAAGATTAGGTAGCTGCACAAGTAAAATATTTATTCATAGTGCATTGAATGTTGAAATCAGAAATTTTAGATTGTCTTAAAAATCAGTGAATAATACGTTCTGTACAAATCAACAGTTTAGGTGAAATCGGTTTATGAAACAATATCGAAATATTTTTTTAAATGCAACATCGACAGGCTCCTGCAATAAACTAATTTATGCACAGCTAGATTGATAATTTATATTTTTTTTGCTTGTTTCTTTTTCATAGACAACAACATCTTCAACACTCTGGACCTCCCGGCTAGCAAAACTTTTTAGTAATGCAATAATAACAGCACGCTTCACAACTGAAGACCATAAAAATTTGCAATACGAGTATTCGAAACCCTATCTTCAATTATGCGATCACCTGACTTCAGGCCTATTCTTCGAGTGCTCGACCGGCGATCTTGACTACCCTGTTAGCGCTCGAGTGGAATTTCGATTTCAACTCTATCCAAAGCGGAGCTTCAAGCATCCAACGATGGAAAAATAAAGTCTAAACTTCATTTACTCTAGATAAATAAGCGATACGCCGCCTGTTTACCGAACCTTAGTAGAGTAGGTTGATTTCGAGTTGGTCTCCGATTTTTGCACAGTCATCATCTATTAATGTATCATTCTCACCTGAAGTGTGACCCGGGCACTTGAGCAGCAGCTCAAAATACGGAAACCACTTGGTAATTGAAAGTCAATTGAAATTCCCGTGTAGAATGACACGATAAATGGCACGGAACAATACATTCGGAGTCATTTGTCATTTCTTCCGAGGCTGTCATAATTTGTATTTGAAATTTAGTTTTGCTTCTCGTCTGGATGAGCGGATATAATGATACATGCTCTTGAAGTCTTGCAAGAGTTGCCAATAAAGCTGAGTAAAATTTTGATTTTAAAGTCAATTACTAAATTGCAAGTTGCTGATATTTAAGATTAAATTAAGTAATAGTAGCGGAATACTCACATTTCAAGAGATCTCAAATCCACAGAAAACAAATTATGAGCCTAAACCGATTTGTTTTATTTTTTATTTTGAAAAATGTGTATGGTAATGTGTTTTTACTTTGAAAAATGTGTATTTATGTGTATGGTACACCTTAAGAGTAAAATGCACATTTAATTTAAAACTAACTTGTCCAGAAACATTCTCCTTGCATTCTCAAAAATCACAAAATTACATCTCACAAAATTCAACCATTTAAGTAGTTAACAGGAGCTAATTCAATGCACGAAATAATTATATCGGACAAAGAATAATTACCGCAAATTAGTTGCTAGGTTCAGTTAGGTCATTAGTTCACAAAAAATAACATTATTTTTTAATTTAATGCAATGGCAACAAGTGCAGAAAACGGTTTTTATTCAACTACTTAAATTTTCCCTGAGTGAAATCACAAGAAAATGTTTGTATGTATTTCATTTGAAAGCTTACAAATAATAATTCACACCCAAATAAATCTTAATAATCGATATGGCTTCCGTTATTTATCATCAATTTGAATAAATGGAATTTATGAAAGAAAGAGGAACAAGCAATTTAATTTATTTTCTAATACTTTACAATGGCCTTTTTTACTTCTGCTTTAGTCCTTTACTGACCACCTTGTGCATAAACTTGTTGTAATAAAATGCTAAATAGATTTTCTATGGGATTTTCATGAGGACTTTTACCAAGCCACTTTAAAAATGGTATGTCCCTGGACTCAAAAAATGAGTTTCGTGAACGCGGCAGAATGAATAGCTGCGTTACCTATCTGAAATTTACAATCGTCTACCCGAAAATGTTCTCCAATAGTGGTAAGCATGTCGAACAAAGGTTTAATATACTTAACTGAGCTCATTTTTAGTGATATAAAACCGATTTTGGACTTTCCTCGAGAGCCAAACGCAGCCCATATCATGAGAAAAGCTCCTTGTAAGTTTTTTCTGACTCGTTTCTCGCTCTTTAAGGATAGATACCTTTTCAATATCCTTTGCAGCCAACACTTACGTTTAATTTGACTTTTTTTGCTACCTGTGGCCATCTAGCGATACTGGACGTACAAAATGCTTCTAGCTCAGCGAGGTGAACGGACATCATTTGAGCCCCCGAGCATATTTGTTTGTCGCATTGCTGACTACTTACTGGTCATAGTGCTGGATTATCCCAGGTACTGATGGTTGCTGTTCAAGACTCACGATGGTTGCTCACAGAGCAGTCATATCACTTCAGGTACAGCGGATCGTGCAGTCATCAGACCTCCACCATCGTCATTTTCGATGGAGTGTTGTAAGTGGAAATGTTGTGACTGGAAATGGGCTAGGCTTATAACGTTGCATCCATAATCACTGCTAGGTCAGCCAAATTTTGCCGATTTCAACTCAACCAAGTCATGAGGAGGGTAAAACGGGAAATCTGTCTGGCCATGATCTTCAGCTGGTGCTCCTGAAAACTGAGATTGTCGGATGGTCCTGACTGTCATCTCTATGACAAAAGACTCCACCGAGGTCCAGACCACCAAGTCGGTAATGTAGTCTGTAAAGTGACTCTTTATATTAAGCTGATCTACTGGAACTACACCCGTAAAACATTTGATAGGACTTTGCGAATCGTTAGAGTTCGCTGAGTAAGCTGATGGTCAATAGCGGTGGCCCCAGTGAAATTAGACGGATGTTGGTGATAGTGACGACCAACTCGATCTTACTATTCAGGGTAGAAAAATGGGCTGACGCACTACCAAGTAACAATCTTGAAGAGGTCGCTGCGTATCATTTGCAGCTACTGCATGGTGTCGGAAGTGCTCCCGATAAATACAACAGCGCGAAACCGCAAAGAAAAGTAGGTCATCTGCTATGAAATGAGACGTGCTGATGCTATAGTATGCACAAGAATGCGAAATTTCTAGCTTTAGCAACAATGCTGGAGTACCAGTAGCAAGGATTACTAGACGGCTTGTTTTTTAAGGTTTTTGGGCCCATGGGCTAAGAGTAGCCACGGAGAGTTTGTATTCCGCCTGTGTTAGTTCCGGACAGGACACGAATAGTGCAAGAAATATGTACATAGAATTTTTAAGGCAGGTACACTGTTCTGCCGGTACTTGATGATTGAGTATAATGATGCTCATTATACATTCTTTGTCTGCAGTCGATTAAAAATTTCGATCACTGGGCTGAATTTCAACAATTTTACCTAGAAAGACATATCAATTGATTGAAAAAATAATTTCTGCATATATTGTGGCAACTTTTAACTTTATTTTGATATTTTTTATTTGCAAAAATAATGATTTCTAAAGTTGCTCCAGTCGATCTGCAGGAGCTTCTATAAAAAAGGCGTTGCGGTGAGTTCTCTATTTTTGGATTGGATCATCTCTAACGAAAAAATAAAAAAGATTTCGACATATGTCATTATCTAGAGATTAATCGAAGGACTAAGCAAAATCTTAATATTAAACCAAATGGTGGATCTTCATAAAAAATTTAAACATTTGATAAAATTTTGGCCTAAAAACTGTTTACAAAGTGGAGAATATTGGTCGGCGAAGAAATATATGAATATGTTTATAAAGCTTGTGTCAAAATATGAGCCGTTCGCGAAAAATTTTGCGCATCGATTCAAAAAATACGAGAAAAATGCGTTCAAAGTTTCAAAACCACCCTGCAACGCTCGGAGACGGCTTAATAAATATGCGTGTTTCAAGAATATTTGTCGATTCCACATGACATTTTCTGTGTGCATGCTTACTATATGTTCATTACGGAAACAAAATAATATTTCTCAACTTAAATCTCTTAGAATATCACCACTTAAACATAAAATCTATATCTTGGGTTTATTCCTATTGATAAATTATTCCTATTGATAAAATTACAATGGACAATAAATTATTTATAGTATCTTTATCATAAAGTTAACTCGTATAAATCAATCAAGTACATATATCAATCATATCCAACGAAAGTAATGCTGATATCCTTCATTTCCACCAAAAAGTTGTAATTCCAGATCATATCTTAGTTCTTCAATCAGCATAAGATTCAGGCAATAGGAATAATAGCTTCATGAAGTAAATAATTTTTCATCACACTTTTTTTTTCAAAAAATTAATTTATTAATTATTTAATTTTTTAATTATAGACAAATTCATATAAATATAAAGCAATTAATTAATTATTTTTTTAAGTTATAGTGCATTGACGATTTTATCCAAACTAGATTGCTCAATGGCTACTATTTCAGCCATTTCACTTACAGTGACAAGTTTTTATTGATGCTGGACGCTGTCATATTCGCTTTTTTCATGTTGTTTGATAAAACACATATTATCGCTGAACAAGTTAGTTTTTTTACAGCTATTGTTGTTTGGGAATATGCAACGGATTCGAATTTCACTATTACTTTCAAGCTTTCAAAATCATAAATTTAGAGCAGCGGCAGCTCTGTTTCAATTCAAACCATTCACGATAGTTGAAGCTGGCTACGTCTACGGCAGGCTGGCGGACAGACGTGCTTACTTCTTTCCATTCCTGCCGATCTTGACGATCTTGACAAACGTTCTCGTAGAAGGAGGACAATGTTTCAGGTGTCACAACATGACTTCCACTTTTTCTTGCTCGTTATGCCAACTCAACTACGGCTACAGCGTATCCAACGTGGGTGCTATTTTTCGAGTTTGTGGATGTGACTTGCTTGCTTTTTCAAATTTCCTTGCATTCAACCGGGCCTCGTGATTTTCATTGTCATCATCACGTCGATGATACCGAGAATGGCGTCGGTGTCGGTGTCGGTGACTGTGGTAACGGTGCCGGTGGCATGCAAACGTTTCATAATTTTAATCGAAATTCGAAACTTGATTGAAAGCCAAAATAAATTATTAATGAAATCTCAGGACGGGCTGAACGATGATGATCTGTATCAGTAGCCAAGTTGGGAGCATGCCTTCGAGTTTTACCTGACACGATGCCAGTGTTGCGATCATTATCTTGCATCTATGCAAAGCTGCGTAGTGTCCCGAGCACAAGCAATACAGAATGGAACGGATGCTTATGAATGGGTTCAAACAGTAGGAGAAATCAATTGACGCGGCTCGAGGTCGAAAGGCCTTTGACTGAAGTACTGAATGATACAAATTTTTGATTGATACGTCGAATCATTTGAATATTGATTCATTCCTTTTTAGGTGAGTTTCATTGTTTATTTTATCGATAGCAAGAAAAATGATGGTGGCTCTGAATGTAGAGTAGCAGGTGTTAATCACATTCGGAAGTCATTACGAATATGTTTGTTTTTTTTCTATCTCAATGACATAAAGCGGTTTGAAATCTGGTGTCCTATCTAATTTCATCTCATCAGAAAATGCCAACTCAGATTTAAACAATTATTAAATTTCTGCTGTCGAATTTCAATTGAAATTTCCTATTCATTTTTCGTATATTTCCACCTACAATCAACCTTTTCTTGCAATCCCACAAATTGATATTCCTTTGAACGTCCTTCATTCAATTATCGACAACATTACGAGGGATGAAATATGTAACACATGTTAGTACAAACAAATCAAATTTCATTGCTCCGACTAATACCACGCAAAGCATTCACAACCCTCCACTCAGGTTTATTCGCAGTGGTACGTAACATCTATTAGAGAATGTGCAATATCCTTTTCCGATGATGCATGAAATTCACCCGAGGGAATGCTTCCTTTCTCCATGGACTTTAAGTCTTTTTCCGACATGCTTCATGCCAAGTATATACTAAATGCTTTGAGAATTTTCCATTAGCTTTGGAGAATCGCTCCAAAATAGACCAGTGTGAGATCATGATGTACAAACTACGAATGTTGCATTCATTCGAAATTTCTTTGGGCAGAAGAGAGAAGTTATTCCTCCTGAAATGGAGTGCATGTGGTCTAAAATCTTAATTAAGGGCCTATTAGTTGAGAGGAAGTATTGAATTTCCTGAACGGCGAGGTTTAGGTTTCCCATGGGACACCTTTTAATCAGTTATGTGCTTTCTGCGTTGTATATTGTTGCTGTTTGTATGACCCCTTGCTTGAAAAGATGAGCAGGCTTCGAAGTGGTTTTTATCATGCAGAGATACCAAATGTGGTTTTTAGGTTACCACAGTTGAAAATGAAAATCGAAGCACGTGTGTGTAAAGGGTATTCTTCAATTTGTTGCATTTATTTTAGTACACTCAGAAAATGTGATCCGATTGAAAACATGATTACAGTCTTAAAAAAACATTAGAATAAAATTTCGCATGAATTTCTAAGAAATTTGATGGAACTAATAGTATTTTGGTCGTAAATGTAGAAGGATCAAAACTATCAGCCCATTACTTATTATGAATAGAACACATTGCGTGTCTAATGATTTGATGTCATAATGTCAATAATATCTACTACTATTTAACTAATGGAAGACAGTATTGAAACTATGGGATCGTGTCATAGGAAATTGTGTGTACTAAACCATAGAAATGATTCGAAGGTCTCAAAATGATTCGATCGTCTCATCAAATCGTACTACGTTATATTAAATTTCCTTTGCAGATTGCATTAAACGATTGACCATTAAAGTGTATTCGTCGTACTCCGATTTGTTATTTCGTTAAATATCAACTAAAAAACGTTGAAGAAAAAGTTTACATTTGATTGGTGTGCTAAAAAAATCGTTTGTGTGGCTTACTTTATAAACATGGATTTTATATAGTAAAAATGAAAGGAGAATTTCCCTATGTATTTGAAATGGCAGATATTTAACGAATGGTGATGAAAGTGTCATAAAGTTTGTTTGCAAAGAGTGATCTGTGAAATGTTTTTCTTACCATATCCAATCGTACATAGTTGACTAATGCCGGTGATAATGTCTTTCGCCTCAAAAAATATTAGAAACTTAGATTTTTGTAAAGTTAAATCTCATTTTAATTTTACGCATTAAGTTTAAGTATATACCTAATATATGTTGGTTAGTGTACTAATTAAGTTTATTTGATTTTTGAAAGAATTGATAAAGAATTTGTTACCACTGAAACGCCATATTTTTTTATTGTATGTGATTAATAGATTTAGATTAAGGAAAACAATTTTTCATTTGACTATGATCATACCATAAAAGGGTATAGAGTTTCTTATTAGATTTAAAGGCTTCTGCGTATTACTTTAATTAGAGATAATAATAGAAGATATAGGTTGTATATGATATATTTAATAAACCTCACCATTATTTTCATGACATTTTTACGTTATCTCTGCAGGAGATATACATATTAAATTAAGAAGAAGTAATAATAGATAATACAGTTTACATATCCTTAAAATTATTGGCAAACCCATTATTACAATGAGTTATTTACATTTGTTCTATGTATATGGGTATACAATATGGGTATGGGTATACAATAGTTACTTTATGGGTATGGGTATACAATAGTTACTTTAATAATTTTTAAATTGTTGAAATAATTTTATAAATCGCATTGACCATATTAAATGGGTAAAATTGTTAGAAAACTATTAAATTCTTATTGATTTTATTGGATCGTTTTCTGAGTGTGGAGTCCATACCCTTTGCTATCATGAGCAACACAAAACAAAGGGGAATATATATTAATTTCTTGGATTAGAAAATGATTTCAGCGACAGCTGGAAAAGTTGAGGCCTCGTTAATCCAACTTTTAGTTGAATTTCTTGGACGAAGGAAGGTATACCATTTGTGATGAAACCAATTGTTAAATCGTTTTTCAGGAACATATATGATGGAGAAACAACAAAGTTATCACATTTTTTCAATCTCTAAGGATTTATTTGCTAATTTTCAAATTATGTGCTTTCAACTGAACATACATATATATGTACATAAAAAAGTAAGTGTAAGAACTGCTTAGTTATCACACATATACCTGCATACAATCAATCAGTCTCCAATTTGCTGCATTGCAAAGTGCAGTCATGCATGATGAAACCCCAAGTATTCATTTCCAATCGATCGATTAAAAGTAGTCCACATTGCATTGGACATATTTACCGATGGACACATGGCCGGTATACGTGAGAAGCAATGGCAAGCAACGTAATTAAATTTTGTTGACTGTTGACAGTTAGATGGAGCGCCAACAACGTACCAAGCGACAATTGGATTAGCTGCGCCAATGTATAGGTATCCTAGACCAAGTAGCAGTAACAATATCGCCAAACTGCATCTATTCACGTGCTACCTACAGAATTCGCTCAGAAGAAAGAAAACAGTATTATCTACATAGTTTACTGTACTATTATTTTTACTGTACTATAGTATTATCTACATAGTTTACATAGTAAATGTCGGCAAAAGTTTATGCGAAACCAAGAATTAAGGATTTCCGTACAATGAAATGTTTTTTGCTGCATTGGAACACAGCCTCCAGAATATTGGTTAATTTTTTCTACCATATATATATATATAAATATAAATATATATATATATATATATATATATATATAAATACATATATATATATATATATATATATATATATATATATATATATATATATATATATAAATATATATATATATACATATATATATATATATATATATATATATATATATATATATATATGTACATATATATGTATATTGCTATTTTCTCATGCAACTTAATTCATGAAAATAGTCAAACGAAATAGACGATGCATCCGACATTATCTATTGTTTATTTTTCCACACTTTGCCCTATTTCGGAAACTTCCGGCCCATGTAAGTTTTCCATTCAAGTTTCGCGAGTTCCATACAACTCAGAAAGTTGCATTCATTCTAACTAAGCAATTCCGATCGAATGCATTTCTTCCACAGCACTACTAAGATTTCCTTTCCTCCAATTCATTTTCAGTTCTACAAACGAAGGGTGCGTATTTTCATCGGAACATTCTTCTAGGACACTTACAACTGTACTTGCAATGAAACGATGGCGGGAAGCCGCTGTGACTTCAAAAGCGTACCATACGTACTGTTTGCAATTACGAGTCGAACTACCGATACGGAAGACATGCATGCAAAGCCATGCAAATTGCAAAGGAAGAAACCAAACGAAATTTAACACTTGTCATTGAATATTTTTACGATTGTTTCGAATTACATTTACCGGTAGGACAATTCGTAAAAGAATGAGTAAAATTGTGACTGACTCTGGATTTTTTCGCATTCTTATTCACATTTTTTTTCAGTTGACAATTTTGTCGGCGAGGCGAATGTTAGATATTCCATGGGCTATTATAAGCATCAGCACAAATTTGTGGTCCTTCTAAGTATTGCAGTGGCAGTTATCTGGTTCAAATGTACATTGATGTGAAATACTCAAAAGTATGGATATTCTAAAAGCTCTTAGTAGCCGATTGAGCGTATGTGGTCCCGAGTTCGAATACGAACATGAGTCAAATCAGGGAAAAATTAAGGCATAAATCTCATATGCATTGATTGTGAAATTCTTCGTTATTAACGTCGAGCCCCCAGACCCAATAACTTAAGGCAACTTTGCTTTCTTCTCATCAATATGACGCCAAATATTGTTTGTTGAAAACGCTGCTCTCGATCGCAACCAAAAGTAGAAATGGATTTTTACTGTTTACCGTTACTGTATTCGCCAGTTACCGCCACTAGACGTATACATTGCAAGACACTAATTCTACACATATATAAAGCATTGTTGAGCAACAAAGCATTTTTTGAGCATTTCGGATTCGCATTCTCTAATTTATGTTTTAAAAAAATTGAACCCTTAGTTTCACACTTGAAATATCGTTATTTATTTCGTACTATTTAGTTTACAAAATTCACTATACAAAATTACTTACACTATCGCGCACAATATTTCGGACTTCTACTGTAATTAATTCTCGCTTGAACTCGCGTTTTTCTCTCTATCTCTCTCTGTGCTAGCCACGGCTTTCATTGTTCAAATGATTCAATCATTCATGTTTCACCGCAGCTTTTACAGAGGATTTTAGCAGCCTGTGAAGCTTCTAGTTGATTCCATTGAACTTCATTATTCGGTGGAAGTATCTAGATCTGTTGATTATCTTAACTAAATTGTGTTCAGTGTACTAACATATTTTTTACAATTAGAAGTTGAGTATGAGCGTATTGGTATGCATGCGTCTTCTCAACCTTTTGAGAGCACTTTTGAATCCTTTGGGAGTATTCTAATTATTGTTTTCGTTGTGCAATGCAACACTGTATTTTTCAGAATGAATGATTAGTCCATTAACTTTATAAATCAAACCTTGCGTTGAATCCGGTAGTTCTGATTTTTTCCTGACTTGTTTATGATGTTGCGCTTATCAATAACCCAAGTTTGTGACCTCAAGCGCCGAACACAACCTTGTCAAAATCGAAAAAGAAATCCAGAAATATTCTACTTTTTTTTAGTTTTGCCCAATTTATACCATAAAGGACTTGTTTTATGATAATATATGCTCAGTACATATGAGTATTTTCTTGTCCTAAGTGCATTTTCACCCTGGAAGGCTATTTTATTCGTTAAATGCCCCTTGCCTCCTATCATATTTCAGTAGATTCCGAAGAGATTTGAGAGGCCCTCAAGTCTCCTCCCCTATATTTTTCTCCCGTTCTTTATATTATTGAAGCCTTGTCTGAACGTTATTGGGTGGTGAAAAAAATGAGAATTATACGAATGATTATTGAATACAACAACTCAAAATAATAAAACAGATAATTATATAAAATGTACGATATCTGATAATTTTCCTCTTCCACATTTCTTGAAAAAAAAATGTATTATGTTGGTTTGCAATTTCAGTTAGAATAATCAACAAGTCAATAACCTCACCATCGTAGGTAACAGTGGCAACAGTGACAGCTGTAGTAATGATGAGTCTTCTTATGCCAGGAGTACTTGAATGTTCTTATTTCCCATTTTTGTTGTCAGCAGGTTAATGAAACGATTTTTACTTTGGTTTTTTGTCGAGAACTTCTCTTGAGGAACCTGCGCCATAGTTTTCTCATCAAAAATAATCTTTGGAGATGAGTGTAACCGGGCTCTTCGAAAACGCTCAGAACTCTTTGTTTATTTCTGTGCAGCATCTGTGGGATAACCATCAAAAACAACTGCCACGTTTGAACCATAATGTGATATGAAGGACCTGTTCTTAAGGTCTAAGGATTGCAGTGTAGAATCTGGGAAGGTTTGGTAGGCAGCAGCTCTCGCACCTGAACTTTATCTTCCCCTTTCAAAAAAGGTCATTATATTAATGTTATCTTTTCTGTACATTCTTTTATAACATATCTGTGTTTTTTTTTATATTTTTGCCACTAAAATTATTATTTCACATTATTTTTTGCAAAAAATACCAAAATTTTTAAAAATTTAATAAAACTTGAAAGGCTGTATCTTGGAAACTATTGAGTAAAGAGACAGTTCTGGTCTCAAATCGTAGCAAATGCACTGTAATTCAAAAATTTACTGAACAAATTTTATCATAAAACAAGTCTTTTGTGGTATAAATAGGCACAAACTAAAAAAAGTCGAAAATTTACCGATTTTTTTCCAATTTTGGCAAGGTTGTGTTCGGCGCTCGAGGGCGCAAACTTGGAATATTCATTGGGGCAACATTATAAACAAGTCAGCAACAAATCAGAACTACCGGATTTTACGTTATGTATCTATATTTTTGTACGACAAAGTTTAAAATATAAATTTTTCAGACGAACTGAGCAATTTTTAGACATTTAAAAATATAATGAACCCTGGTTTATCAGAAAAATAAGGAAAATTGATTGCGTTACCAAACGTTTTGAAAATTGCATCAAAATTATCGGAGTTCCAATAAGGTCACAGGTTTTCATAATTTTGGGGATCAAATCTTATATATCTTACAAGACGAGACTTTTCGATATTGTGTTTACAGGTTCTAGGAAGGCAAGTAGAGCGTAAGGAAGAAATTAGAATACGGCCGTTCGTGGAAGAAAGACGCCTTCTTCCAGCCCCCTCAAAAAAGGAGGAGGGCAGTACTGAAAGAAACAACTTTGACTAGTACTAACGAGACGTCTGGAGGAAGCATAGAAGGAAGGATGGTGGTGTGCTTCAAACTTGGAAAACCTGCTGAGGTTCTCAATAGCAGGCAGCAAAATAAGCTGTGAAAAGTAGGAACCATTCGGCAAAAGTGGACAGGGAAATCAATTTAGCAAAATCTGCAAGGGTTTCTCAGGAAATTGGATGCCAGGCAGTGCAACCGCAGAGTCTACCTGGAGAAACGAAAGATGCCAAGACTGTCATTCCGGTGCAGAAATGCTTAGAATATACAGCTGGGTGTAAAATCACGTCAACTGGACATCACCAACCAGGTAAGGTCCTCAACCGAAGGCAGAAGAGGGATCTGTAGAAAGAGTTGATGTTTCCCGACGTGAATCAAGATTAAAAGATATCCCTGAAGAGCAGGGAGGACTTGAACACCCCAACGAACTCCCCGCCAGCCAGCTCAAAATTTTTCAATGAGATCAATAATTCTGATTATTTCTATGCCTGCAAGTATAAGATTTGATCAGATCAACTTGCAGCATCCCCAGGCTTGGCAATTTCTTTTGAGCGAATAGTTGGAAAAACTATAAGCAGATCTTCACATTGTACCTCATCATAACGCAGCCAAAGGGGCAAAAACCTTATATAATGAAAGACCAAAGAGTCAGAGGACTATAGCCTTAACCAAACATTAGTCTGCGAACATAAGCAAATGTCAAAACCGACCGGTTTCTGAGCAAAAAAATTTACTTCTTTACATCTGCAGACACGAGTGAACATTAGTGCGCATACAGCGCATGAGTGAACATATGTCAAGTTATATCGCATTACCTCTTTACATACGGACAGCTCATAGCAACAATTGAGCAAAAGGTTGCCTAATTTGCATGCCACTTTTCTGGTTGTTCGGAAAGTTATGTTTGGGTGCAACATATGCTTTGGTTGGTTTACCTCGGCGCATGTGCATCGCCGCGTACGCAGAATCATGACTGGTTGGACTTTTATGATCTTGGTCTGACAAGTCAAAGTGCACCACTATGCCAGGGAATTTTGGCTCTAGTACTCCACTGCAAAAAATGTGGCCCCAGTTTAACAAGCTAGCGTTAAGTTTTCCTGCAATTGATGCCAGTGTAAATCTTTCGATTAACCTGATATGAAGCAAAAGCGAATTCCTATTGACATGTTAAGTTCAAAGTTAGGTCTGGGACTTGAATTTTCTATTGATGTTCCTCTCAACTATATGAAAATTAGACCATAATTTCTCCAAGGGTCAATCAAAATTTTGTCGAAATCAGGGTAGGACTTATAATTTGCGTTGATCTATTGATTGGAAATAACATATTTCAGGAAACGTGCATGACTTTTTCAGACGTAAAATATATAAGAAAGCATTACTAGAGGTCCATTACAATTAGCATTGAATCTTGTCGAAGCGATTAATAGCAAGTAATACTTCTCCTTCAGTCATTCTTCGTTTATGCAACATCTTGCAGACGGCTTCTTTGTGACGAACCTGCAGCAGTAGCTCAAAATATATACGAAGAAATTAGGAATTCCCTAGAGGCTTTACGTAAAGTCCTTGCGTTTCTTACAGCATTCAATCACAAGAGCTGAGGGTTTCGTGCGTGGGAACATGCCTTGATTTCGAAGCTAATTCATTTTTAATCAAAAGGATTTTTCTTTCCATCGGTTCAAATCATAGTAGCAGAGAACAGGTAAGACATAGTGCCATCGTAAAATCAGATTGCCTTTACATTTTCACGGTCCTTGCGTTCATGGCAGGTACGTTTGTACTCTTAAATGAAAATGATCTTTGTGTGTATGATGTTCCCTTGACGACAGTGTGTATCTCTTTGATAAAAGAACTTACTTTAATTATATACTGTTCCCAGGGTAGCTTTGTTTCGGATTTTCCATCGTCTTTTCTCGATGCTTTTATAGAAACTGAAGCAAATATGTCCGTAAGCAAATCAGTTGCCAGGGAAATTTAATTAAATTAATGGCAATGTTCGACTGTCAAGTAATCCACGGAAAGGTTTTGCCATCTTCGTTTCGTTTCAATTCGATTCTATTATTAAATGGATATTTTCGAAAAGGAAAATGTCAAAACAATATTTCATATATGCTATTATAATGGAATAGGATTGCTCACCAAGAAACAAGACATTTGATGAAAATTTAAGACGGTTTATATTTATGTCAACATAATCAAGGTGAAATTTGGTTTTTCGATAATTAATTTGTCGAAGTTGGTTTCGCATTAAAATTTGGTAGTCATCTAGGGTTTTGATATTAAATATCTGCAGCTTTGTAAACTCACAATAAATGAGAAATTCCCTTTGCCTACGAAGCTTACTATAGCGACACAGACAGAGCTTAAGACACAGCTTTGCGCAACAAGACCAAGAAACTCACTGCGTCTTTTGAAGCTGCTAAAATTACGACTCACTCATTTAAACACGTTGGCATTGACTTCCATGAATTTCTAAGGTTTAATCCTTATGTGCAGCGTAAATACGAAGCTGCTAAATCCATATTTCAACGCATCAGACATCTTTTCGCCAAAAGATGAGTATCCTCGAAATTGAAGCTTTAAAATTAAAATTGAAATTGAAGGTGCTCTGCTCAAACCCACGCGTACTTATTTCTGTTGGCCTTATTATGACAAATCATCTTGCGGTAGAAACATTAATGCCACTCTTAGATTCCTATGGTAACAGTGGTAAAGATAGCATACTAATGTATCATTAAATCACTTTCTTCGTTCTCATGTTTCCTTGCCAAGATTTTTTAACCGTTTATTATCTCGTGGCGTTTTTCTTTTATAGAGTTTACTGTGCTATTAATGATCGAATTTTTAAGGGGAAACATGGTTTTCTTAAGGCTCGTTCAACTGAGACTAACCTTGTCAAATCCATCACTTTTTAGCCTCTGCTTTTGACACTAGACAAAAGTTGATTTATTCACAGCGAAATTTCAAAATCCTTCGATAAGGTATATATTTTTATACTATTCGACCCATCTGGTCTTCTTATCTACTGGTTCGCATTCTAAATCGTAAATGGAAAGGTTCCTTTTCATATTCTATTTATCTCTTTTCCGATGTGCCACAAGGTTTTGTTTCTAGTCCTTTGTTATTCACACTTTTCATTGTTAATAAGCTTCCGTCCATATTTACATCTAATTTCCTTTTTTATGGTGACGACTTAAAGTCGATCTGAAGAACCTTGTCTCTCAATGATTGGGTTTCACTGCAATCAGACCTTCAATATTAAATACCTCTTCATTTCTTGTCATGTCTTTTTTTGAAAAAAACTTTTTTTTTTTGTTTGCTACCTGTTTTCTTTCTGGCAGTGTATCATGTAAACCCACAAAAAGATTTGGGTATTTTATTCGATCTTAAATTAAAATGTATGGTTTATTAACTTTAGGATGTCTAAACTAACAGGCTTTCTGTCACTGTTGTCACTGTTTAAAAATCCTCGCACGTGTTCATTTATTTACTCAACTAGCTCCCTTCATGCTTGAATATCGCTACCAAACATAGTCTCCTCGTTTCATGTACTTGTCGGAAACTACTGAAACTGTTTAACGTAAATTCACTCGTTGTTTGTTGTCTCTTATTGTCAGATCGAAGAAAGTCTAAAAGTCTTAAACCTCCTACCCTTAACTGTACACCGTACTTTCATGGATATTTTTGATCAAATTGCTCAAAGGACTTTTTCCACTAGTATCCGCATTTCCCAGTTTCTACATAATCACGAACACCCTTCTCGATCTCAGACTATTTTTAACGTTCCAGTCGCCCGTCGATAGCTAAGAACCCTTCGCCGTGGCGCTGCCTGGTAGCAAGAGCTTTACATCTGAGCTTCGGGCTAAGACCACTTCAGGACTGGATTGAGGAATTAACGACAACATTTTACGGTCACATAGGACTAATTCGGCCACTTCGGAGCACAGATGGCTCCAATGAGCCGTTTATGCGCCCCGCGAAGATTTCACTACAAGGGTAGCTCATGGATGCGCTTTTTGGATGCGAACAGGTGGGACAATATTTAAGATTTAGGTCTATTTACGCTTAGCTATTTGTAATCAGGTAAAAGTTCGATCTCGATCGTAGCAGTTGTAGGGGCTGTATGTGACTATTAGCGTGTAAGATGAAAACAATATGAAAAAAATTAAAAAAAAATATAAATTATAAGAGCTAACAGACGGGAATAGTATAGCCACCACATTTCAAGTTTGATTTGTTATTTGAAAATTATGTTAAGAATGTATAATTTAATCATAGTTAAAACCTTTTATCAATTGATCATTTGTTAGACTGAAAAACAATTGAAACATTCTTTTTTCTTCCTAAAAATCCCTACTCAGAATTTGTTTCGAGAGCCCAAGACAGATAGCACCATGTTACTTTTCTGTTGTGCTTGATATTGAGCAAAAAATATTTCATTCATCAGTAGATCATTATTACAAGCTAAAACCTTTGATTCTGTTTTCGAATTATTTGGTACGTAGATCTGATGCGCGTGCACAAATTTAACATTATGTGGGGTGATAATTTCAGTTAAAATGTAAATGGTAGATATCTATGTATATATGTCAATGCTGGTGCACAACAGTTTGGTCGTAACACGATAATTCTCGCTTTAGTGCCATATTTTAGCTAAAAATCAAGAGTTTCAATAGTTTTCACTGATATTAAAACAATTGTTAACTATCAGCATGCACATGTTGGTAAAATAGTTCTCTTTGCGACTATATTTGAATTACAATTACCTGCAAAAATTAAGCCAGGCATAATTATATCAACGATTAAGCCGGTTGTTTTCAATTTAATTTCACATTTGCATGAAGAATGAAAGTCATATTCATCATTCAACAATATGTGTAGCGCAATATTCAAACAATTGAATCTTGTATCACGAGATAGACACAAACCTATCTACTTTTCTCTGGAAACAAAAGACCACGAAAAGCATTTTTAAATATATTTCGTGTCGGCAGCATCTGCCCCATTAAAACAGCCTGAAGTTTTAAATTGCCCAAACAGCAGCTATTGTGATGTGTTCCTCCAGTTCCACGATGAGCCACCCTAACGAGCACAGAATCCACTCACTTGAAGATACTCTGAAAAGACGCACCCGCAAACATTTAACGAGAAAAGCAAAAGATGCAACAACAAATAAAACCATACCAGCCAAATTATAAATGGGAATGGAAAAAGGAAAACAGAAAGAAAATAAAGGACTCGTTACCTTATGTACAATCATCGCAACCTTCATAAACCTTGCCCTGCACCTCACCCCCCGGGCATGTAGTCAACTCCACCCTTTTGAATTTACGAGTATGTCTCTATCAGAAGTTTCTGTTATATCTACCTACTTGACAGATACATAGCAGTCTCCCTGCACCCATTCTCGCTCCACTACATAAACTACAGGTCTTGTGCAAGGTACAAGTGCTTGCACCCAGGCTGGACCAGCATGTACAGTATGGTGAAGAGTAACTAACTTTTAGTTAAACGAGCCCATGAGCTCCGCCCAAAGATCCATCAAGCAAAGAATGGTTTCGGTCCAGTGCGCAGATTCCATTCCACGTCTGTATCTGTGCCACCCAGTTGCGGAGCTCATCCCAACTCTGGGCGTTCGCTGCTTGTACATAAGGCCCCACACAGCATCAATGGAACCCAATCTCCATCTCTTTCCGCCTCCAAATTCGCTTGCACGTCCGACAATTTCATCTAAATGAAAAGATGCAAACATATCGCACGCAAGCATCTACAGACTAACGAAAACGATGATATGTAGAGATATCGCAGCTGAATGAAGCCAGAACAAGATACTCAGTTTGATTTCGAAGCTATCGATTTCTAGCGAACGTCTCCTAGCGAAATCTATATGTCCAGTGATTCGTACAGCAAAATTTAAGAATATTCACCTGATGTAACCGTGTGAATTTTTTTTATAAACTCACCTTTCAGTAAGGATTTACAACACTTTCGCTCTTGCGAACATTGCAAAAGTTCCGAGAAAATAAATTGAAAGGCGTTTTGAACTTAAAAAATTTATTGAACTTGAGAAATTCTGGTGTGCAAGTGAAGTAATGTGATCATAGCTTAATACATATATCTTTGTGAATGTCATAAGATAAAGAGCTTTAATTTTGTTGCGAGGATGTATTGTGTGTATAATATTGTAAAGGAACCGATATTGCAATAAATATGGATTCAATTAGCATTAGTAAAAGAATAAAAATTCGAATGTAGTTTAAATTTTGAATAATCAATTGGTAACGTTAGAAGCAATCGACAAAATGATTCCACTACTCAAACGTTCTATGATTTTACATCATTCTTCAACTAATATATACTATTGAGCTTCTTCCAGAGCACTTTTAAGTATCATTGGGCTCAAATTATTGGCAGTTAGGCCACAAAATATGATGCCCCGTTTGGAAACTGTCATTTTGCTTTTCTATCATATTGTCTTACCCACCTAAATTCTCCGGATTATGCGAAATCGAAGCGACATTACAAGTGAAATTAAACGAAATTGAAATCTATAGAATGCTAGTAAATAAAGATATGATCCGCAAAAGCAGATGTTGCAAAAAATCTCGCCCGATGAGATATAAATTTATAAAAGTGAGGTTACTCAGCTAACTCGTGCGAGGGGTTTCAACACTCTAGCTTTGACAAGGCAGCAGAAATTGAATTAATCAAGCAGGATGCAAGCAGGAAATTTGTGTTCAACAAATTAAACACTGCAATTCGCCAAATTAGCTTGCAACTGAATGAGGCATGCTTCAGTTCATAAGTCAAAAAAAGTAGTCCTCAAAAGTTTGAACCAAACTTTAATCAACTAACTTCAAGGCGAATTTTTCGAAGAAAACAGAAGAATTTTCGCCGCAACAAATTGGCCATCTTCTAGTTTCATTAATACTGATAGCTCCTATATTGCTTTTATTATCGTCCTATTTAGCTGTGGTAAGCCCTAAAATAGGGTTTTTCTAGTTTTCAAGCCAACCACCATAGAAAACCTAAGTTCATGTATGTAAGCTTTTGGTTAATAGTGTTAATGAAGGTAAATTTTAACCATCTGAAACTAGATATGTTGCAATTTCTCCATCGTTTTATACGAAGGTGCACTGAAAAAATTTGAAAACCTAATGAGGCAAGTTAAGTACTGTATATTAATAAAAAAAACAATTACAAGCAAACTGATCAAGACTATAAAAAAGACTAATACATTAATTGTCGTGGAATTACTTTATTTATAGCTTTATTTTATAGCTCAGGGTACAATGTACCATTGCCACGCTCTGTTGCATAGGAACACGTGCTTTATAGATTTTTTCAAGTGCAATAAAATTTAGCTCTCAGCGCCATAGTAAGCTATATTTTATAGCTCAGGCTAATATATACATAGTGTATGCGCGAAAACTCCTTCACTTTCTTACATAGGAATACACGCTGTGTAGATATGTTTCAGTCTATGGAATTTGACTATAGTTACAATATTGAACCGGAAATTTAGAATCAGATTGAGTGATCTGTCAAATCACAGATCATAGAAATGTTTATTTCAGCCAAAATAAACGAATTGTCACGGACTAAAAATGTATCTATGAAAAATGACAAATATTGTTAACAAATAATGATGCCCGAAAAGGTAATAAGGGATACAGCTTTGCATGACCGAGCAACTCATTAGACTAATGTTTCCTGGAAACGGACAAAAATCAGGATTTTTCTTCAGCAGAATAATTTGTTCAATTTAAGGACGACACAATATGTTTAATGGATGGCTCCGATATTCTTTTTCTCGGAACTTCGAAAGAAACGTTGAAAAAAGAAACATTGAGTCAAATTCAAACATTTTTGGTATAAATTCCTAACACTGTCGAGTTTAATTAACATTTTTCAAATTACATTCGTAAATTTTCGACACGTATTCATAAGTTTCCAAGTCGAACTCATAATTTTATTCGATCAAATTCATAGCTTTTACAAGTCAAATTCATAATTTTTCAAGCCAAATTTATAGTTTTTCCGAGGCGCATTCATAATTCTTGTGCATAGTTAAGGTCATAATTTATGAATTGAGGCATGAAATATGAACTTACCTTAAGAATTTACGAATTAAGCTCGAAAAAAATATGAATTTAACTTGCAAAAACTATGATTTTGACTTATAACAATTATGAACTTGATTCCAAAAAAATTATGAATTTGACTTGAAAACTTATGAATTGGTATCGAAAGTTCACGAATTGGTTAAATTCAAAAGTAAAATGAATTTGTACCAAAAATCTATGAATTTGACTCAAAAATGGAATAAATGATTTTCAGAGTTTCTTTAATTTATAAAAAAAAGTATAACCCTTTGGCGACAGCGGGCGTTTAGTGATTTTACAGGTACACCAATACTCCAGTGAAAAATTAAGCATAGAAAAGGAAAATTGATAATATTTTAAGCTTGATTATTCTAATTTTTTGGAATTAGTTAGTCCCATGAGTGCGCTAAATGCCTAAAAGTAGGAAAAAAAAATTTATAATATTTCTAATTGCGATAACTTCCTACAAAGACATCATGTCATTGCGAAATTCACAGAAAAATTTGTGTGTTTTTCTATGAATGTACGGTGAATCCTGTAGCTACGGCAGCTATGTAAACAGAAATCCTTCAAATCGTCGATCCCCTTGGATTTATACTTTTTTTTTGGTATATTAAAAAAATCGAACTATTGATAAATGTTATGCTTTGTTTGCACAGTAAAATTGATTATTGTCAAAATTCCTCATTGTACAGTAGCACTTCACCAAACTACTTATTTTCTTAGCACACGGAGTTTGTATTCGTGAGAATTTACGATCCGATTGAATTTCGCAGACTGTATTGGAGTGGAGCTAGACCAGGTCAGAGAGTAGCTTTGCATCTTGAAATACCGCTCAGCAAATTAAGAGCTGTATAGCCTATAACTTCTGAAGGAGTCAGATGATACATACAAAATTTACATAGTAGATAGCGCTTAGTTCATGCCAAATTTGGTGGAATTTGGGTTGAAAAATTAGAGACGGGTTCCCACTTCTGGTAATCTTCAGATTTTCAAATGTGTGAAAGTAAACCCCAAACGTTTCCATTTCGAAAATTTCGGAAACGAAAAAAGAAATTTATATGGTGGATCGCCTCTCGTGAAGCCAGAGCTCAGCCCAGTAAGGTACACGAGCTTAACAACTAACGAAATACGACCTCGCATCGATAACAGTTATGGTGAATATGACCTCGAATCCCTGCTGTCAGTCAACATAACCTTTTCTAGTCTGTCAAAAAATATCCGATAAAGTCATTCCAAGTAGTCTTGTCATGTATTCGCAGAGATACATAGTAAAGGCGAGCTCATATCCATGTTCAGGAGGAGCAAAATAAGTCTACGACCCAAACAGTAAAGTATTTAAGCAATCACATGGCCGTGAGGTTACTGATAAAATCAGCACATTAACTGCGGCGGGCCACGAATCTAGCGCGCTGAAGGATGGAAAATCTGGCCCGAAAAGTACATATATTGAGTACAAAAGTACATAGACTGATGCAGAGTGATGCCAATGGGTACTTTGTCTTCAGTGGAAAGATGTTCTGCGTCAGAATGCCAAAACTTACTAAAGACGTTTGACAAAACGTAATTGGCACAAAAGTGGGACTTCTGAAGCTCTTTACTGAAGCAAAAAGTTTCCACTTGTTCCGTCATTCATGATGATAAGTAGAATCAAAATTAAATAGTGCGCGATGAAAGTGAAAGGCCGAGATAAATCATAAATAAAGTATGGCAGACATTCATTCGATCCTTATTAAAACTAAGCATTATCAGAATGCAAATGCAAAGCTATTCAAATTAAATGTGAAAAAAAATTTGTATTTCGTCTCTGCATGAATATCGGTAGATAAAACCCCCTGACTGAATGTCATCAAATTTATGAGCTAAGTCCTTTAAAGGTCCCGAAATGAATATATTTAGGCATAAGCTATTTCGGCCCTAGTTTGGACACTTTGCCATTGAATACGGCTCGACTTCAACCACTATTGTCTTTAATACAAAACTAACATACAGTCAGTTTACGATGTTTTCTTTTTAAAATACTCTAATCTGCTTACTTCGCAAAAATGTCAGAGTAATAGCCAGCATTCAGCCAAATGAATGCTTTTTCGTGTTTTGTCCGAACTAGATACGAATTTTCTCATTTGCTCGTGAATTTTAGAGCAAACTGATTATTCAATTCGTTCAATATAATGCTGTTCTAACGTCACTATTAAAATCATAATTTCTTCTCGTCAAATGAACAGACACTATTCATCACACCAATTAAATTATCGATTTTACCTATTAGATCTTGCAGCCCCAAATCGCAATTCTTTTTACCATCATCGTCATCACCATCCGAAATCAGGTTTTATTTCATGCATATTCAAATGAATCCCGGTCCTTGCGTCAACAAACAGACCAAATGTATATATGCTTTTGCACATAACCGCAAAAAGAAATGGAGTTCATTTTCAGGATTCAATTCCTGCTAGCTATCCATCGTTTTTCCCTCCACGTTTCTGTGCGCATAATCGAAAACTAAGAATATGCCAGGAAGCAAGAGCAAAAACAACAAACAGATTCATCTCCGGTATCGAGGAAGGGCTTGGAAGCCAAATCATCCCTTTCTTCAGCCCTGCATCGAAGCGTAGTATCTACCCGAAATATACGCAGTAGAACGATCGAACGAAGTGCCCACCTTTGTGCCTCGGGGAGCACATCGAATCCACCAGCTTCCGAAGTAACGTACAAATGGCGGAGTAACGAGATCTCCGAACCTGTCGCTCAGCATCCAAATGGAGCCGGGCCGAGATAAAAGATACTTGAGCATTAGTTTGTCGCCAAGGGAAATAGAAAGTTTGCGAGATCAGAGGTAGAACGATGAATGTGAAAATTCCGATGAACGGGAAAGCCGGTCGGTATAGTGCAGGATATTCGGAAAACTCTTGCGTGTGAATAAATTCAACCGAACCGAGAAAGAACAAATGAAAACTAGTTGCAGATGACAACGGCAATAACGACAACGGCCACCAGCGTTGCTGGATGGAGCAGTGGATGCTGGTGGCGCGCGCGAAGAGGGGCGTTCCAGGCTACAGGCTCCATCAGATCACGATTGCGTACGGATTCGGGGATGTGGGCGGCGCGGTATTCGATCCGACCGAAGTATTTCGTCTTCTTGATGTTTTTCGGTCTTTTTTTGCTCGACCCCACATTAATTTCTGTCTCCAAAGTTTTCTTAAGACTTCATGTGGATCGACGTCAAACTAAAAACATCGTTTTCACGTTTCACGCGTTTTTCATAACGTCACGCCACTACACCCTGTGACCCGTAGGTCCTGTTATGTCCTGTACTGGGCCCGGCCGCATATTCCCTGCGCTTCAGTGTGTTGGTGAATTACTCGTGCTAGTGATTGTGATTATATTTATAATAATAGAAGTAATTAGGGTCGAACAGGTGATTGATTTGTAATTACTTCGGTCTTGTTCGGATTTCGAATCGTAATCGCGTCTGATATGCGGATTTGCAAGTTTGGCGGGAAATTTATGTAGGTGATTGTTAAATACAAGTACTGGGATTTTGTTATTTGGAAATGAATTGTTTCAAACTTTTCCGGATGCTGTGATACGAGAAGTGTGCGTGTAATTTAGTTAAATGCTGTCGCTAGTTAAGCGGTTGCATAACACGGTTTTTCATGTTACACAAATGTTTAAAAAACAGTGAGATATAGCTAATTGTCAAAACAACATGATTTTAGTAGCATTTTATTGATTTTGGCCCCGGATAAAATCACTAACAGAAGTGACTGGCTTCTTCTACGGGTGGAAAATAAACAGGTATTATCTTAATCAGCCCTATACAATTCTGGCTTTTATGCAAATGAATATTCGTTTATTGATTGTTTATCGAATGTATTGCAGCCGGTTTACTAAAATAAAAACAATTCGTAGATATTAGTTGCTGAATCACTTTAGTTTTGCTTTCATAGTATTTTATTTACTTTTGGAAAAATACCATAAGCAGCAAGGTTAATTTAATGAGCATATTGGGTTTAAACTATATACAAAAGCAGAATATAGGAAAGGACATGAATAAAACTGAACGGTTGTAGGAAAATGGATATTTGTTCAAAGAGAGTGCAACACAGCATCCAAAGCTTATCAGGTTAGCTGATAAGCTCAGCAAAGATAATTAATTATTTTTTAAGAAATAGTAGCTATTTACTTAAATTACATGCCGATCTAATATTTTTTATTTCGCCTGACTCCTACAGTATGTTCAATTTTTCACGAGCTTAGCTTACACTGCAAATGTGCGAAATGTGGGACCTATCTTAAATAATCAGCTGGCCTATTCAGCATGTTATGAATATAAATTGCTAATGATGCCTCAATAAATGCTTTAAATGTAAAATTGACGTTAGTAAAAGTTATTTTTTCAAAATAATAAAAGCGAAGAAAGAGCATTTCATACTATAGCTAGTTTTATAAAATGTAATTTTGAAGGGAATGGCGCATATAAAATTATTTTACTGCATAGTTATAGTAATGAAGTGCAAACCCTTAATGATTTCCAACTAACCAAACGTAGAATTTCCAAGCGGTAAAGTATAAAACCCTATGAAAGCTTAGTTGGATTATCATCCCAATGTTTTGTGATTTATATTATTTTTTTTGTCTCCAATTCAAATTTAATTAACATAGAGCAATGCAAATCTATCGGCTACAGGAATTTAATGGTTTTATAAGTAATTTGATTTTTGGTAAGTTATTTGATTTTGTTGGTTGACAAATATGGTTTTTGTTGTATTAGGTGCTATGAGAATAAGAACTGTCTTGACTTCACACATCTTAATGTCATTATTATACTTGCTTTCTTGCTAAAAGGCTGGCAGGGAATATTTTTCAGGCATTAGCCAGCAAGCTCACTTTTTTTATGTATTATTATATTGTTTTTAACAATTACTTAAAGTCATGCTGCTCATTGATTATAACCTGCACCAGGGGATAGAATTCCTTCCCTGCAGGATGAGTGATTCCCCTTATTTATTGCTTGCAAAATAATTTTACTTGGGATATTTCTGGTCCTAATTAATTGGTTGATTAATTAATTGAACTCAAAATAATGAGCTAAATGTGCTAAAAATAATGTGCGATCCATGTAGCACTAATATCCTACTGTTTTATTTTTTTTATCTTTGTTTTTATTATTTGGATAATTTTTGAATGACAACATAATATATCGGACTTACTGGATATTTTGGCTTGAGTGAATGTGTCAGTGTCGGCTGTTTAGTTATTGAAGGTTTCAAGTAACTGATTCTGTTATATTGCTGGTTGTAGATTTTGTAGAAGAAGATACGAAAGGTGCAAAATTGTTTCGAAAGCCAAGAGACTTGAGTGATCGATCGAAAATCCTTCACTTTCAAAACGATTCCACAACAACAAAGAAACTGAGGTCTGTCTATTACAGCTGTAAATAATTTAGGATAGCTGAGAAGTGAGTCAATCAGAAAGGCCCACTCACTCACCTAAGCCATATGAGCCAGCACATTTCATTGAATCAAAACCACTCAGCACTCAGTGCTTGGGAAAAGATGAAACACGAACATAAATCAGCACATCACAAACGACTACCATTAGGATGCTTATCGAATATGTGCTGTGACTCCCTTAAATGCTCATCGGATTTGTGTTCCTAAACAATCCTTCGCACTATCAAGATATGTGTGCAGTATCTCATGCCACCAAAGCGGCATCCAAAGTAGCTCATCGAATAGATGAGCTGGTAAATGAGTGTGTGATTACAACATAGAGCTATTAGCGGTGAGCTAGTAAATGATCGTGTGTGGTGATTGATGGCACAGTTTGAGTAAGATCTGGGCTGGCTTAGGCTGTGAACGTTTTCAACTAATTTTTTGCACATGCAAAAATTGTTTGAACGTAAGATCAAATGGCACTGCAAGAATGATGGGGTCAATTATAAAGATAAGATTGAGTGTGCTGAAATATAAATAATTTAAAGACTATGCTCACACAAGTCTGCAAATATGTGTGCCGTTCTCTTCTAAAATCTAGTTGAGAGAAGTTAAATATCTGCATGCGGTCAGCACACTATACGGCTTCATTTCTAACTAGTAACGGCTGTTTTGATCGTTTTTCAAAGAAATAGTTACTCTTTCAAAAGAATGAGTGTCACTAAGCTGCAGCACTTAAAAGGGTCATTTCGTCCACCACATGCTTTCTTAACATAATAATCTAGAGAACGTAAGCGATTTCATGTACAACTAAAGGACGAATTTAGCGAATAGAATTAACAAAACAACTCAAGTATAAAAACGAATCTAACTCGCAGACAATACACTTAATGCCATTGTGATAATATTCAAAGTCAACTATACATTAAAATGGGACGAGTGCAATTCAGTATTTCGAGCTATGTTAAAGTTGTTTTACTGTTTTCGTTTCCTTTACAATCTTTCTCCATAAAAACTGCAGACGCAGCCGAAACCAAATTTCCAAAAAAAAAACGATTTCATAAGTAAGGTTATCACTGCTGTTCTGTTAAGCCAGTGAGTCCCTTTCGTTCGGCATGTAATTTCCCAACGATAAAGAGGCTTCACTCCAGACAAATTAGTAACAAATTAAATTTTTTCCCCCTATGACAGGCGATGGAAAACCTCCTAGAACACCACCTTTCGTTGACCTCAAAGCTAGCTGGTTTCTCAGCTTTATGTCTCGAAAATCACTAGGCCCCTTTCTGCAGCCTTCAGAAAAACTGATATTCGTGACCTTAAATAACTTTTTTTCCACACATGACTTCCTAATGAACTTTTTACATATTGTTTTAGATTCAAATAAGAATAAAGATGATTCTCTTGACAAGTGTGCACTTAGATTATTTTTGCGGATTTTCTTTTTGCCTAAAATGTCTATGCTGTCGATTTCGTTTCCAGATTTTATGTGGTTGAAATATTAACGAAATCATAGCTGGATCATCACATCTAAATAAATCATATGAAAATTTAATACTAGCATATTTAAAAAAAAATAGCCGAATCGCACAGTCATTGCCACCAAAAGTGTGTGCGAGCTACTCCTTTTCTACACTGAGAAAACACATGGCGCCACACGCCATAATTTATAGAGTTCTGGCGCCATGTACATAGTCGATTTAGGGATTGTGATAAAATATGGCGCCACACGCCATAATACATGGCGAAAAGTACATAGGCCTCCACGCCATGTACATGGCGTGGCAGACTATATTACATGGCGTGGAGGACTATACTGTATGGCGTGGAGGACTATACTGTATGGCGTGGAGGACTACATTGTATGGCGTGGAGGACTATATTGTATGGCGTGGAGGACTATAGTACATGGCGTGGAGGACTATAGTACATGGCGTGGAGGACTATAGTACATGGCGTGGAGGGCTATAAGCATAGCGTCTGCTCCTACGCACTATGGCGTGTGGAACTATGTGAAATCGATTATGTACATGGCGCCAGAAGTCTAAAAATTATGACTTCTGGCGCTATGTGTTTTTTCGGTGCATCTGAAGATGATCCAGTTCACATCCAACAAAACGCCACGAGTCTTCTCAGTTCGATGCTCCGAACTGAAAATTCCCGAGGGATAAATAACTTCAAGAAGCTTGCTGATATTTATACATCTCCTCACACAGCATGGCTGCGAGTTATAATTGTAGTGCCATGAGCCATATTACATGGTTCATGGCACCATGTAATATGGCGTGTGGGGCCATAATTTCTGCGCCATGTAATTATGGCGCTGGGAGCTATATTGCATGGCTCAGGGTACTATGTACATGGCGTGTGGCACCATAAATGCTGCGCCATGTAACATGGCACCACGCGCTATGTAGATTCTGACATTATGGCGCTGGGAGCCATATTGCATGGCTCAGAGTACTATGTACATGGCGTATGGGGCCATAAATAATGCGCTATGTTACATGGCTCTGGGCGCTATGTGGATTTTTTTCAGTGTAATGGCGCGTTGACACGGTGCAAGTATACTTGGATCTCAGCTTGGACCAAGTGTACTAGTACAAGTGTACTTGGAGCAAGATGGTTGTCACGATGATTGACTTGGAGATCCAAGTGGATTTGAGAAAGATGGCGGATTCATTATCGAAAGGAGTGGAACTTGTGGCTGATATGTTGATACAAGAGCTTAAAGTATATAAAGGTACTTCCGACTCGTAAAGCTCCATAAATTTAATGTTTTCTCTATCAGACAACTTCCGTTTGCTAATTTGTTTACTTATTTTTATTTTTCCGGACTGATAGAACACAGTTTCACTCACCGACGCCATTTTGGAAATGTGTCAAAGTAGCACTTGGATCAAAGTAAGTTGGCCGACGTCCTACTACACTTGGATGTAATCGTGCTGTCCAAGTCAGCTTGGATCAACTGTTGCCACGATCCAAGTAGCGTCCAAGTGATGCTACTTGGACGTCCAAGCATATTTGATCCAAGTATACTTGCACCGTGTCAACTTAGCTTAAGCAAACATGTCCTGTAAATTTCTTTTTGATGCCATGACTACATCGAAGGCTATGGGTGCAGATAAACTTTGAAAATTACCATTTGCAAAAGTTTCGAAATTTGGGTAAAATAGACATATCTTGCTTATTTACGTTGTATGATGTTTCCCATACATAATGTATTATGTTTCTCATAAATTTGACGGAAGTATCGCTCAGTACCAAAATGACAGATATGCCGGTGCTGGCAACTTCTCGCTTAAACCACAATTAAAAATCTATCTCAGCTGTTTCACGTTCAGATCAACCAATTCTGCAAATTTGAAAGTTATGAGAATAGAAAAATGTTTGGAGTGGACACCCGCAAAAGTTAAAAAATTTAGCAAGTTATAAGTAACTTAGCTTAGCAAGTGGCTTTCGATCCTGTGAACCATAGATTCTTTCTTTCAAAACTGGAAAGGTTTAGTGTTTCAGGTTCTTTTCGCTCCTGGTTTTCATCTTTCCTAAGTGATGATTATGTTTGCTTTGTAACTGCTAGGTCTTTTCCTTTCTTTCCTTTTATTACAGGTCTGGTGTTTCACAAGGTTCGATTCTTGGTCTTCTACTGTTTTTCTTGGTTATAAATGATCTTTCTTTTGTTTATCAATTCTAATTGCCTCTTTATGCTGATGACCTAAAGATATTTAGGGGAATAAAATCGGTGTACGCCTGCTCTCTATTGCAGAGCAAATTATGGGCACTGGGCAACTGGTCCACTGTAAACTGTTTAGCTCTAAGTGTGACTAAATGTTTTCAAATGCCCTATGCATTTATTCTATTTTTGGTTCTTCATCTATTCTATTTTTGGTCCTTCACTTGATGATTTCAAGAATCTTGGTGTAATATTTGAATCAAAACTTAAATTTAAATTGATCTACTATAAGGTTTCTCAATTGTCCGGCTGTATCCTTTTGCTTTTCTTCCTGTAATCGCTTGTAAATCTTCTGTTTGTTTGCGTAGTGTCTTCGAATATTTTTGTCAAATCTGGCATCTTCATTACCTTTATTCAATTGATTCTTATAATTCAGAGGAAATCCCTACCGTGATTATAAAGTGCGTCTTACCATCCTGGATTTTTACGAATGTATCTTTTTAAAGTATATAATTATATGATTATTATCCCCAGATTTAGTTTTCTGTACGTGATTCAGGACGAATAAGTATATCCTTCTTCATTTTCTACATACCGTTTGCGCAAACATGTGCTTATTTTTGTTCAACTCTTTTAAGCTTGCTAACACAATACAATACTCTAAATAATGGTTCTCTTCTTCCTTCGTTGCATCTTTTGAATAAAAACTTCTTAGAAATAAATGTCTTATCATTCAATATGAGTTATGATTTGATTTCTTAACTTTGTGAAATCTAGCCTCAGTATTAATTTTCTTAATTTTTTCATTTGATGCTACTTATATTTCATTTGGGCTTTTAAATTTTCAATTTTTATTCTGTAATTTTTTATATTTATTCCATTTTCTGAATTTTTAAATGTATTCCTTTTCCTATATTAAATTGGATGTAAATCGATTGATAAAGACAATAAAATAAAAAATAAACGAAGGTAAAAGAAAACCGCATAAGTACACTTCTATTTCTCCAACTATTTGAATATTTGGAAACATGAAAAAGATGAAACTTTAGTAATCAGTGGAAAGCAAAGCTCTTGATGTTTTTTTTAGTGAAAATGTCAGGACTGAGAGAGATATGAATTTGTTTCATTTTCGTTTCTCTTTCTTCATTTTCATTGAGCTTCAAGGTATGCAGGTTTTCTAGAACTTTTTTCACTTTTTTACACTGATTCATTGCTTTTTACATGGAATCGAATTTGGTGTTTTCTTACGACTTTTTACACGGTGGTAATGTTTTAAATGTTAGTTTTCAATCATTAATAGAAAAGCAGAGGAAATTTGGAAGCACTATGATGTTTTTGTATTGAAGGAATATGTAATGAGTTGATTATCTTGGCTTGATTTTCCCCGATTTTACCCAGGATTCACTTTCTCTCTTGAATCCTAAGAGAAACCACTGATTACGATATCAAATGAATAAAATTAGATGTAAAATATTGGCAGAGACCTGTAAACTTTCATTCGAATTGCAAACTCGCACAAAAACAAAGCGTATAAAGCTCAAGTGGTTTCCATTTCATACTTCAAGAACAATTACTTGATTATGTTTGTAATCTCGATTCGCCTTTCGATAGACTGCCAGTCATCATCGAATATAGCGTGTCAGTAGAACAACGTTTCGGCATGCTTATAATTGCATTAGGATTAAATCAATTTACAGCACAGAGGGTGGTGTCGACCATGTCTGCCAATCCATACAAAGCCTAAAATGAATATTTGTGGAAAATGAGCGGGATATACTGCTTGAAACGAAACGCATGTATTAGGGTATTATAGAACTCATAAATACCCACTTGAAGCACTTTGAGGCACGCGAACAGATGTCACAAACGTGGCCAAATTTAGCTTTAGAATATTTATATTGACTGGCCCAAACTTCCCTATAGGAATCGAAAAAGTGAAAATTAGAAGAAATACAAACGAATCCAGTTTCTGATGTGAATGTTCATATTGATATTTTTAAACCACCACAAACTAACTTTTCTAACTTGAAAGCTAAGCTTGCGGATGCAACAATAAATTTTAGTCAACGTAAAACAATAGAGCTTATTATATTCATTCTCTGTACTGGATAACACGTACACAAGTGTCATCAAAATTTAATACATCATACTCAATAAATTGAAAATTGAGGTTTTTGCAGCAAACTGGCAATGAAACTCGTCGTCATCATTTTGCATTCCTGAATTCCGAATCACAAAAATCCTTCTTTTTGCTGTTTCTTCACTGAATTCAAATCAGCACGGCTACAGAGACAACTTAGAAACTTTGGGACTCAGCCATAAATCACACAAAAAGCTTAGCACATGATAAAATGCTTTTGTATCCCCATGAAGGACTCGAAAGACCTTTCGAGCAACGTACCCTTTATTAAGCGAGCAAAACACAGCCACAGACTACGTTCTGAACAAAGACTGAAAATTTTAAGCTCAACCAACAGCCGAGCAGATAGCGCTGCTGGCACGGCAGATTCGCACAGTGCTCTTACCAGTTCATAAATTATCGATAATTTACAATTTAAAATGCAAATTTTATCTCTGACACTGCCAATAATAAATTATATTGTGGCGTAAGCTTTGAGTCTAGGAGCGAGTCAGATTCGTTTGGAATTCACAGCCATAGCAACAATCCTTATGTGATAGAGGGAATCGACTCGATGCTTTTGTTCCGATCGAAATCACTTACCACATGTGGCTTTTGTTTTCGTTGTTGTGCGGTAGCTAACCAAAAAGTCACCCCCGAATCAGATATTCACAAGAAAAGATTTTTTTATTCGACTCTTTGAATGGTTTGGAGACGAGGAAATTCGAATTATATTGCAAGAATTGTCAAGTACACACTGCATGAGGTATATTGGTAAGGTCAAGTGTTTGCATGACCACTTGACGGTCGATTCAAAAACCACAAAACAAAAGAGAGAGTATTGAAATTGAAAGGGAACGGATACGGAACGGAATAGAAGTGCGTAACCAAACATTTTTCATGCATTGAATTTTCAACGTATCCGATAGCAATAGATAAACCGAACGCAATAAACGCAGTCAATATGTGACTAATCGCTTTTCCATCATAGAATTTGATTTAGACTTTCGCTTTGTTCAAACTTAATTGCATATTTCGAACATTGCATATTATATTCAGTGAGAATAATCAAATCAATAAAAGTAGGTGACTGTAAAATAAACATGAAAAAATTGATATCAATATGATTTTCTTCCACTGTTCTGCTTAGGTCAGAAAATAGCTATAAAAAAATTGCTGCAAAAAATACTTAATACGGGTAACAATTCAGACCTTGAGATAAGTTTTGAGGCTTCTTGAATCAATGTAACAGATGTGAATATTTTCTTAAGTTTAGAGTGAGCACATAAATACAGCAGTACAGTGAATACATGATAAATAGTAAGCAAAACATATAAAACATCAATCCATTTCTAAAATACAAAGTAAACATAAAGTTTTTTAAAACTATGTATTTAGATGTGAATGCAAAGTTAAAGGATTTTATTTCACATAAATTAAATATATTTTGTTGCTTCAACTTTCATACCATAATGTCTTTATTCTCATCACGAAAATTTGAAGAGCATTGTACTTTTTGTACCTACTCTCAATTTCTGTAAAATACAAGTCATTTTTAGCTGCGGGTTAACGACTCATTTGTTTTGAAAATATTCATATTACAACTAAAAACATAGAAATTTTACATTGTTCAAATTTGAAAACAAAACCCATTTAAATTCATGCGTCTACGTACATATGTATATAACTGACAACATATACTAATAGAAATCTTTTATTTTGCAGATGCCCTAAAGTGATTTCATCGTAAAAGAATGTGGAGCAACACCTTGACATCAGGGTAAGTATCAAATGTATTTTAAACCTGAATTAAAACTCTTTGACATTCATTTCTGATTTATAAACTGTGATAATAACATTCCAATCCGTCATCGTAAATTTTTCCAAATTTTCTTTGTTCATTATTCTCGAAAAATGATTATACTGTCAGTCACTAGCTTTGACACCTTCTCATCAAATAACAATACGCTACCTATCCTCAGCCCATCATGCGTCCACATTTCATTTCTTGTATCTCCTCTGATAGGGTCACAGCAAGCATTTTACTTGTTTGTGAAATATGTATCTACATACAATGATTTTAAGATACAGGTAATAATCAATTTGTGATCGAATTCGATCTTCTGGTTGAGTTGCCAGCAGTCCGTTATTATTACCGACCGGCACCTACCACACGTAATCGCGACCAACGCAGGGTGGTGCATTAACATTAACGTCCGAGAAATTTGATATCTTCGTTGCTGTCGAATGTTACGTGAAAGAAAACTCAGCTGAGTTACTTGCTTGAAGCGAACGGTGTAGTTTCTCGCCAAAAAAATTAATCCTCACGCCTTTTATTCCTTTCCTCTTTTGATTACCTGCTGCTACCTCGAGCAGGATACTGGGCTCTGGATACTGGTGTCTAGAGCATCAAAAGGAAAATTCCGAGCGAATTGCATTAAGAGGACATCACGATGCCGTCATTGCCATTGTCAATGAAAGAATCATAATGCGGTAGCGTCTGAAAGGGTTTTAAGTCCTGAAGTGACATTTGTGTTTCTGCCCCAAAAGATAGTAGGTACACTCATTGTGTGTCTTTAGCTTTTTCACATTTTCGTTGGGAACTAAGGAGTATTGAAGCGATTCTTGCTCAAGAGCATTCTTCGGAATCGAAATAGAGTTGAAAGTGTAACACAATCAGTGGCTTATTACGAAGATAAGAAGGAAACCAACTTGACGAAACATGTGCAGGTACATGTTTTATGGCCTCTAGAATGTAGATACACAGGCTTTTTTTGTGTGCCCGGATTATGTAGCACTATATTCAGTTTCAAAAAAAGCATGCTTGCATAAAATATATTGAAAATAGGCATTTAGTTCAAAAACCAATTAAGAAGCACCATTATAAAATTGACCTGACATTTAAGTTTTATTAGTAAGTTCGAGCCAAACACTTTTAAATTTCAGGCAGAGGAAGTCAAGGTCTTGCCAATGCAAGCTTTTATATATCAAAATTACAGAATAGATCAGAAGAGGTTTAAACTTCGGTGCTCTGTAATTTTTCTTAACCTGGTAGGAAACCTTACTCACTTTGTCACCAAAAGACATATGTACTTCCCTATTGACTGCTTAAATTTATAAATTTGAGTATGCTTGCTCAAGTCAGCGCAAAAGATAGTAGGATTGAAAACAACCACAACTGGGGGCATTATTATTGTTTTATATGCTGCTAACCTAATCAGAGCACGATAGCGGCACGGAAAAGCGCAACTAATATAGGCCGTGAAATTGAAAGTGCGAAAGAATATTTGAAAGGGTTAAAAAAATTGAAAGTGTTAAAGAATATTATGTTTTGACGCCGCAGTACGCTAGTAAGCATCTTCGAACTCTTTTTTATCCTTTGGATGCAAACAAGGTTCAACACGATCACGAATTACACGAATCGTTATCTTTTCTCTTCACGAATCGTTATCTTTCCTTCACAAAAGATCACATCTCAGACAATATTTTTTATGTGTATTGTTTCGTCAATAAACAAACATTTTTTATAATCAACTGTTTTAACGGTATCAATTATAATCAACTGTTCGATAAAAATCTTTCCCCGCTGAGGTGCGAATTCAGTTTAGTGAGAATTAGTCGGATGAGGCCAGATCGGGTGAATTATCGATGATTTTGACCAGTAGCTCATGCGATTTGGCTTTTGAAACAGCGCAAGTATGAGTTGAAGCTTTATCGTGATGAAACGGAATTTTGTTTTGTTTCGCAAAACAGAAAATTTCTTGAATATTTGGAATGAATGTTTGCATTTTCACTGACAGCCAAGCGGCTATACAGCACCTTGCTGGAGTTTACATGTCCTCGGAGCAAGTCCTTGAATTCCGTACGTCTCTTAGCGAGATATCGAAATATACATTGGTGCAGCTGTTTTGGGTGCCAGAACATCGGGACATAAAGAAGAACTGTAAAGCGCTTCAAGTTACAATGCTTTGCACGTTTTAGCTGGAAACCGATGGCTTCAGTTAAACTGATCACCAGGCAAAAATACTAAAAAAAATACTAAAAATTTTGACATAAGTCACACTAGGGAGCTTCTCGATTTTTATAAAAGTGTCCTTTTGCGCAGCAAAGACTGTTTTAAATAAACGCTGTCTGTTTTGCAAGCCTGCAGAACATCTGCCGGAGCTCTAGATGCGAGGAGGAAGAAGAAACAATTCTTTGCATCCTGCGCGAATGTCCGGTTCTCTCTCGGAGAAGAAAGAAACCCCTTAGATCATAATTTTACCTAACCGAATTGGCTTCGATAGATCTAAAGGCGATCACTGTTCGTCAAAGAGTCAGGGTGGTTCTCAAGTTAATAAAGGCTGTGCACTACACAACGCCGTATCACAATGGGCCCTTATGTACCTAAGTCTGCTTTCGCCGGAGTTTGTCTGAAGGAAGCATTCGCGGAACTTAACCTAGCAATCTCACAAACCTTCAATCGACGATCACTTAGCACCAAATCATGGTTTTTTTCAATGTTTTTGTTCATCGACGCCGGGAACGTTCCTCATCAAAAACGTACGGCCACGTTTAAATTCAACTACTCAATTTCAGGGATGACTAAAAAATATCAGAGAAATCTTGGGTTTTTTTATGAAGTAACTTATAGTTCACGGAGCCGAAAGCATTCGAAAATTTTGTATATTTTAAACAAGTTGAAGAAGTTGGGAATCGATGGCTGAGGCGACACAATTTGAAACGACCTTACGATAGTCTTTTTAGAGGCTCATAATAAAACTATGCTGCTCGGGGTTAGAAAAGTTTGGAGAGAAGAATATACTCTGTTATAGATAAGGTGTTTAAAGAGTCAACCAAAATAGCAAAGACAGAAAAGAAAACGCTAGTTTGAAACTATGGACGGATCCCTAGATTTAAGATTCGGCAAAATATTAGCATTTTTCAACGATGAATGGCTTGAAATGTTGAAAATACTAGATGATGGAACAAAAAAAGAAGATGAAAGTGATTTTTCCAGCATGTTGGGAATAGCGTTAGGGTTGGAACTAACATGAGAATTTGAAGGTATTTTATATTCCAAATGATTAGTAATAATCAAGTAAGTGAGGTTAGGAAAAACCTGTAGTCAGCAAAATTGTTGAAATATTTTTAAAGAAGGAGGATACAAAGGTGGCGAATAGATGCTAAATTTTCTAAGGAGTGGTCACAACAGTGTCACCAAGATGCATGGAATCAAGAATAGAGGATTGTTTTGGATTAGATCAAGCTGAGGCTTCGATGCCCAAAAAGTAATTCTGTATTGTTTGCTTGATTACTCCTTTAGCTTTAAATAGTAAAAAACAAATTTCTTGAAGTCTGTAGTCGAGTCCGTCTTTTTCCATTTTTAAACGAGCTTCTTTTTTAGCTTGAGGAGCATCTAAAACTATCAATGTGAATAAAGGAGGATCATTGATTAAAAAGTATAAGTGAAGCGGGAGATGAGATTAGCAAGGAATGTATAAAACTTAGACAGTGTCCAGTTCACATTCAGATCTCTAAAACAAAAAGAAGATCAGTTAGTTAGGCTAATTTCAGTAGCTAGTTTCTGAAAATCAACTTCATGGAAGTTGTATCGAGGGATAGAAGCACGTTTATTACTTTTTCAGAAGTTTAGGTAAAAATCAACGACGAAGCGAAGTATAATAAAGATCAAGTTGCACGTAAGGAGCTGGAGAATTAAAAAGATAATCCAAAAGAACACTTGAAATTCTTAAATTATAGAATTCTGTTATTGGCATTACGAAGGAAGTTAAATTGAGAGCAAGAGGAGTTAAGAAGTTAGTCAAAAAGGTGTTAATTGGAGGGTAAAAAAAGTTTTAGGATTCCATTCATTAGACATCATATCAAATATAGTACACTAGAAATTAGGAGAGGACTTCACTCACATCTAAACTAAATGTATTTTTCAAAATTTTATTTTTGAAAACTTGAATACAAATTATATTGCGTTTATCTAAGAGCTCAATTAAAGTTTATTTATGTTGTAGCGCTAGCTTTATCATTGAATATAAATGACCTTAAATTATGATCTGATAGTCATTGAGAAAAGAAGCATAGCCTCGAAATATGGATATTTGTCTGAGTGTCAAAAGATTTCAGGTTCCTAATATCAAAACTGTTTTTGAATAGAAACCTAGAGCAAATAGGATTCGAAAATTATTATAAAACTGAACACGATCCCAAAAAATTCTCATTGCCCTAAAATAATTTGTAAATTTACGTTCTTTAAAATGTATGTGCGTGCTATCATACTGTTTACTTTCGGTATTTGCATCACAATATTAATATGTTTTGGATTTTTGTAAATTAATGGTAACAACATAATAAAGCAAAAACTTCTTTAATGTAGCTTCTTGATGAGCAAAAATGAGTGTGCCCATTAGCCATGCACTTTTTCTTTAAATCACATCCTATTTATCGTTACTCCTCTTTCCAAACAATCAGTTTACAGCCTATTAACAAAACCTGATCATCAATTTAAACGTTTAACGAAGTCAAAAGTACATCAAACAATTTCATCAATTCAATTCATTAGTGTCTATGGCGAGCACAATTCCCCCTTTGCAAGCGAAAAACCATTATTCGATAAAATATTCCACACACTGTGCATACTGTTAACGGTCGGTAGTCTTAAATCATTTGCTATTACTGGCACCACGATTTGCTTTAGGGATTTTCCTTTGAAGTGCTGTTCAAACTCAGTTTTTAGATTTTTGATTTCAAAGCAAAATCATATTATTCCATTGCTATAGAAACCATGCAGAGAACTCCGCAACTTTGTAAAGTAATTCATTTAATGTATTTCATCATGATTTCATCTATCTGTTCGTACTGTTGTTTTATTATCAAAATAATTCTCAAGCGGGTAGGTATCGTGAATTAAGAAACTTTTTATCTTTAAGCAGTAAATAACGAAGGTAAATTTTGCGCTTACATGTGCACCATGAAATTTATCGAGCGTTTCTATCTTATACTTCTGTTCGATTTTAGAAGGGATAACATTCAATGCAAACAGGAGCGTAGTTAATGTGTGCAATCCTTGAGAATTCGTTACCTCGGCTTAAAAAGGATTGCTAAGATTTAATCTCGGAGGTATAAAAAAGGGAGCATATGCCTAATTGGGTGAGTATTTCAATGTATTTAATCGTTCTACGAATTCTCAAAATTTCAAGCAATTAGCCTGCACTGTGGCAAACTATATTCAGCGAACTCGATTTTATATTCGAAAGTAAATGGCATTTCCAGGATTGAATATTACGGCTATTTGCATCTACTTCGACGTATAGCTTATGAATTAGTTTAAAAATTTATATTACGTTTCATTTAAAGATTAATTTTGCCTCGAGAAGCTAGATTATATTTCAATTTTTTGGTATCCATATTTCAAGGGCAATCTTTCCTCTTTTTCGGCATCTATTAATTTGACCTTGAAATATGGGTATCCGTCGAGAAATTAGAAAAAACATCTAGCTTGCTTTCTGTCACTTCCGTCTTCCCAGTTATTCATAATGGCAGAAAAATAAGACGTTTTTTTCTTAGGCCTGGTTGAATAACTGTAGCCTATTTTCTAGGCGTTGGTCACAAATTATGGCGTTTAAGCTCGTAAACTGACTGTCAGAGCAAAATCTGCGTTGCTGAAAAGGATCCAGGCTGAGTTGGATGATTTTCATTTATGTCTGGAGTTCATCGCTTCTCAAAAACTGAACACCTGCTGATATCTGTTATGTACTTGTTGTGGTAGCCAGAAGAAACAATGTGGGGAATTGCTGCAGTCTTTGGCGACATGCGCTTCGTCTCCACATCTTCAACATAGGTTCGATCGTTCATGCAAGGTTTTGCAATTATTCTCTGTTGTCCAACTTCAAATCTTCATGAAAATCTGTTCGCAGAGCCTGCAACTATCCAACGGAATCTGACTTTCCCTGCTGACAGGGTCTTACGTACCTGGTCAGCAGCGAGATATAAAATATCCGTTTGGGTACTTCTAGAAAACTTTCTAAACCCGGTGATGCTTGATTCTTCCACGGTTCGAAGTCCTAGTTGGTCCTTGGGAGCACTGTAGATTTCTACTTTTGTGGTTAGTTTGTAAAGTAGCTACGTTTAATAACTGGTATTTATTGGCGATTGGCTCACGCGTTCGCCTATTCATCAGAAGAGGCACCCATAAATCTTTGGAGTTCATCTTTCTCGGGTTCCCTACATTTAAGTTCGAGTAAGAAATCAGGTTTCTATATAAACCTTTTAGGACAAGGCCCGCTTTGACTCTCCGCAAGACACCCTCATGTGATCCAACATTGCTTTCGAGTAAGGTCTCCATTGCGATATATTTTTACATCTTTCAAACTCACTAAATTCGTCAGTCTTCTGTTGGACATCACTCTTTGCCAGTTGGCCAGAGGTTTTTCTGGTTTCCTTCACTGGTTCGACGTATCGAAGCAACTTCTTTGGCATCTTCATCTTTTTTCATTTTAGGCTTTATTTGCGGTTTGCGTAAGACGATTACTTCCTAGTCTTGTACCAGAAGAAAAGAAATTAGCAAACAGCTCAAGTATTTTTTATGGCAAAGAAACAGATAGATTATTTAAATACACCTCAGAAGGGATACAGGGATATTAATATTAAAGGAACGGACATAGGACTAGAAAGGTTTCTATTGAGAGGATCATATAGAGGCTTCAATTGACTATGGTAAGCACTGATCGCGTCTTTAAGTAGCTTTTTCGCACACAAGCGTAGATTTTTGTAGCTTAGAAGATCAACCTCTAAGCCGGATTTTCAAAATCTACGAATCGCTGTTGCAGATATACGAGCAAGAATATAATAAAAAGTCGGAGAGGGCATGAAGTCAAAAAAAAACCCCACCTTTAAATAAACCACGATCTTTGTGGAATACAGTATAAAAAAGTAAAATTTCATTATTGGAAATATTCCCAGTCACCCAGGTTTCATCATCGCAAATAATTGGCCATGAAATATAGGCACTGAAAGCTTTATTATGACACCAAATTAGGTTGTTTGGGTTTTCGTTTTGCGAATAATTAAAAAAGTTTTTCAAAAGATTTTTTTACGGATCTATGCTTACTTAGTTTTTATCATAAACTGCAAGAACAAAAAAAGCGCAGTTGTTGGATCATACTTTGTTTGAGTGCTCTCACGCTCACAAAACTTTTTCACAACTCTTTTTTACACATCGTTAGATATGTTCCATAAACTTTATGGTAGAATTTCCTTTATTCAAGCGCTGTCGAAATAGCAAACAAACTTTGAAAATGATTCGCAAAAAGGAAAGAATGGGACTGTCGACATTCATTTGAAAATTGAAAGAAATAATCCTGGTTTCTCTTCGTACTCTCATAACAAACATGGATAATATATATTTTTTAGTAGAGTCGTGCCCGACAAATTTCAACGCCCTCTCTTGGCTTCAACTTTTCTTGGATTTATTTTTCAAATCGAACCGAAATAATTTTTTGTTAATCTACATTATAATCATTGTGAATTATCCGGCCGTTGTTGAGCTTTTCTTCGCTACAATGGCTCTTTAATGCTTCTGACAACCAATTGTATGTATATGTTAACGTGATTTAGTGCATTAATGAAATAATCGCATTGATTTTTTTGTAAACAATGACTTTTATTGAGAGATTGTAATTTATTTTACACGGTCTCTTTTACATCAACTTTTAAAGCGGAATTGAATTACATTCTATGAAAATTGAAGTAAGATAAAAAGAAGGCCATTTAGCCCTCTAGATGACAATAATTGTTTCTTTTTCGACCAGAGACATTGTGACGTATTTTTAAAAATCATCTACTTTTTCAAGGAAAGCTAACAGAAACGAAAATTCACCAATAAAAAATATTTAGGTTAAACCACAAACTGATATAAGAGATTTATTCGCTAATTTCAAAGTATACAATCGTAAATTTTCTTTTTGCTGTGATACAAACAATGTACTTTATTCCATTTCAACATGTATACCCAGCTTATGCATCATATAACTATCACGAATTGTTTTCGATCATTAAAATTGTTCATAGCGGTGAATAGCATTAAGTTACCAGAAATCATCAATAGATGATATCAATAATAAAATAAGTTCCAACAAAAACCGAAAGGTTATGGTCTTTTGTTGAGCATTACACATTATTTAATTTAAAAAAAAAATTTCGGAATTATAGCCATATCACTTGAATGATAATTTTCCACTCCTATATACCTTTAACTATTTACAGTTGAAATTTAAAAATGGCTTTATCGAATTCAAATTTATAAATAATAGTCAAAGTTTCCATACTATGTACATATGTTGTGAAAATACATTATTGAATATTATATTTCCAGATGTCCTGCCGATACAGATTTGGGATTTTCACCGTTCGCCACATCACCGCAGGGTGGACCTGGACCAATTACAGGAATGCCATATTTGAAAACAGCGCCTTACATAATGACCGTGGATTCATTACATTCAATGGGATATCCTACAGGAGGTATGCATACCAAAATCATAAAGTTACATGTCGCAAACAAATAATAACCTTATCCTTCACAACCCCTTGCGTATTGTTTGGCTCCCCCTACCCAACCAGGAAACCCCATTAGTGGCCCGTTCATTCGATTAAGAATTCGAAAAGTGCGAGACCGTAATTGCCATAATGACAAGTGTAAACATTCGGCGGCAAGTGAAATTGAAATGTAAACATGGCTCCAGGATATTTGTCGGAGATTAACTTCTTGCGTGGCACCCATCCGGAAGGCACACACGTTCGCACTTATGCGCGTTTATTTGCCTATCATTTCTGCTTGGGAACTGTGTTGCGCTGAAAATTCTCACCCTGATGTTGCATTAAAATGAGGGCTGCCTCTTAGTACAGCAATTATTTAGATTTTCGAAGGCGAAACTTCTTTGTTCACACATAGCCTCATTATTAAGTAAATCAATAATTAAGTAATCAATAATTACACAATTAACTTATACACACCTTAAATTTTTGTTGTACAATATTACAACTTATTGCTTAGATGCAAGTGAAGCTCGAAATCAAATCCTCTGAGATTTTTATCGATGACGGTAACTCTCTATTCGGATTACTGTTGCAATGAATCCAAAAGCCAAATCGCCAGTCACGTGTGTATGGTTTGAAAATAGTCAATCCAAATTAAGATGTGAAGTCGCTTGCAGCTACGTATCGGCGTTCCATGCTTTCGTAAGAACATCGCTCGGTTACGTGCAAGTACTGTAACAAGTGCATACCTATCAAACCGCAAGCATCACCCGCAGAACGGCTGGCCCAAGTGTTACGAAGATAAGAAACGTGTTAAAAATTAAGTAGACAGTCCATAAAAATCAAGTGTATGATTGAATACGAAAATAATCCTCAATTTAGTGGGCTCGCCTAGCACAAGTTTCACAACTTTTATACTAATGCGCTTTTATTTTTTTTTCGTCCTGGAACAGGTAATCCACGAAAACAGAGGCGTGAAAGAACCACATTTACAAGAGCACAATTGGATGTTTTGGAAACGCTATTCGGCAAAACTCGATATCCTGATATTTTTATGAGAGAGGAGGTCGCCTTAAAAATCAACTTACCCGAATCACGGGTGCAGGTAAGGGAGATTATCATAAATGTTTTAAGCGACTACTGAAACCAAGTGGTTTTTTACGACTGGTTTTATGTGTCCACAGTTTTAGAAGCAAGTAGGTATGGATCAATTCGTTGGAAATGTGTCTGTGAGTATGCATATGAGGGGTTGTATGTCGCCATAATATATGAGTGGATAATAAAATATTTGCTTCGAAATGGCGGACTGACCTTTTTGAATGTCACTCTATAATTGAACAAAACCCGAATATTTTAGTAAAAGAGAAAGGAACGCTTTGAAATTGCTATTGAAATTTTTGTTTACTTTTAACACGTTTGGATTGACTGAATTGCTAATCAATTTTTTTTTTTTAATTTTTTTGGGAATAGCCTCTGTGTGAAACATAAGTGCAGTAGATTGAAAGTTTTTCATGTGAAAGCTAGTTTTTGTGTTTATCTTTCTTTCTATTGTTCTTTCTATATTATCTTTCTTTCTATTTCTATGGAGACGACTTCTAAACTGTAAAAAACAGGAAAACAAAGCCACCTTAAATCGACTGAATAGTATCTGTTTTTTGTAAAAAAATCTTCTTTATTATCGGTCATAGTATCCATTGATTGCGATTTTTACACTTGTAAAATTGTCTATTAAGTAATTTCTCTCTATGCGGCTAGCTTTAAATACAACAATTTTATTTGTAGCGAAACAAAATATTTCAAACGCCATATCTGGTATATATTCCAGTCGGTCCTTTACCCAACCACTTTCATTGTAAACACGGACTATAGAACATGGCGTGGAGGACTATAGTACATGGCGTGGAGGGCTATAAGCATAGCGTCTGCTCCTATGTACTTTTCGCCATGTACTATGGCGTGTGGCGCTATATTTTATCACAATCCCGAAATCGACTATGTACATGGCGCCAAAAATCTATAAATTATGGCGTCTGGCGCTATGTGTTTTTTCAGTGTATATGATGAAGAAAGGCATTTCTTAAAATATGATACTCTTTATGATAGTGCTCATAAAATAAATACCACCAAGTTCTATGCAAAAATCAAACAAATTTCAAATTACGTATTGAATACTATGAACAAAAAATGTATTGCTGGTATAAAATATATTTCCGCTTGATAAAAAAGAAAATTTTGAGATAACTATAACGCAGAGGCTAGTAATTGGATATGTAATATAACCATGATACTAGCACATAACATTACTTGAGAATGAATCGTTACTTTCGTTTTTCAAACGTAACTTATGAAAGAAAGAAATTGTCAGCTAGATTCTTACCTAAGCTAATTCTTTAACTAAACACCCGGATGACCTTGGGTTGGATTGGAAATTGAAAAGAATTATTTTATTACAGTAAAATAGAAGCTCGACTTCAAAACAGAGGACTTACCTCAATTCATCCGAATCGGTATGACAACTGCAGCCATATTACATGGCTCATGGTACTATGTCACATAGCGTGTGGGGCCATAATTTCTACGCCATGTAATTATGGCGCTGGGAGCTATACTGCATAGCTCAGGGTACTATGTACATAGCGTGTGGGACCATAAATACTGCGCCATGTTACATAGGGCCACCCGCTATGCAGATTCCGACATTATGGCGCTGGGAGCTATATTGCATAGCTCAGAGTACTATGTACATAGCGTATAGGACCATAAATAATGTGCTATGTCACATAGCTCTGGGTGCCATTTGGATTTTTTTAATGTGACGCTTTTTTAATGTGACACTTTATAAATGGAGCGCTGGTATTATGCCCAGTCGCCGACTGTTAAGACAACACAAAACGAACAAATACAGCCATGGGCACGGTGGAATTCGATCCCGCGGGCAGTAGATCGGTGCCTCTACTACCTCAGTGATCGATAGGTCGCATGGGAAATCAAAACCTGGATCTACACTTCTTACCACCGAGAACTCCTGATTTCAGGTCATTTAACTTTTTCTTGTGGGGCTATAATACGGAGGCTGTTTACGTTCCAACAACTTTGGTTGACCACCGCAGACGTGTCAACGTTGCAGTTAGCTCAAACATACTTTTTCGCGTGTGGGACGAGCTTAGCTGCCATTTAGATTATCAATTTGTCTATTAATTAGCATATAGACAATGTACATTGCCTCTAATGCTTATCAAAGCAGAGCATATTTGATACGGGAAACTGGTTCGTTTTGCAGAATATGCAAAGCCAAATAAAATTGTTTTTGCGGGATGATTAAAATTGATTTTTTTTTTTTTTTTGAAAAATTTTAGCTACGTGGTTTTGAAAGTATGCACGATTCTCATAAGACATCAGCTCAAGTATGCACTATGAGCTGATGTCTGATGAGAATCAGTGCATATTTTTATTGTGTACCAATTTTTTCCTAGCTTGTAAAAATATTGTTTTAATTTAAACCAATTTTTTCCTTTAGAAGCTAGATTTATTTTTATTTTGACATATATCGATATTTCGAGGGTAATCTGCCCTCTTCTTCAGTGTCCAAAAGACACTGAAGAAGAGGGCAGATTACCCTCGAAATATCGATATATGTCAAAATAAAAATAAATCTAGCATCTAAAGGAAAAAATTGGTTTAAATTAAAAAAATATCAGTGCATACTTTCGAAACCACTTAGTCAACATTTTTCAATTTTAACAAATCCCAGCCATTTAGATGTTTGCCAGGCAGAATAGGGGGACGCATTGAACATTTATAGCCTGTGTGAAAAAACTCCAAAAATTCCACTTTTCATTGGTGTGGGTTCATTGGTATGTCATGTCCAATTTATATTTCATTAAATACAAATTAATCAAATTGGGTTTATCTTTTTGAATAGCCCTGTACAACAACATAAGTTGTCTTTATTCCATAAGATTTCCAAATTATCCTTATACTGTTCAAACCACCCCGTTATTTTAATCTATGTGTAAATGTGTTATTTATTGGAGAGCTTGATAATTCATTGCCGGGTTTTCATCAAAAAAGAAAAAATATTTCCTTTTGCAGGATTTTATTATCTTATTTGTAAATGAAAATAGATAGAAATCTTTTCAAACCCTAATTCCAACCCCTCCAAGTCCTGTTTAATAGCACCATCTGAACTGAAGTGTTTACAATTCAATGACAACGATTGAAATAAGTGACAGTCTGAAGGAGTAATGTCAAGTAAGCACGACGGATGTGACATCAAATACCAACCAACCTGCAACAATTTTTGGCGAATGAGCAAAAAAGTGTGTGGTCTAGCGTTGTCATGTCGGAACACAACTCTTTTACGATTGGCCAATTGGGACGTTTCACTTTGTATAGAAGTGGTTTGATTGCGGTACTATCAAAAACTGAATTCTATAGCTAAGTGGATGCGAATATATGCACCGTTTCTCGTCAGACATCAGCTCATCATTTTAATTGCGGCATCAAATTTATCCAGTGGGTGCATTGCTTTGTTTCTGAAGAGCAGCTCAGCTCAATATAGCACGCCTTTGAAATCCAACCTTGCCTTTGAAGTTGTTGCAGGTGATTTGCTAAGCTTCGTCCAGGCGAATTTTCGCTGAACGTTATTGTATACGATTCATTTTTCGCCGCATGTGGCAATTCGTTTCAGGAATGGACCGTTTTCTTGTCGTTTCATGAGCAAATCGTAGACATGTACGCGATGAGTTAGATGAATTTCTTTGAGTTCGGTCAATTACTAAGTTACTAAGATACTCTACTTTCTGAAATAGTTGAATTTCATTTGTTCAGAGCGTCAGTAATATTTCGTGTTGCGTAGCTGAGCCTTTATTTCCTCTTCTTCAATTTCGTCTGGTCTTTCTTGGTGGTATGGATCTTTCTCATAAAATTTCCGAAACGAAACTTGGGAACCAATTTCGAGCCTTCATTCTTTTAACACTTTTTCGCCATAGGCCGAAACACAATAACTGCGGAATTTCGAAGGGGGCGGCCAACTTCAATGTAGAATTTCATTTGAATATGATGAACCACATTGGCAGCGAAAATTTCGCTGTCAATGCACTGACAAATGACAGTTACATTTATGGCGCCAACCAAAACGCCAACCTAATTCAAAATTTTTTTGTTTTTGGTTTGCTAAATTCTGTTCTACAATGATTAGGTTGGCTTATCACAATACCTATCAGCCATCGTTTGACTATACCACCAGACTATTCAACCTAATTCAAGCAGACCTAATTCAACCTAGTTATGATGCCTAATTCACCTAGTGCATCACCGCTAGCGAAACGAAAAAAAAGAGAAATTTGGCAAATTCTAACGCTGCAAAAATTTCGGCCGCCGGCAATGTGCGCATTACCATACGAAACAGTAAATTTGAATTTTTCGACAGCATACTTAAACACCTCACGACATCTATTGAGAAATCGGAAATGAGCTAATAAGCACTCCAATATTTGCCACATACTTATTTATTTAATTGTCTTGTATTTATTGGAATTCCATACCTTGTTTTTTCAGATTATTTTTATTTTTTATTTGCATTTTATACCTTGCTTCGTGGATAAAATAAATTATCATTTATTTATAAATAATTTCACAATAATAATTGAGTGACTTTTCTACATATCAATGGTCACGTTTGAGCGATTCCGTTTAGAAATTGTGTTTACTCCAAGAAACTATTGTCTAGCGTACGAAAATTTTGTAGCCCTGTCCAAAGGCGTGCAGGACATTGAAAAGGGGGAAGGGGAGAACATTCATATCCGACACGCACGAATATGTTTATTCAACAGAAAAAGCGATTGCCCCACTCCGCTTATAGACTCCACTGGCTCAGGCAACAACTCGTCGCTGTGAAATCAAACCGGCATATCTGCAAAATACACATTTTTCACTAAAGCGCTTTAAAGTTTTCGCATGTGGGCTATTTCCACGTGAATGCAAAGCGGCAAAACACTATTAGACGGGTTTTTATTCAACTTTACGATATGCCGGTGCGACATAAAAATAGAGGGGAAAATAAGGAATTTTTTGATACCAAAAACTCAAAAACTCAATTTTTGCAGATATGCCGGTTTGATTTCACAGCGACGAACTGATGATTTTATGCTGCCTTCCGCAACCGATTTTCGTTTTTTAGACACATTTTGTTACTTTTGTGCGTCAGAGAGTAAGTTTGGATGTTTCCGTTTTAATGTTCCGTAGGAAACAACGTTTTCAAGCAAACTGTTTATTTGATATTTACGCTAAAGGTTTCTTTTTATTGCAATTGATTAGATATATTACGTCTGTTCGCGTACTTCAGCAAACTGCAACAGTAACAGAATTTGGCAGCTGGCTTCTTTTTACTGCAAAATTTGGCTTGCAGCAAAAGTACAAAAACGACTTTCTACGAATCTATTTTAATATATTATAATAGAATCAGGTACGCGAACAGACCTATTGATTGTTCGAGTACATTTTGGCTGTTGGACGACATATTATAAATTCAAATCCCCATCTAATAAATGTCAAAACATCTATTAAACACTGTGCTGGCTCCATTCTGTCTTGCCTAGTTCGTTCGCCAAAAATATACCTCATTCCATAATTATTTCCTCACAATTATGTACACATTTCCAGGAATTTTCATGATTGAAATCAAAAACCATAAATCTGTGCAATAAATCATAGAGACGACTAAGACTAATCTGATTTTTATGCAAAGCCAAATTTATTATAAAAATATACTTTCACGCCACTCTCATTTTTCAATGTTTATTCAAATCTACGTGCGATAATTAACTCAAAAATGGTTTGTTTTCAGTTTAAGCTTTCCAGATTAACCAGCTTTATGATTAACATTCGGAAATGCGCACATTAATCATTCTTTGCAGTTTGAACTGTTTCGTCTTATTTATTTGAAATAGACGCCAGACACTCAATTTTGATACAAACAATTGTCTATTTATCGAATTTGGCATCTGCCCACTTTTCCATTTTTGATTGTCGCCACATGACTATTTGATAGTTTGCGAAATGGTGCGGTCTTCTCCGCTTAATCCGACATATCAATTAATTTCGACCTCGACTCTCCTTCGAATCCATGAAATGTCTATGTGTTTCATCATAACAATAAAAATATTCTCTATTCATGAAATGCAGTCAATTTTTTTATTACAGTTAGGTGCAAGCATGATTTGTCGGCCATATTTTGTCTAGGTTCCGGATATACCTGCGTTTGAATGGTCCCTGTGCTATAACAGTTGTGCGTACGTGTGCGTGCATTTTGATATTATTTAATCCAAGTTACGCATGATATGTCGAATTAAAAAGACCCTAGGTCCGATGATACGCATGCGATTTTCCAGGATGGGAAATGGTCGAAATTGGTAGGGGTGAGAAGTCACGTTTAGCAATCGTGTCATCGAATAACTTAAAGCATATGTGTGTGCAAGGCATTCAATGCGAATAGTTGAAAAATATATTGAGCGTCTAATAAATGGTAATTATGGCAGTTATCAGCAAATGCGAACGAAAAAATAGAAATTTCCCAATAAAAATTCACGATTGGGAAGTTATTGAAGTCCGTCGTGAATTTTAAGTCTGAAATCTTTCGTTGACAGCAATAAACTGTAGGTGTGACTGTTCGCAAAGTGGTTTTTGATCAGTTGGGAAAAAAATTAAAAACCATTTTAAGTAAACTTTAGAGTAAAGATTAGAGAGGAGAACATTTATTGGTTTGCTTAAATTGGAATAAGTAGAATCGATTAGCATTTGTGGATTATAAACAGCAATAGAACTCCGGCAAAAAACGGAGGTTTTTTATTCAAACTGATTAAATTTGGGTTCCTGGAAGAAATGAAAAGTAAGCCACGACTTTCATTTGAACGGGTGAGCTCAAGAGTGAAAGAAAAAGACCATTGAGAGGATCTATTGGATCAAAAATAGTGCAAGAAATTCTTTCCGACTTCGTATTACTGTACTAAGTGAAGTGAGATAGTTTTTAGTAGAAATCCTTGCATACTCCAAACGCCCCTTTTTTCACTTTAAGACAAAACATGTTCTAGTTACAATAAGTGCTTACTTTAGCAAATAGAGCATCCGTTTCAATAGTGCCAAATCACAATTTTGTATATTTTAGTATCATTAATATCAACAACATATTTTCAAAAATATCAGCAACATATGTATTTCTAATACGTTCCAGTTGCCTTTTGGGCGACATCCTTAAATCAGGCATAGAATCATAAGCGAGAAGGATTTCTGCGTATCTAAAATGTTGCCACTACAGATGGACATAGACTCCAAAGTAAAATTTAATGCAATTCTACGATTCTGCATGCTTCAGACCAACTGTTCTATGTCCTTAAAGTTGTCACACATGTATGTAAAAGTACATATAAAGCATGGGAAAAATCAATTTATGTACGTTATTCATAGAATTTATTTACATATCTGTGTGAACACATAACAGATCCGTTTATGTGATATTGGTAGTGCCTACTGATTTTAAATATCAAATGGCAAATCTCTGGGTTACCCAGTTCTTCCAAAATGCTTGTCAGCAGCCTAATGATTTCCTATAACACTCGAGAAATCATATTTTGCAAACGCTTTTTTAATTTCTCGCTGAGCGCTATTACTTTTATATACATAGCCCAGGCTTAAGACCTTCCGTACAGTCGCTTTAGCTACAAGGGTTGCCTTTTATGTTTTGGAAGTAAGCAGCAATAGTGTTGTCACGACAAATCTGACATTTGTGCCTTGAAATTTTTTTTTTTTAGCATAAACGTGCTGAAAACGTTTTGACTGAGAGCACTATTGGTGTTGTTAACACTGCCTTGAAAAATTCATCTCAGAAGATACCTGAATGAAATTAACTCCTCAGCATTTGCATACAACTAGTTTTTGCAATATTCATTTTGAATTAAGTCAACAAAAGTACATTGATGAGCTTAATTCGACTGTTGGCAAGTAAGCACCATTAAAAATCAGTGCAGTGGATTCAATCGTGGCCATAGTTCGCTCACCGACGTATTTTGTGATGGTTATCCAAAATCAGAGGTTTTGCCAGACAACGTCGATGCTGTGTGCTGAATTTTACATAGATCGTAATGTGTCTTATTGTGACATTAAGGCATCTTTAGGTACTATTAATCCCAGCGTACATTCAATATTGCCTGAACAAAAATATGTTTGTGTTGGATTCCGCATAATTTGACAATTGTTCAAAATTAGGCTCAAAAAGAAGTGATGGAAAAATTCGATCGTCATACTTCAAAAAACATTTAAAAGATTGTAACAGGTGATGAATTTTTAACAAACGCGTCTGACGTCGAAACCGAACAGAAATCGACTGTAAAAGCCTTTCAAGACGAGCCAAACTCAACAAAAGTTGTTCACGCAAGAAGCAAGAAGTAGGTTACCATTTGTTTTCCAGAAGTGTTAGGAAAAATGAGGAAAACCAATTGTTGAAAATTGATCACTGCCCGCCACGCCAATGCGCGCTATCACACATCAACTCAAGCTTGTGACTTTTTGAGCACTAAAAACTTCGAGTTAATGGGCTATACGTTGTATAGACCTCATTTCTTTTCACTCCTGCAGATCAAAAATAAAAAAAAACTCTAGCGCACCTGAACCGCTAGAAACACTAATGTTCGAAGAACAGTAGAAGAATCGTGCAGGTTTTGAGTGCATATTCCACCACATGTGCTGCTTATTACGGCCAAACTGTTTCAAATGCCACGTTTTACTTTCGTCTTAAGAATGCATTATAACTCATATAGTGGAAGGTTTCAGATATTACCACTGGCATGAATTTCAACGTTTATGAGAGCAAAACACGGGTTAATTATATTCGCTATCAGTTGCTTATTTCACATAATTTTGAAAGCAGCATCTCATATAACATCAATGAAGAAAATGCTCAGTGCCTGCAGCACTGTAACTGAAGTTGGTGTTTGGGGCTGCGATCCGAAAAATTTGCAGAACTTTGCGAATTGTAACATCGGTTATTTATTTTCTTTGTAAATGTTTCCGGTATGTATACTAACTGTAAGCATTTATTGATACAAAAGTAGCACAATCGACTCGTGCTGGCAACCTTTCGCCAGTATCAAAGCCAAGAATATATCAAATCTGCTTCACGTTGTTTAATTACATTCGAAGTTATAGGAGTATAAAGAAATTTAGGGTTACCTGCAGCGAGTTTTTTCAAATGATCGAAAGCTTAATATTTGCTGTGAAAATTCTACGATAAAACCGCATAATAAAGATATTGCAATTAAACTCAAAACCAACAATAGCTGGCAACCCTATCGTGGCTTTTCAACCAAATTTGGCCTGAATAATGTTTATGACAGGTTTCATTAATTGTATGAAATTCGTATTGATTTCATGACTGCACTGGAAGTTATAGTGCAAAAAGTTTTATTTTCCTGAGCGAATTTTCAAAACCAAAGACACAAAAATTACCATAGCTGGCAGCACCAATCAAATTTTTCAACCAAATTTTCACCAAACAGAGACTAGAGTTAGGTTTAGCTACTGTGTCAATTTCATGAAAATTTGGTAACTTATTCACATTTCATAGGGCAAAAAGCAGTTTTTTTTCTTTGTAATTTTTCAAGATGGCACCACTGGCACAGACTTGCCCACAATTCAAAATCGCTTCTATCAAATCTGGTCTTACTTAAGTCCAATGCATTCTGTAAATTTCAGCTGTATCTGATTATTGGTTCGTGAGTTTCCGTGAACAGAAGTTTTTGATGCTAAAAATATAGGTTAACTGGGAGAGGGTTACCGTTCTTGTCCGACATGAAATTTCCAAAGTTTTATTTTGGACGTATAGATAAAACATAAGATTTATATACAGATTGGTTTTATTGTAAGAAACGGACATTTTTTTGAATATTCGATGGTTTGAATGTTTTCACTTCCAAATTTTTTTTTTCAAAATGAAGACACCAAAATTGTCATAGCTGGCAACTCCAACCGAATTTTTCGACCAAATTTCTACCAAACGTGGTTTAAAGTAAGGTCCAGCAATTGTGTGAGTTTCGTCAAAATCGAACGATTTAATCAGAATTTATAGGGCTAAAAACAGTTATCTTTTTTAGTGGTTTTTCAAGATGGCACCACTGGCACAGAATCGCCCGCATTTCAAAATCACTTCTATCAGACCTGGTCCTATTTAAGGCCAATACATTCTGTGAATTTCAAATAATTCTGCTCATCGGATCGTGAGTTTCCGTGAACAGAAGTTTTTGATGCTAAAAATATAGGTAAATTGGGCAAGGGTTACCAGGCGTGCCCGTTATACCATATCTTTTTTTTTTTTGGTTATGTAAACAAAGCACAAGATTTACATATGAGTGGGTTTTTTTTGAAGAAACGGCATTTTTTCAAGAGAGACGATGATTTGGAGGTTTTCACTTTCAGTGCCTGCCCTAGCTACAGGGTTGCCAGCATGCTCATTAAAAGCTACACAAATCTACAACTAAATAATATTAATATGTCCTGAAAATTTCGTAATGATTGAATAGCTCTGTCAAAAGTTATCGAAATTTAAAAATTTTCAAATTTTCCCGTCCTCTTTTTAGGCACCCAGCGCACACATAGGGTTAAAAAATTCCAAAACATTATCCGATTCATATGTAAAACACGTTAGAAATTTATTTCGTTAACTTTATTTTTGCGAAAATCATTTGTGCACGAAATAATAGGTATATTAAAAATATCACTTAAATGGCCGCCGGCGCCAAAAGGTTGACAATAACTGACATTTAAAGAGACGTGGACCTATTCTGCATATACACCAATGTATCCTGAAAGTTTCAGCTCAATCGGATGGCGCGTTCCCTCACTGAAATCTCACTGAAATTTTTTGATGATATATATATATATATATATATATATATATATATATATATATATATATATATATATATATAGAAATATGAATTTTTGGCCGAATCGATTTTAATACTAATGTTCTTCGAACATTAGTAATAAAGAGAGGAAAGTATATGAAAGTGCATGAGAGTAAAAGCCAATTTTGAATACGCGCCATTAGTCCCCAGTGAACTTAATATACGAAATTTTTTGCAGATTTTTATGTTGAGCAAATTTGTTCATAGCTAACGAAATATTTAAGAAAAACTGTACTTCTTGACCATTAAAACGTTTTTTGCACACACGATATCCTATTTGACTTTTCACATTGCGTTCCTGATCCTACAAAATAATCATAATTCCGTCGTAAATTTTAGGTAAACTCGACTTGATGCACCACAGCCGGGGAAATTCTACCACCAGAGGGCAAATATGTGGTAACAACTGTAGAAAATTGAAGAAAAACACACCAAAAAATACTCCAGAAGACAACAATTAAGAAAAACAAACAAACGAACAAAAACATCCGCAAAAGCAAAAACACTAATGGTCAAATTTATGGTGCGGCTATATGGTGCACCAAGACGAGTTTTACCAAAATTTTTCATTTGGTTTTTTTTTTGTGGGTACAGCAGCCTTTTTTGTCTAAAATTACCAGGCTACATATTTACACAAATATTAAATTAAAAAAAAAATTATTGAATTTTTTCTTGAGAATCACGGGGCAAATCAGTTAAAAATTTCAGTATATTCGAAAAATATGGTAAAGAAAACAATACCCATGCATGACAAAAATTACACCGTCTCTATGATGTTGAGCAATTCTATGAGCATTCAAGCTGGAGTCTGAATTCCGTCAAAGCCGATCGCAAGCCCAACTTTCAAACAAGAAGGTGGTATCTCGGGCAAAATATGTATATCAGAGAAACTTAACAATTAGCAATTTTTGCATGGTAAGAATTAAATAAATGCTAAAAGAATCCAATCATGTTTGTAGAACTATTTTATGCGTTAGTATTTTGATTTGATACTATGAAACTAGTTAATAAGAACGTATTTTCATTTTGAAAAAATCATTCAATTATCTTTTATGCGACGAAATTACAACGATATTGAGTATAGCTATCAAATATGTATTTTCAAAGCATGGTTTTATTCATGTTACACTCATTCAATTGTAGCACATTCAAGCCATAACAGTATGCGAAAAGCATGGCAATATGAGTTCAATTACAGATTCGTAATTTTTCAGTTCATCTTGAACCGTTGTTGATGCTTCCGAAGATTGTTTTCCACGTGAAATAAAATAAGCTTGTTATTGACTTGAATTCCCAATGGGCAAAGTCAAATTTATTATATTGCTTATTTCGACCTAGTTTGTGCTTCAGATGTGTTCATCATAAAATAATCTGTTCAAACTTGCGTACCAATTACTTGTTCCTAAGTTAATGACAAATTTTAACTTACCCATGTCCTTTGTCATCTATGTATGTATGCTGGTGTTAGAAAATTCGGACACTAAAATAAGTGATACCACACAACAAACTCACACTTCAAACGAATTTTTTCTATGTCTTCGACTCACACGATAACTCAACCTTTATTTTACCACAACTTTCATTCCTTATGTTATGTGCATTAAACAGTACGAAGCTAATTTTAAGAGCACAAAAAACAGGAAACACGAAATAAACACACTGCAAACGTCAAAACAAAGCGATCTTAACGATACGGTGCGGTAAGAATTGAAACTAGAATTAGCCGGGACATAGTGGTGAATAGATGAACTACCAAATATTTTTATAGTACTTAATCCTGTTTGTTTTTTATTTTTGACAGCGACTTCAGCATCTTACGCTTAACTAAGCAGTGGCAAGTTCGCTAGGTAAGAGTAAGATCTGTTGGCGCTCGCGTCGCTGCTTGTGACGATCTCTACACAACAACAACCGTTACACTAAATATGTCAAAACACCCGAAAAAGCTTTAACTGATTGTAGCGACACTTCGTCAGGAGTGTGAGGAATTGAAAGTAGCAGTAGATGTGACATAGCGGTGCGTAGATAAACTACATATTGTGTTAAAAATAACTAAAACGATCAAATACGTAAAATTGCTAAGTCAACGAAAGTGATCAGATCAAACTACTAGAGAGTCGAAATTAGACCAGCAGATCCTTTGGTCATGAACATAAAATGATCTTAAACTAATTATTTTATTGTAGAAGATGTTTTGGAGGGCTAACTGGATTTTTCATTATTCCAAGAAGTATTATTTGATGCATTTAAATTTAACAGAACTGCTTTTTTTCATCAAGAGAGAGAGAGAGAAAGAGACAGAGAGAGAGAAGAGCATGCAAGCCAGAGGAATTATTGATCTCAATCTACTATTTTCCATTTGTGAAACCTACACTCAATACTCATAGTTTTCCTATAAAATAATAACTGGGTAAAACTGGACTTGATGCCCCACACAGCTGTTGCATGAATCTCGCCGATAGATGTCGGGCTAATATGTTTGTGTTTTTGTGGTTTTGCGTTTGCTTTTGGGGCTTCTTTTCTTTCTTTTTTTTCTTTTTCTTAATTGTTTTATCTTCTTTTTTATTTTTTTGTATAATTTTGTCTGTTTTTCTTCATTTTTTCAACCTTTCTAAGATCTTGTCGCCATCTGGTGGCGGGATTTCCCGGGTGTGGGGCATCAAGTCCAGTTTACCCAATAACTGTTTCGGGATAATTATCTTTAAATTACAAATTTTCAAAGCTCAAAGCCCAAAAACATATTCATAGACACATTCTTCTATTTTCAGGTATGGTTTAAAAATCGACGTGCAAAAGCACGACAAATACAGAAACAACATCAACAGCAGCAGCAACAACAACACACATCATCAACCACCAACAGCAATTCCAATACTGCGAGTTCACGCACCACAAATCAAGCATCAAACAATTCGAATTCGACTAGTGGTGACAACAGCTCGTCACAAATAGGAAAACTACGAGCGATATCAACGACGAAACTTAAAGCGATTAGTGCCAACAAGCCAATAACTCCAATTTTACAAACTAGTAACAATAATAGGTGAGTAAAAATGTAAATTCTTACCGAAAGGATATAATCTTAGTATTAATTGCAGTCACTCGACGGATTCATCAACGGCGACGTCCAGCTCCATTCTCCGTGATTCACCGAGCTTCTTCAAGTCCACACAAAATCATTTTTTCAACACTGGTTCGCCAGGTGTAAGTATGAACTGCATACAAGATTTTCGAAGTATCTTTTACGAATTTCGAAGCATCTGTTCCGCTTGTTTTTGGGGTGTCTTTTTTTAAATTAAATAATTTAAAATTTAAAAAAAAAATTTCCTCGATTCCTCGAGGCCATTTTTGCGTCGTTTACTCAACCATTTTAGACAAGTCTACACAAAATCATTTTTTCATAGGCTCCAGCACTGGTTCGCCAGGTGTAAGTATGAGCTGAATGATCAAATCTTTCAATCGTTTAAGGCGACACCTATATTTCATTTGGAATGGTCGAAAGTTTGAGTGATTTTCTTGTACACAAACCTGTGGATCTGAAATTTTTCGATTTCAAATAGTGGCATCTATAGCTCAGATATGATAGCTTTTAGCTTTTAATCGGCCACAACAACGCCCACTTTGGTGCATTTGGTAAGATTAGATGTGATTCTCGATTCACTCACAGTCAGTGAATGAATAATCTGAAAAATAATCTGAAAATCTGAAAATGATATAAAATACTGCGAGTTCACGCACCACAAATCAAGCATCAAACAATTCGAATTCGACTAGTGGTGACAACAGCTCGTCACAAATAGGAAAACTACGAGCGATATCAACGACGAAACTTAACTTAACTTATGAAGGAATCAGATTATATACAGAGATTTCTCTATTAACCCTGGAATGGTACGGTAAATTTTTGGGTGATTTTAGGTACATGTTTTTACTAAAAAGAATGCAACAATAGTCTTATGTACATTTTTTATTTTATCATTAAACATAAAAAGATTATATAGCTTCTAGCCTCATGGCAGTCGGAGTGGCCAACTGGCTAATGCGCGACGAAATATATACCCTATGTGAGTAAAATTTACTCATCTGTACCATTCCAGGGTTAAGAGAGAGCATTAGGATCTTTTTGATAGTTCAGGATGTTAATAGAAAATGCAATTTAAATTTCAGTGCAATTCGTTCCAAAAAACAAACCATTTTGCTTAACATCCAGGGTTGCGAATGTGTTGCAAGTCTTTGAAAAATAGTTTGAATCAAATAAGTGGAAATGAATCGGATATTTTGAACTTTATTCATGGAATATTTTACGGAAAAAACTGTACTTAGTTTTCACGCTAAACTTCATTTCATAATTCATTTTTTACAGAAAAAAATTTACTTAGTTTTCACGCTAAACTTCATTTCATAACATAATTTATTTTTTCCTAGCTTTCAAAACAAAATATTTTCATTTAAAGACCATTTTTTCCTTTAGAAGTTAGATGCATTGCATTTTATCGAAGTTTTCCAATCCTAATGCTATTTTAACCTATTGTTATACTCCAGGGCCATAAATAAATAAAATTGATTGATTGATTAATCAATTGCATGAAGTGGTTCCAAATGTCCTTTAACACTACGACCTTCCTCAGTCTATTTTGCCTCCTCAAACTCCACTTTATGAACTTGGATATGTCCCCGAACGCGACTTTTTTTTATGTTCCGGATCAAAGGACATAGGACATCTTACACCAGTTTTCCGCAGAGCCAGTGCACTTGTGATCTTGTTGTATTGAAGCTGAGAAAATCTTTTGGGTTTTTCAAACCCTCCGGGTTAATCCAGTAGCTTTCAATCTTTTTCCTGGTCCATGTTTTAAATTTCAACCTATTTTGCAGAACCCTAGTGTGGAGTGGAGATGGGTAATTTAGCTTCTTTTTTGGCCAGTGTATCAGATTTATCGTTTTTTTTTTGGTAGCCCTAATGGACGGAGACCCATATCAATTCGAGGCTGTTTTGCTGCCGTATTTTATTTAGAGCCTCTCTCGCCTCTGAGAGCATAGTTGAGTTTATTTGATCGCGTGTAATAATTTGCTCGCGGGTGGTTGATGCTGAACCTCTCACTCCACAATTATTCTTAGACCAATCTGTATACCATATTTGCACCTCTTTATGCAAGAGTCTAGTTCATTCTCCCATTTTTTTCTTGATTACCTGTTCTAGAAGAATGCCTGAGACTTTATTTGATCGCTGAAGCTCAGCAATTCCATTAAGGACCTTATGTCCTTCAGAATACTCAGTAGACTGTTTAGGTCCACTGGGTTGTACCTACAGGACTATAGCCTTTTTTTTTGTTGAGCCTGTTAGCAGCAGTTTTTTGTATGGTTTCTTCTATGGCATTGTTGATATACGTAGGAGGAAAGGCTTCACCATTTTGTGTATGCCCGGAGTGTTTGCCTAGGAAGTAGTCCCCAATTGCTTCCAAGCATTTGTAATGTCGCCCAAAGTGCCTAAGTGGTCTTCAGTTTAGACTGCCCCAACGACTTTCCTATGCAGATTGATTCATAAATATTTTACCTCTTCCTGGAGACGCATCTCTGTTTTCTTAATTTTTAGCGCCTTTTCTCGATTTCCCTTTTCCTGATGAATGTCACTGTGATGGTTTTTTCAGTGTTTATGAATAGATCCTTCTCCTCGATTCGTTGTCTTTATTGAAGGATCTTTACTCAAGATCTGACTGCGATCCTCATATTATTACCGTAATTTCATTTGCGTTCCAGTAGGAACCATAAAGTAAAGTAAAGCAATCCCACGACAACCCTCGTACGGGTCTAGGGGTTGAAGCTGGTAGAGAGCTTCATTGCAATTTTTTTTAATCATTGTGGATACGAGTGTGGAGTGCTTAGTTCCACGACTCACTTTACCCCTGATTTAAATCAGGTACCTAATCAGAGCTAGGTGAACTCAAAAACTTGGTGTGCGGACCCTCGTCCCAACCTGGATTCGAACCAGGGACCCCACACGCAAGAAGCCAGTGCTCTACTCACTAGGCTACTCAAGCTTCAAGTAGCAACCATATCTGAGGGATAAATACTTCTCTCTGCTAACGTTGATCAGCTTCTCCATGGTCTTCACTATGGATGATGTGAGGCTTATTAGCCTGTATCATTTTGAAAGGTCAGCCGGTTTGCTGTCACCCTTGGGTATGACCAGCACGTGTATCAGTCTCCACGATTTTGGTATATAACTGACTTTGAAGCTCGCTTTAACAATGTTTAACAGGATGGTTTAATGATTTAAAGGATTGGTGGAGTTTATTACCTATTCAACCTTTTCATACGTGATGATTTGTTTAAGCAGTGGTGCGTCAGGTGTCCGCTCGTCTTCTTACTCGACATCGCTAAGGCTACTAATTATGAATTCTGCGAAGAGTGTTTTGAGCAACACTTATAGTTCGGCCCCAAAGGTAGCCATCATCCTTCCCCCAAAGTTCCAAGTGATCCTATATGCCCACGGTGGTCTTTGGATAAAGATTGCTGTTCCTCAGCAGTATTCTGTTGAGAATTTCAAAAACTGCACTCCAAGCCTTTCGTTAGGATTTCCTTAGCTCTTTGGTGTATACTGAGAGTTTTGTTTTGTAAATTAACTAGTTCGATGTATTTTTGACCCTGTTGAGCTTTTTAACTCCCTATTCCACCATGGCAACCTCGTTTTGGACTCACTAATTTTTTTACGACGGCTGTCATGGTGAGATTCGAGCATTAGTAACCCTATTATCCAATTCTATTATCGTAGTGAATTTTTGCTTCAAGGAGGTTATTATCAGACAAAGATATATTTCCCAGCATAAAACTCTTGTATATTTCAATAATTTTGATACAGGATATACTTTACAGAACAAATTGACAACAAATGTGTCAATTATTGCAGTTTTAAGATATTATCACATAATAATATAATATATTTTACTTATCCTTGTTTTCATATTTATTTTTATTTCTTTATTTCCTCAATTCTTATTGTAGGTAACCGGGTCATATCACAGCAATAATTCAATTTGGTCACCAGCGGCAATAGAAAATGCCCCTGGAGTAGCATCCTCCTCGCCATTGGACTCGCGAACGACAGCTTGGAGTCAAGCTGCGGTTGCTGCCGCAGCAGCTTCCTCCCAAGCCAGCTGCTATCAAAACTACCCCGGCTACTATTCGAATATGGACTATATAGGAACAGCGGTGCAACAACAACTGGTAACTGAATGCTCCTTAAAATACTGTAATTTAAAATGATTAATTTTTTAAACAAAATTCTTCCTTCAGGACAACGTCATTGAAACAGGATGGATGAAATCACGAGAAGAAAACTGGTTTTATAATAGTGCCGCGGCCAATTGGGACTCACACAAATCAAATAAATAATGTTTGACAACTGACATCGAAATTTGCATATTGATTTGCATATCGTTTACGGAAATGTGAAACCATATCAGCTGATGAGAGTTAATAATCATAAATTTCGTTATTGTGTTTTGAATATTAAACTCAATGAACAGTACGAATATGGCTTAGCAAGCATATCATCGAAAGAATTATTTTAAGTGTAAGGTGAAGTGTTTAGTGAAATTCCTCGTGCGAAAAATGGTAAGTGGGAGTGAAGTGAAAATGGAATTGTTTATATTTATGTGGTGTAAATAAAATATTCAAAAATGGATGATTTTTGTTTTGGATTGGGTCCTATAAAAACCATTTCTTTTGTTTGGGAAGATTTATTTTCAATATTTAATTTGATAGAACGAACCTTCTTGTTAAGTTTTGAAAAACCATCTAAATTAAGAAGAATAGTTTTTGTTTGTTTTCGGACATATTTTCTAATGTATGTTTTACTCCCAGTTTTCTAGTAGTTACTTTTAAAAAAAAAAAGGTAGGTTACAATCCTGTCTTAACTTACACATTCTCAAAGTGGAAAGAAACCTCCTAAAAGTGTCAAGAAATGTCGTTAATTTGATTTGCAAACTGAAAAAACCGGATTAGCTAACCCAAAGTCAAAGCATATTGAAACAAATAGGACTTGACTCTGTGTTAGAGCCTAGTGAGAAAAGTTGTTGAAAGTGCTGAAAATATGTGCTGAAAATGCAGTGATTGACTCGTGCCTTTTTTGCTGTAGCGGCAGCTGTAGAGTGGGGGCCCTCAATAGGACTAGAGCTATGCACGACTTGCCAAAAGCACCTACGTACTAAAATACACACCATCCTCTTCAATCCTCTCCGCACGGGTCTGACGTTATATATAACTTCAAGAGGTGGTTAGTATAGTCAATACTTGTTTTCCAGATTTTTTTTTACTATAAACGTTCAGCTTCGTTCTCCTGAGGTAGGTCATCACGTTGGTGATGAGCACCAGTGCTTCCTTCTACTTTGTATCCGATTGCAGCATACATTGCACTAACTCTGTGATTCCCTAAATCGAGGGCACTCAAAAGCACATGTCGTGCGTCCTTTTCGACTGCATGACAACTTGGGCACATTGGTGTGTCGTCATGCCCAAATCTATGGAAGTGGCTTCACCCAGTAATGACCTGGCTCAGATCGCTGAGCTTTCTCTGCACCCAAGGAATAATTTCGAGATCAAATGATACTCGAATCGCACCGTTCCGGCAACTTGTTGAATGCGGCTCCGTTCTACGAGGAACCGCTCATGCACTTGTTTTGTTTCATCCGCGAGACTATTGATGGGCATCATTCTAGTTTATTGTCCACAGAGGATCATCAAGTTTACTGCTCCAGCCTAAATTTTTCGCCTAGCCGTCTTGGGGCCTTCAACACTCGGCAATATTCTGGTAAAAAGTAAAGTAAAGCAATCCCACGACAACCCTCGTACGGGTCTACAGGTTTTTTAATCATTGTGATACGAGTGTGGAGTGATTAGTTCCACGACTCACTTTACCCTTGATTTAATAGGTACCTAATCAGAGCTCGGTGAACTCAACGCTTGGTGCGCGGACCCTCGTCCGAACCTGGATTCGAACCAGGGACCACACACGCAAGAAGCCAGTGCTCTACCCACTAGGCTACTCAAGCTCATAATATTCTGGTAAGCGATGATTCTATTTTTGCTGCTTTTATGCTTGCGTAGCCTATTTACTCCTTAAAGCTCAGTATATTATCGGAGACAACCCAAAGGTATTTGAGTGACAGCGTAGATATAATGATTGGAGACCCAACTCACACCTCCATAAACTCTACCTCCTTCCGGCTAATAATTAAACCGCTCCTGTTTTCCACTCGGTAGGATAGCAGAGTTCGTAACAGACTCAAATCGATTTATATGTTTAGCCAGTGTTACGATCGATATGTCGTCGGCATAGTCTATAAATGTACAGTTCACTGGAAATCGAAGCCTCAGCATTTTGCCCTACATTATATTCCAAAAAAGTGGGCCCATTACAGAGTCTTGTGAAACATCCGCAGTGATGTCGTAAATTTTCGTTCCATTGTCGCCTTTGACCGAAAGCCTCATGTCCTGCTTGTAGCCCGATATCAGAGTCAGAATGTAGCTTGAGGTCTCCACTGTTATAAGAGCTTCTTCAATGTGCTTTCAGTTGGCCGAATCAAAGGCATTTTTCATGCCAAGCGTAACCATAACGCTGTACCCTTTTATTCCAGATCTCCATCTCTTCTCAGCAGTGATTTATACAGCTTTCGTGATTGCATCAATAGTGGTGCGCGCTTTTCGAAAACCGTTTTGTCGTTTGAAGAGAGTGCTTTTTGCTTCTTTGATTACCAATACGTGCGTTTTTTGTCTCTCGATCAATACCAGATTAGGGTAGGCAGCATTCAAAATAATAACAATCCTGCCTCAGCTGTTGTTGTTTTCAATGCTGCCGACCCTAACCTGCTATAAAATAACGCACGTAATATTTGATTGCAAATAAAACCCAAGAGTTTACTCATCGACCCCAGCAGACACATTGGCCTAGATGATGGTTCCCTGGCGAACTCTAGGTATAAATACAAGTCTTTGCAGCTTATATTGGCTTGGGAATGTTCACAAACAAGTCCCGTTTTCCAGCTTTAAGAGCTAAGTTATGAATTTCGTCTAGAGTGAGGCTTTGCAATCACTAATTCTGCTGCTAAATAAGTTTAAACAAAAACTCAAGCGCATAGGAACCGCTAAAGTATATTGTTGTAAAGTAATCCCACGAAAATCCTCGTGCGGGTCTAGAGGTTGAAGCTGGTAGAGAGCTTCATTACAATTTTTCAATTATTTTGAATACGAGTGTGGAGTGATTAGTGCCACGACTCGCTATACTCCTGATTTAAATTAGGTACTTAATCAGAGATAAGTGAACTCAAAGCTTGGTGCGCGGACCCTCGTCCGAATCTGGATTCAAACCAGGGACCCCACACGCAAGAAGCCAGTACTCTACCCACTAGGCTAGTATATTGTTGGCTAGTACAAAGAACAATCAATGCTGGATATTTTTGATCCTTAGCAAAGTAGCAAAAGCCGCCTACCTAAATAAAATATTCTTCTTCAAGACAACACCCATCTGCACTCATGTGCACTAACGATGTACAAAACTAAAAATTGACTGCATACCTACCCTTGATGGTAGATGGTAGAGGGTACCCAGCCCCTTCGTTTTATGCAGACGGGATCAAAAAAAGGTAGATATATTTGTTGCATTATTGGTAGATCATAAGGAAAAAGAAAATTCTAGAAATGCATATTTTATTAAATATTATAGATATTTTATTCGAAAATCAATAAAAATTGTTGCAAGTGGTGTCTAGCAAATCTCTAATAAAGAGACTCAATTTCAGCCTAGACGTAAACTTGCATTTACGCTAAAACCAGTTTGTCATTTCTTCTATTGGTTTTCACCTTTTGTAGTTTTAAATTTTTTCCGATTTATTTGTACATATAAAGGGCATTTTTAAGTTAAATTACTTTTAAAAAAAACTAAAGGCTGCTCTCAATTGTATCGAATGTGGAGCGTAAATCTGTGAAAAATATACAAATTATTTTGATTTTCAAAATAATTCTTGGTATCACTACTATTAGATGAGAAATATTTGATTTAACTTTGAAATATTCAGATTGTCCTTCAATTTAATTAGGTTTAAAGTTTGTTTAGAAAATTCAATTAAATTTAGTTGACTTCGTTTGAAAACCATTTTATTTATTAGAACCTAGATAGATTTCAATTTCATGATAGATATCAATATTTTTTCAGTTTCAATCTTCAGACTTGTAGAGACCTCGAAACAGGAACATAGGGAAAATTGGCTTTAAAATAAAAAAAAACCTACCAAATATCGAATCAGATCAAAATAATTTAATTTTGACACACAGCAACCTAAATTACTCATTTGTCGCACTAAAATAAATTATGATTATTTATTATTATTGACTAGGCTGCTGGCTATTCAGTAATGAGTTATTAAGACTCCTGATTATATACTCTTAGTGACACAGTTTCATTTCTAGGAAATATTTACTGTCGCTGGACATTTCAACATAACCAGAGACAAGGGACTCCTCGCTTCAAGATTCGAGGAACAAAACAATCAATAACATTGAAATTTTACCCAATGTAAAGAGATGAGAGCATTTTAACTGTTATCTTTTTGATTTTTAAAAATTCATTTTCATCCGAATTTATTATTTCTATCTGGCATCGCTGATCGGATCACCATTTAGTATTATCTCTTTAAACAGAGTATATAATTCAATCGCTTACAAGCCATTCGTTTATAGCTTTATCTCTTACGACTAGATAGTTAAATAATATGTTCTTTGGGCTATGAGTAGCAGTAACTTTCTTGATTTGCAAGTAGCAACAGCATACCAATCAACTGAATGAACATGGCAGATACTACCGGAAAGGTACATTACTTTTTATAGAGTTGAAGTGGTTAGTCTTAATCTAGTCTAAAGTATTTTCAAATTGAGTTGTGAGTGAACGAAGTGCAGTGAAAGTGTAATAAAATTAGTTCACATTTATGTATATGTTTGGTGACAATATTTATCGTTGACCTTTTAAATGACCGATAAACACAAAACGAAATTGTATAGAGTTGACGATAGCAATACAAGATTAACTGTTTTTTACTTTGATACTTCGATGCAGCAGAATGCGTTGTGATGGTGTGCGCAAAATAAATAAAATCTATGATTGTGTGATTAACAGCTCTTTGAAACGCAATGTTACCTACATATGATCAAAGTGCCTAAAATAATACAAGGAATATCTTATTAAAATATTGTTGAAAGCTTTCATATATAATATAAACCTACCCATCAAAGCGTCTCGGCGAGTAATATACAATCAAGCTATTTAATTCTCGTTTATGTAATTTTATAGCTAATTGATAAGGTAAATAAAAGAAGCTAAAGATAACTAATACTATACAAACTAGTGAGAATCGTTAACATTCGAATATACGCTTCATTTTAATAGTAATCAAAATTAATATGTCGATGAAAAAATGGTGAATAGTACTATCTTATAAATACTTTGGCTGTGTATTACATAAATATTTAGTCATTACTTGCCCAAAGGTAAAAACCAACTAGTTGACAATAAAAAAAACCCTTCAACACAGTACACTAACTCTTGATAGAATGTAAGTTTTACATGTGCTCACTTAAATTACTTAACACCTACACATGCAGTTGAAAAATATAAGCCCATTGTGAAAAAACAACATGGCAAGGTGTAATATGTTTTCCATTCCTCAATTTAACAATTCAAACAGTCATGCCGATTAATTTCACATTGAATAGTAGCAAAAACGATAACTACTAATGATCTCAGTGTGGCCCACGTGTTTACTATATTTAACAATTGTTTTGGAATGCCTAGTGGTACCTTCAACTCTATATCAATACATGACTGGCATCATAATCAAAGTGCAAGTCATATGAATGTATGCCAGAATAAAATTCGTAATGAAATTTAATCTCAAGCAACTGAAAGACTAGTTAAAGTAGATGCAGAATGTTTTGAACTCATATTATTTACATTGAACAAATAATAAAATGTATTCTGGCTCAAAAATATCACATATTATATGTAGCTTTCAATATCAGATATTATAATTTGTCATCCGGAAGAACAAAAGCAGCAAACAAGCAATACGATGAGTTTACATGGTTCACAAATACTTTAATCACCATGATATTTAATGATATCCACAAATTCTTTAATCACCATGGTATTTATAAACACATATTCATTGCACATTCTTCGCCTAACTTAAAGTTTAATTAGCAAAAAAAAACTTAAAATCTAGCGGCTATACTATTTCGACCGGCCGGCTTTTATCGGTTTTATCGTTATTGTATTTTTTCAGCACAATTTTTCTTTCTTATACACTAATAGTCTTACCCAGACTGTATAGCAGCTGGGATAGTCTTGGCAAAATCTATCTTCTACTAAAATTGCTATCTAACTTATGAATGCTTAATTATAATTAATGTAGCCTAATTTGACTTAAATCTTAATTAAAAACAATTTCAATAATATTTTAAGTACCCGGTTAATGTTAAATTAAAATAAATTAAAAAATATTAAAATTGCGAAAATTTAAAAACTGTTGGGGGTGGTAGCCCTAAATTTCATTTTACCCGTATAACTTCGAATGCAGTCACCGGATCGATAAAATTCAGAGAGTGGGTTGGCCTCAATGTGAAGCAGGTTTGACATACTTTTGGCTTTGGTGCTAGCAAAGGGTTGTCATGACCAGGTATCTTTGTTATTTCTGTACCGACTGATGCTATTATTAGATATGCAAATAGGAAACATCTACCATGAAAATAAGCAACCAATGCTTAAATTTTCCAAGTTCTAGAAATTATTTTGATTGGTCAACTAACATTCTACCCCTGTAACTTTCGAGAGAGTCATAATCGATGAAGTCGTCGTGTCAAGGAGCACGTGTGGTAAAATATGCTCTCAAAATCTAGACAAATCCTTTACTTTTCTTCAAATATCAATGTTTCCAGCGGTTCTCATTCTCCAATTTACCTATATTTCAAGCTTCAGAAATTTCTGTTCACAAGATGTAATGGTTTTAAGTAATACCAGATCTGATAGAAGCGATTTGGGAGTGTGGGCAACTCTGTGCTAGTGGTGCCATCTTGAAAAATTACAAAGAAAAAAAACTGCTTTTGCCCTATGAATTCTGATTTAGTTACCAGATTTTCATGAAATTCACACAGTAGCTGAACCTTATTTTGGTAGAAATTTGATTGAAAAATTCGGCTAGAGCGCCAAGCTATGGTAATTTTGGTGTCTTGGATTTTAAAACTTCGCTCAGAAAAATAAAGCTCTTTGCCCCATAACTTCCAGTCATGAAATTAAAACTAAATTCATATGGCAAATTGAAATTGTTGTAAGCAATATTCAGGAAGGATTTGGTTGAAAAACCATGATAGGGCTGCCAGCTGTTGCTGGTTATGTGTGTTTTTGCCATATCTTTATTAGGCGATTTTATCGTAAAATTTTCAAATGATAATGATCTCGTAGTGAAAGTAAACAACCAGTATTAAGATTTCGAAAATTCAAAAACTTTTGCGGGTGGCAGTCCTAAATTTCTTTGTATCCTTATAACTTCCAGTTCAGTCATCGGATCGAATCGAAATTCGCAGGGTAGGTTGATTTTAATGTGAGGCAGATGTGATATATTTTTGGTTTTCATGCTAGCGAGAGGTTGCCAGCGCGAGACCTTTTTTGCTATTTTCGCATCAATAAATGCTTACATTAAGTATATATACCACGAACATTTACAATGAAAATAAGTTACCAATTTTAAAATTTTCTAAGTTCTGGAAATTTTTCTAATGGTGATCCCAAACATCTTTCTATCCCTATAACTTTTGACGAAGTTATCGGATAAAATCGAGATTGATAGGGTAATTTGATTTTGACGTGAGGCAGTTGTGGCTTAGTGTGAGTTTAGTTGCAGTGCTGGTAAAATGTTGCAAGCACTGAGCATTTGCTTTATTTATGTTACAGAAGATGCTGTTTTCAAAGTTTTGTAGTCTTTGACTTTCCTTAATCTTTCCTGAAAACCTTTCCACCTTATCAGTTTAAACACATTGATCCAAGCGGTTTTGCCCTCGAAACAGGTTGGAGCACGTGTGGTAGAATACCTATGTACTCAATATTTGCACGATTCCTCTATTGTTCATCGAACATTAGTATTTCTAGCAGTTCTGGTGCGCTAGAGTTTTTTTTTTCGGCTTGTAATGATGTTCAATAAGCTCTTCAATGTGCTCATAAGCTGAACCGAAGTATCGCCGGACCGTGAAAGGTGCCGTTGCTTGGTTTAATTTTTTTTCTGCATTTCCATGCATTAGTTTTATTCTGGCCTTTAGAAATGTAATATCTGTGCAGTTAAAAATAAAACTGCTTCAGCGATACACAACAAGATCTATGAGAAAAAGTGAAGCAGATATAAGGTTTTAGGTAAATTTTCCCCCACTCCGTAAGTAAATTTTTACTCCAAATGTTTTTACCGGTGAAGTAAGGGCTGTTATTAACCCTGGGATGGTACGGTAAATTTTTGGATGATTTTAGGTACATGTTTTGTCTAGCCTCATGGCAGTCGGAGTGGCCAACTGGCTGGTGCGCGACGAAATATATACCCTATGTGAGTAAAATTTACTCATCGGTACCATTCTAGGGTTAATTGTGTAACAGCGCGATTTTAAGTAGAAATCGAATTTTCACTATTATATTGTTGTGATCTATCGTTAAACACCTTTTGTGGGTTCGATATTCTTCACATTCGTGAAATAAAACAGTTTCTTTTAAAACACTAATTACACTTTTATTATAAACACTATTAATTATTTACACTTTATATTCGCACTACTATAATCTCGCGTTACAATTTAACACTTTTTCAATTTAATTATCGCACTATAATTACTCGCACTTTATCGCTTTAATTAATCGCGCCCGGATACACTAGAACCGCTGTATCGCTTTTCAAAGTAACAGCCTTTCGCTGTCTTCGCTATCTACTGAATAATTCCAAGCACCTCTCGCGGCGGTATTTATAGTCATGCCAAATGTGTCTCGGATTCTCGAATGTTCTGCTTTTGCTTTCTAGAGGGCTCTTTGACTCATGGGAATTTCCGTTGCCATGCGAGATCTGAGTCATGGGTTTGAGGCTCTGGAATGTTCCCTTTTTACGTTCTAGACGATTATTCTACGTGTTATCCATAGATTGTTATTGTGTATTGGCTATTTATAGATTGTTTACGGTTTTCGGCTATTTATAGATTGTTTCTATTCCAAGAACACATGATAAGACAGACACTTTAACGGTTGTCGCTCTTCCGGCCGCCGACACGTCGAAACATGTTTGTTCGTGCATGCAACACTACCCCCTCCTTAGACCTGTTCGTCCCGAACAGATTCGTCGTCATCCATTGCGTTATTTCCATGGTACGGGGCAAGTCGGTTTAGGTGCACAACCTTCATTTTCGACCGGTGTTTTCGATGCATCTGCCAGCCACCCTCGTTCCGCCGTTCGTCATACGATCCTTCCCATTCCGGCTGTAGACTAGGACGTACGTTCCACACCAAATTGTTTTCCGGAAATCCAATTAAAGTCGCTCTCAAATTGTACAGCTTCGTTTCCGCTTTCTTCACTGCTTGACGAATAGAGTATAGCCGTTGACGTTGCCACCACTTCAAAATGCACCTCGTTGTTGCTTTGTGGTCTTCCGGTGATTTCTTAGTTTTCGATCCAGTATGCAGTCTCCGAGAAATATTGCCCATCATACATTTCCGCTCAGATCCGGATGCAAATTTCTTCGTTGTTTCGCTGCATTTTGTATCGCCCTCCGATGCCTCTAACGGTGTTTCTTCTTTTTCCGCCAAAACGCCTACTCGTCTCGCAGCCACGCATATGTGGTCTTCTTGTTCCTCTATTCGTTGTTTCCATCTTGGTCGACGAGCTAATGATACTTCGTTGCTCCTCCACTTGATTTTCCGCTCTCCCAAATCCAGGTTGAAACCATGAGAGCCCAGGAAGTCCATTCCAAGTATGCACTCGTCTGTTATCTCCGCTACCAGGAACTGATGCTCGAACACCATATTTCCAAGCTGTATCGGCAGAACGATTTCACCAAGAACTTGCGTGGAATCACCCGTTACCGTCTGAAGCACATACTTTTTAGCGTTACTAAGTTTCCACGACTTAGCCATATCCGCTTTTAGGATTGACCTAGCAGCTCCAGTGTCGATGACGATTTTACAGGCTTCGTTATTGACTTTCCCCTGCAGACTCAAGTTATTTCCGCGAACATGCAACCTGGCAACGGTGATCGTTTCAGGTTTACCAGTGTTGCAGTCACACCGTTGAAGTTCAAACTTATTTCCTTCTGGTTTCCCAGCCGTTCTCCAAGAGTAAGTGGCTTTGTGTGACCATCCAGACTCATCGCCTTGCTTGAATGTTGCTGAGCATCCTTCACAGTACCTAGTTTGGTACTTCCTGTAGCAGTCACGAATCAGATGTCCGCTCTTTCCGCAGTTCCAGCATCGAGGAACTCTGCTATGCACACATTCCTTACAATACTTCGATTTCCAGTTCCTGCGACAGTCACGCCTCAGGTGACCCTTTTCTCCGCAGCTCCAACACTGAGGGGCTCCACTTCTCCTTGATTCCCTGGAGATATTGGCTTTCCTGCACATGCATTCCGCTCGTACTTCACAGTTTCTAACATTTCTCCGCGACGCCAGCTTCGCCGATTCGTAGATGAGAGCGTAGGCCAAAGACTCCTTCAGGGTCCGTTTTCCAGCCAAACGAAGTGCTATTTGAAGCTCTTCATCACGCACTCCATGGATGAAAGCATTTTTCGCCGTTTCATCCCGGTGCTCTGGATCCGACCTAGGGTAGGACAGAAGTGTTAATCGCTCAACGTCCTGAGCCAACACCTGCAACGTCTCCCCTGGCTTCTGTATCCTTGTTCTCAGCTGTGATCGATGAACTTCCTTCAGGTGATCTTCGCCGTACCGCACATGCAATGCATTCGTCACGCTTGAATAGCTGAAGTTATTGTCCTCTGAAATTGTCAGAAGAACTTCCGCTGCGGTTCCCCTCAATGACACCATCAGTTGTAACGCTCGCTCTCGATCGCTCCAGTTGTTAAACTGTGCAACTGCCTCAAACTGCTTCTTGTAGATGGTCCAAGAAGTCTGCCCATCAAACGTTGGTGCTTTCAGCGCTTTACTGACTCTTGATTCAGCTGGCACAATTCCTCCTGCTCTCACGCGTTGCAGATCCGATTTCAGCAAATCCATTTCCTCTCTAAGCATTGCCAGCTTCCACTCTTGCTTCTCGCACTCCACGTTCAACTTTGCCAATGTTAGTTCACTCACTTTTGGCATTGTTCTTCAATTACACAACTTCTCACAATTATCACAAAGTCCACACAATTTTTCACAAATTTCAATTAGTCCGCACAATTTTCAATGATCACTGTCCAAAACTTTTAACTTTTTATTTAGTCCGCGCACTTATTAATTTTCACTTTTCAAACAAGTTCACTGTCCAGAACTTCACTAAAAGTCACTTTTTAAATCACGAACGCGACAGAATCCCACTTCTGACACCAGTTGTTGTGATCTATCGTTAAACACCTTTTGTGGGTTCGATATTCTTCACATTCGTGAAATAAAACAGTTTCTTTTAAAACACTAATTACACTTTTATTATAAACACTATTAATTATTTACACTTTATATTCGCACTACTATAATCTCGCGTTACAATTTAATACTTTTTCAATTTAATTATCGCACTATAATTACTCGCACTTTATCGCTTTTAATTAATCGCGCCCGGATACACTAGAACCGCTGTATCGCTTTTCAAAGTAACAGCCTTTCGCTGTCTTCGCTATCTACTGAATAATTCCAAGCACCTCTCGCGGCGGTATTTATAGTCATGCCAAATGTGTCTCGGATTCTCGAATGTTCTGCTTTTGCTTTCTAGAGGGCTCTTTGACTCATGGGAATTTCCGTTGCCATGCGAGATCTGACTCATGGGTTTGAGGCTCTGGAATGTTCCCTTTTTACGTTCTAGACGATTATTCTACGTTTTATCCATAGATTGTTATTGTGTATTGGCTATTTATAGATTGTTTACGGTTTTCGGCTATTTATAGATTGTTTCTATTCCAAGAACACATGATAAGACAGACACTTTAAGGGTTGTCGCTCTTCCGGCCGCCGACACGTCGAAACATGTTTGTTCGTGCATGCAACAATATTTTAGAATTTTCAGTATTATTGAAATTTGATGAGATCGAAAATTGATTAAACTTGACTAGATCACTGCCATAGACTGACTCAAACAATGGTCGATTGCAGGCTTTTAGGCTGTTCTGGATGTGTCTGATCTTATGGGAATTTATTTATCCTTAGATACTGCGAATCTTGGCTATTGGGAATTTCTTATTCGCATTCCTTTATTGTATGTTCTATGGAAATCTGCTTTCGTTGAATTATTACGGTGAAATACATCGGAATGTTGGTTTCGATGCTTATTTTTCGCGTTTCAAAATTCGAATTATCTTCGCTTGGCAGAAACGTCTAGTACGAGTGCAAGCAAACGCAAATGAAAACCAGCAGCAATTTATACAAAACCAACTTTTCGCGAAAATAGATCATTCCTTGTCAATAATTTTTTTTAAATATAGAATAAACTTGATTGTGAAAAGAACAGTAAATGTTGTTTTATATGTTTTATATTTCATATACAATATTTCAATTAGACTGATACTATGAATTTAGATACTAGTTGCTCCACTTCTTTGTGGAAGCTTGGCTGAAATGGAAACGCAACAAATTATTGCGATACTTTGCAGAAAATTTATACAGCTACTTTCCGGGACCAAGATTAGCTTTAGCAAAATAAAGGCCATTGAGAATTGTGAGAGTAATTGAAGTTAAAATCTTAGATAGTTATCGTTAGATAGATCAAATCGGATCCTGCTGAGCCGTACATCAGAATACCACATGCGGACGAAATCCGATAGTTAAAATCACTGTCTGAAATCCCTAATCGTGTGAGCAGGGTCGGAGCAATCTGCGCTTTCTAGCTGAATTACCAATAATTTTTGTTTCTACGATGAAATTGCAACAATAAATAGGTCATATGCTAATGAATCTTGCAACGAAAATAGAATTTATTTTATTTTCATAGTTGGGTATAGTGAATGTTCATAAGTAACTGTTCAAAATACATATATGTGAATTCCTTGTATAGCTAATATTGTCAAACTTCTTGTAAAATTTACTTATACTTTCAGGTCATTAAATGTCGTGGTGCTATAGCATGGGAATTGAACAAACCGCTCTCAATAGAGGAAATCCAAGTTGAGCCGCCTCAGAACAATGAAGTCCGGATTCGTATTGTTGCTACTGGACTTTGTCATTCCGATGTTTCGCTTATGAACGGCGTCATTAAACTTTCAAATCTCTTCCCAACTATTCCTGGACATGAAGCAAGCGGCATTGTTGAAAGTGTTGGAGAGAAAGTTACAAAATTCAAAGCTGGCGATCGAGTCATTCCTTTGTATGCTGGCCAATGCTTTGAATGTGAGTATTGTCATAGTGCCAAGACAAACTTGTGTTTGACCAATCAAAAAATTCAATCGACATGTGGTCTGAAGGGTGGTGTGTTCCGCATCAAATGCAAAGGTGAAAAAATTCACCAGTTTATGTCATTGGGGACATTTGCAGAATACACCGTGATCGAAGATTTCTGCCTAGCAAAGGTAAGTGACTTATATCCTGTCTATTAAATCCCATATACCGTTTTTATTATTATTCGTAAGAGTTTAAGGTGTGTTCGTTATCTCCTATGGAAATGAATAAGATAAAATTTTAAATTCACATAGCAAAGGCAAAATGGTGAAAACTCATTACACTTTTGTGTTGTAAGAAAATCAAAGCAATGTTTGACTGATGCTATTTGCTAGTTTTTTCAACAACAATTCCGCAAACACAGCAAATAGCCGAAAAGATTTTCAGTTTTAGATTTTCTAAAAATATACATGTATTTACTTCAAAATCGTTGATGATAAACTCTCACTTTCCAGATAAATAATGACGCACCATTAGACGAAGTTTGCATATTGGGCTGCGGGGTTCCAACAGGATATGGTGCAGCATTAAATACAGCTAAGGTGAGAGATAGACTGCAAAGCTCATAATCTTTGTATTTGCTTATAACACATGGTCTCTAGTTTGTATTTGTATAATAATATTTTTAATTTTTGTTAAATGCTTGCTTCTATGTCTTGCGTCATTCCGTGCATACCAATTTTTCATAAACTATTCCAATAGTTTTGAACAGCATGTTTGTCAGCTTTTTTTGTTAAATTTTTTCATGGACTTTGAGTCCAAATTTACAAGTACAAAAAAAACCCAAATTTTCATCAACTAAAATGATACATCCATTTTATTTTACCTATCCATTGCACAGGTAGAACCGGGAAGTTCGTGTGCTGTTTGGGGACTTGGTGGAATTGGTTTAGCTGCTGTTATGGGCTGTCGTAAGGCAGGAGCGTCGAAAATATACGGCATTGATATAAATCCTGATAAATTCGAAATGGCGAAAAAACTGGGATGCACTGATTGCATCAATCCAAACGACTATCAAGGGCAAAACTTTGCGAAAGTACTACATAAATTAGTGAATGGCGGCTTTGATTATACATTTGAATGTATTGGATTGATTCCAACAATGCGTACTGCAATTGATGCATCACATCCAGCATGGGGGAAAACAACACTTATTGGAATACCAAGCATGGATAACGATTTAAACATTTTTCCTTTCGATATAATTGCTGGTAGGAAAATTGTTGGAACATTCTTCGGTGGCTATAATGGTGTGAAGGATGTGCCGAAGCTCGTTGAAGAGTATATGAACAAAAAGCTTTTAGTTGATGATTTTATTACGCATAGAATGAAGTTGGAAGATATCAACAAAGGTTTCGATTTGATGAAAGACGGTAAGAGTATTCGTACTGTTGTTACTATGTAATTGTTCGTTTAAGAGAGAACAAATAATTAATACCAGTACGTGTATGATTAACCCTTTAATTCTGAAAATATATTGCAGATACATATGAAACTAAAATATAATCTGACTTTAAAAAACCTTGCTTTTATTTTCATGGAAATACTTGACTTACCGAATTTTTCGTTTGGAGCAATAGCATCAAGTATGAAAATTGAGAGGGTAGATGTAAATGATGTATTCAGTATTTTTATACCAAATACATGGCTAATACAGCATAAAAAGGCTCTAAACTCTATTCCATAAACATTACCCTGCATGCTCCTCTTGCCAGTTGACTCAACTGCGATGGTCGTGTGGTTTGGGTGGCTTTCCTACACACACAAAAAAAACGGCTTATCGATGTGTACAATTTTACCTCCGCTGTCTCGTATTATTACGCAATCTACTAGCAACAAATTTTTCCATGTGAACTTAGAATAAAACGATGTCCTTTTCGGACAGCCACATTCTCATGTAATAAAATTTTTCAACGTTAGTACTTGGCCTATTGTTGACAATTCAAACCGATTGAAAAAAATTAAGAGTTCAGTTCTACGAACTGAGTAACCGTGAGGCTGTCGTGAATTCTCGAAATGAAACTACTGTCTGGCCCAACGTTCGGATGAATGCCTAATGAAGCTCGTTTTCGGCTAATTTCTGACCAAGTAGTGAAGGTGGTTTCAATATTAAAAAAAAACTCCAAACTTCAACACCTTACCGATGACTTCTGCAACCATCGCCATTACCAAAAAAACACAACCCTTTTGCATTCCAAATTCTAACAGACTCATTCACCCGTTATCTGCACTTCAGTCAGCATACCAAGCTTACGATCCTACACAGCTCATTGGCTTATCAGTACACAATACAGCGGGACAATACAACAGGATTTCGCCCTAGGATGTATAATGTGAGTACAATTTCAATTCGAACCAATGCATCTCTTTTTACCGGATTTAGCATAGAAAACTTTCATTTTGTGCTAAGAAATGGTTGTTAAATGTGTGCATGCGACATTTTCGCACTCTCCTTACAAAATAACATCAAATTTCATTCAGAAAATTTGATTAATTTGGAAATTCGTGTCCATGTTTTATTTTCCCCGACCATGTCGAAAACAATAGAAATGTATGGAAATATATGTTTACTACATAGAGAGTCTACAGTGCTGAGTAGTGTTGCCAATTTAGCTATTTTGTAGCTAGATTTAGCTACAAAAAGAACCTGTTTAGCTACGTAATTTTTCATTTAGCTATTGGCTACAAATTTAGCTACAAATTTATAGATTATAGATAATTTAAATTTTTGCTTTGATTGCATTAACTTACACTAGTTTATTAATATTTAAAACACTCAGGGCTTAAAAATAATTTCCTCAAATTCTAAGGTAATCGCCAATGCTTTGGGTTGTACAATAGTACTACTACTATGTACTATGTCTTTCTAGGCATAGAACAATAATAATCTTTTACGAACAGTTTTATTTCTTTTGTTCGGTGCGAAGAAAAACCGTGAGTTTTAACTCATTAGAAATAAACTAAAATAGGTAAGATAAACGAAATATGTTTAATATAGGAATACACATTATCTGCCTAAATTTAAAGACAAGAACCAAAAAATTCAGGCGTAGACATAAAATTGAAATAAGACGTAAAGTGTTCGCACAAAGCTCTAGAAGACATTAGAAATCGTGCTCAGGAGTAAAATCAAACGTTAGAATTGTGCTAGCTATGTTTTTTTTTCATTTTGTAGAGTTTTTCAACACAGCGAAAAATATAGACTATATTTTCTGAGTTGGGGGCAGTTTGTTTCCATACTTCACATCGGATTTGAAGGCAGATTTTGATAACTGTATTTCCAGTATTTTAATTGATGAGCCTACGGACATTTGAGTGATATTTAGCAAAAATTTATTACAATTTACTTGAAAGAGCTAGAAAGGGGAGCTGTTGAAAGTATTACTACTGCCATAAACACGTGCTTAGAAAACTACATCCTAAATATTACAAATATGACAGACAAAGCAAGTGTTATGGTCGGAGTCAATAGCGGTGTATTTAAAAAATTAAGTCGTCAAAATCCTTTTTTAACATTAAAAAGATGAGCTTGTCATTCCGTTCAGGTTTCAGTTTCTGAAGCTTGAGGATCGTTTCTTCCCCAAACCTTAAAGTTTTTACCTGCAGAAATTTATAATTGGTTCTCTAAATTCCTCTGAAGATGATACGGAGTTCGTAAACGAGGTGGTTGTCAATAACGGGATCAGTATCAAGGATCATTAACCAATAACTATGGCTAAAACTCCACTTCAGCATAGTCCAAACATCAGAAGAATGTTATTTAGCAAAAATGATTTACAAGGAGTATAACAATCAAAAACCTTTTATATCTCCTATTTCTTCAACCCATTTTAAAGGATGCTTCTATCATGAATAAAAAAATAGAATAGAATTCTGTTGAACTTAATAAGCTCTTCAACGATTTTTATACTCTTTTATACTGTTAAATTAATAAACTACTCATAATACAATGTACATCCAATATTTTTCCATATCAATTATACACATTAGCTTAATAAAACTGTTTTCCAGAACCTTGAGTTTTTTATTGTTGAATTTAGCTACACTTTTTAGCTACAAAGTGAACATTTTAGCTATTTTTAGCTATTTTTTCCCTCAAATCTAGCTACAATGGCTGGAAAAAAGTTGGCAGCACTGGTGCTGAGGAGTAGAGCGTGCGGCATTGAGGAGAAAGCTGTTTTACAGAGAGTAAATTGCATGTGTAGTAAAATTACTTCATTCACGTACGGGTTCATGCATTGTGATTGCGTGTCCATTCTTTATATGTCTATGGGTGAATCCAAGTTTTGTCATCCTGAATGTATTGTTGCAAAAACTCTCTTGAATTGCGCTTAAACATATCCAAGTACTCCTGCGAATGCGTTTTTGATCGATAGTTAGCAAACGCGGCACTCATCACGCCGAAAGCTTTGTAATTTAGAAACCATTATAAACAGTTTTAGACGGACGGTTTATTGAAATCCTTGCAATGTCAGCAAGCTCACACTTTGTCACTAGTCGATCCTGTAACACCGCATTGTGGATTTTAGTTATGTTCTCCGTAGTTGTAGCGATTTTTGAGCGACCTGGATGTGGTTCATCACAAATGGATGAACAACCACGTTTAAATTTGTTTAACTGTGGCAAACAATGGTGAAGAGGATTCTAAAGTAAAACTCAAGCTTAATTTTTAATCCAATTGCAGTTGACTTTTTGATATAGAGGTATTTTATCACAGCATGAATTCTTATTTGCTCAATTTTCGAAAAAATCTCTTCATCATAGCAACTAAACTACTCAATCGAATTATCTGAAATTTAATAGTTAATAGTAATAGTAATAAAATCCCAAATATTATGTCATAAACTTTTAATTTTATAAATAGCGATACTGTGTCATTTTCATTACTTATAGGACAGCCTACGTAGATCTTGAGAATGCTGTTCTTATGCAAAATAAAACGACCTTACTATTCACAAAGCGGAGCTATTTCTCTTAATGTTTACTCACTGCCCACAGATGGGCTCCAATTTGATTTTATCTGTAGGTATAGTATCGCATTTAATTGTAGAAGATACTTTCGGGGCTTCCTTACAGATGCATTCTATAGCCTTTTTTTCCACACGCATGTCCTATGTCCTTAAACCCAATATGAACATTAAATTGAATGCTCCCATTGAACTATTTGAATACCTACCTCTGTGGTAAGTAAAAGTAAATATTGGCAAATACCCGTGCCAATTATGACCCAGTTTTCTAATACTCTTTTACAGTATTCAGTATTTTTACAGTATAGTAGATCATTTCGTTTGTAAGTCTAACCATAGTTTATATTTGATGTGAGCTCGTTTTAACAACTTTAACAACTTCTTTAAGGTGCAATGCGAAATTTAACGTAGTTCAGTGGTTTTCATATGAGCAAATACAATGTATTTCCGCCCGCAGCAATGGTTTTCGCGCTGTCACTTTTTACTCAATATAATTTTATAAAGTACCTATTTCATATAATGTATTTAAATCAATGCCAAATAAATCAAATCCCCAAATTATAATGCAATGTACTTGCAAGCACCTATTACTGCCTAACTATTGATAATGTACTACACACCGCACACACTTGCCATCCTTCATTAATTCCAAACTGTGATTAATATCATCCAATTTAATTTTATGCGTAATGAGATCATCGATTCTTAGTTTTCCGTCCATGTATTCCGCTACCAAGTGCGATACACCTTCAATACCCCGATATCCTCCAAACATTGTACCTTTTAGCGTACGACCCGTCACTAGAAGGGTTGGACAAATTTCAAGCTTTTTACCGTGTGGTGGAACGCCTATCATTACAGATACACCATAGAAACGATTTGCAGCTTCAAGTGCGTTAATCATTGTGTGAACGTTTCCTATGCACTCAAAGGTATAATCAAAACCACCGCCTGTCATTTGAGTCAAAACTTCGATAAAGTTCTTTCCTTCAAAGTCTTTGGGGTTCAACACATCAGTGCAGCCGAATTTCTTAGCCATTTCAAACTTGTCGGCATTAATGTCGATTCCGTAGATTTTGGAAGCACCTGCCGCTTTGCAGCCAAGTACTACTGACAATCCAACACCACCGAGACCCCAAACAGCACAACGGCTTCCAGGTTCCACCTGAAAGTCAATATATCGTCAACATAAATATCAATATGTATGCAAAAAAAATGAAAAATTACTTTAGCGATATTCAAAGCAGATCCATAGCCAGTTGCCACAGCACATGCAATCAAACATACTTTCTCCAACGGAACATTTTCATCCACCTGAAACGTCAAAGCAAAGATAGTCTCAAAATATAACTCCAACCATTCGAAAAAGCATTTCATACTTTGACTAATGAAACATCGTTGACAATCGTGTACTCTGAAAAAGTCGATGTTCCCATAAAATGATGTATACTTTGACCTTTACACGTAAAACGTGAAGTTTGATCCTGCATCAATCCTTGCGTTTGATTCATAAATAATTTAAAACATTGGTTAGTCTTAGAATTAAGACAGCCAGGACAATTGAAACATTGTGGTGTGTATAAAAGTATAACACGATCGCCGGGTTTGAATTTGGTTACGCCTTCTCCGACACTTTCCACGACACCAGAGCCCTCGTGTCCCAAAATCACCGGAAACTTTGATAGATTTGGCATATGTCCATGTAAAAATGAAATATCAGACTGGCAAACTCCTGTAGCAACGACTTTCACTCGAACTTCGTGAGCTTTCGGTGGTGCCACCTCTACTTCTTCAATACTGAATGGTTCCTTGGCAGCCCATACAACAGCCGCCCGACATTTTATGACCTGAAAAGATAGTATAGTGATTAGCTTATTAGAGCACTTTTCTGTTCAGCAGATAATAATAAACATGTATCGAACTTTTATATTAATGCGTTGCTCACTCAAAAGCGTGATATCAATGTTTTCACATAAAGTTTTTTTGGTAGGTACCTATGTATAAAGATAACTAAACATCTAGGCCAAATAGACTCTTCATTGATGCCGAGCATGTATTGGTTTCTTCAGTCTGGTTTATACTGGCTACTGAATATAGGAGTGGTGATAGGACACCTTCTTGTGGATAACCATTGTGGGTATCTGAAGACAGGAGTGACAATAAGACACCTCTCTGTGGTTATCAATTCGTCGCCTCCGTTTGCATTGCCGGGTAGATGCGATCCAAACCTACCAATTTGAAATTGTTGCCTATGAGTTTTAATCACCGGAAAATGATTCTCAAGTAGATTCTATATGGACTCTTTCCTCGACTTGGTGAGGCTTTGCTAATTGGTCTTTTTTTAGGACTTTGTACAGAACCCTCACAGAACGATCTGAGTGATTCGGTAAGTAATGAAGTAATGAATATGGAGAATTGTCTGAATGAGGTAAGCAAAGGAAAACTGGTTTAGATAGATTAAAATTGTTTACAGTTTTGAGCCAAATTATTTTGCTGAGAAGTGTATGAAGCTATTGCCATCGCTACTGTAATTTAAATAAATTAATCTCTCTGCCAATGAAATGCAGGTACGATTTACCGGCGGATTGACGTAAAACTATTGTACTTAAAGTAATCCTCTCCACTGTTACAATTGCTTCACATTTTCATCCCAATATGATATCTTAGTTACCGAATCTATCTAAATACATATTGGGTCAGAATTATCCAGAGCTCAGAGTCAAAGTCAAAACATCATTTTTCCAATTCAAATTCTGATATCCACAATAATTTAATTACTTTACAATCTTCAAATGATTAACGTTTTGAGCCTTGGCTATAAAATGTGCATAGGAAAGTAGCCATAAATGACTAGCACAAATAGTAAAGCGTTGTGAAATATGATTTATTCACACAAAATTAATTATGGCTTAGAAAAAACACTTTTAGCACATAAGTTTTAGAGTTCAGCCGAACCTTACTATGAAAACAATTCTACCTTCATATCACCATTTAAATTGGTCTTTGCACTTATCATACTATTGCTCACTGTAGGCTAAAATGAGGTCTTTGAAATTTTTACTCACGTATCAAACGTCATGCGTGAAAATGAGAATTTTAAGGTTGATTTTTCACGTTTAATTAGTTACTCTGGGGAAATTATAATACCTTTGTATATGGACACATTATTGTTTATTTATTATGATTTTAGAGTTTTCATATCTATTTTTTTTTCAAACACTGATACTGTATTGGTCGTAGCATTTGAACTCTGGTGGTAACTTTGATATCTGCTATCGTTTTTAAGTAGCTCGTATTCCATAATTTTCTTTCGATTTCTTTCAAATTTAATTTATGTTTAATCATACAAAATATTATCCACTTAGACACTCTATGAACTGTACTAAGGGCCATTTACATATTATCATAATAAACGTCTAATTTTTCAGATAACTATTTACCTTTCCCTCTGTACTCGACATATCTATTTTTAGAAACACAACTTCACTGCTCCGACTTTTCACAAATAATGCGGCCGGCAGCTAGATTCCATATTTATAAGTCTTACGTCGTCAGAGATTTCGTGTTTAAGATATGAGCTAGCGTTCGGCTAGAAGTTACCACTAAATCGGTAAACGATCATTTTCTAAGCCCGAAAAGAACAATAAAGGCCGAAATATTAGCTTCTAAGCTAAGATAGTCGTATCTGGCACTGACGTCGTGCCAAGCTTAAAATTGACCTAAACCAATGCATGAGCCAAGACTAGATCCAACAAACTCCGAACATAATAGAAATATATTACGAAACTCAGAAGCAACATCATGCATCTGTAAGTTTGTTATAAAAGTCATTTGATTTATAAATATTTATTATAGAAGCTCATTATTTCGATTTTCGTTTCTTATTAAATTTCAACTGGGGTAAATAGACTCAGTCCAACCGGGGGGTCTTCTTTGGCTACGTTTGATTCTTATCAATAAGGCTTATCAAGCACTGATAGCAATAATAATATAGATTATAAATCCGACTGATATGCACTGAGAGCGTTGCTCAAAAGCGCGATCTACAGATAAGAAGCACTACTCGGATATACTTATTAATTTTGTTCATCTAATTTTTAAGCATGATTGAATGAAAAAAAAGTTTTCATTGGTTTGTTACAATATTATATTGCAGCTTTCATAGACACCGCCAAACCATTTCCTATAAACTATTCCACAAATTTCTAGGTATGTATATATCAAAATGATTTATTAAACTCTAGTTATAAGCTGAATTCGAGCAACAAGAGTCATATATGTATGTAGCAGCACAATGGATCTTTCACTCAGAAATATCAGCGTTAATTTCAGCATAAACGCAAAATAGCTTCTTTTTTGGTAGGACTGAAAGGTATAGAATATAAAATTAGTATTATACTCTTCCAGGTATGGAATATAAAATTAGTATTTTTGACTGATTTGCCTTCAGTTTATTATTTTTCTGTAAATAAACAGATACATACGTTCATTTTTCCTGCCATTAAATATTTTCAAGGTAAAAACATAGAAAAGGAATAAGAAAACAATTTTGACCGAATCACCTGAAATAGCTTTTACATTTCTGAATATGCAATTCTTTTTACCTGATCTACAGCGAAAACAACTCAATTTAAAAAAGAAATAATACGTAAACATAAGTTTACGAGGAAGCTTCATACTGAAAATCACGTCATCAAAAAATATTCGCAAAAATAAAAAGGTTTCTTCAGTTTCGTCACTTTTTCAGAAGAGACTATATATAATTCAGCTAGTTATTTTGAATAGGGTCATATATGAAGTTAACACTTCTTTAATTCGCCGTTTGTAAGCTTTCCAGATTCTAGTCAGTCTAGTGAGTGGCTAGTTTTAAACTTCAGTGAAGGGGCTGCGCATAACGAATTCTCACAAGAATTTAACCGACTTTTCTTCTTCTTCAATCCGTAGATTAGTACCGCAAACACAAAAAATATTTTTTTAGGTTTACTTATGTTTACTTAGATGTACTTCAAGGAAAAAATATCATCTACAATTTGTATAGTCAGATTTATATTTATCTAATGAAATCATTATGACAATCCAATTCCGATTAGAAATGAATCACAGTCCGAATACTTTCACCAGTTTCCATCATTTTGAGTGCATCATTTATATCTTCCAGTTTTATAACATGCGATATCATTTCGTCAATCAAAATTTTCTTGTCCATATACTCCTTTACGAGTTTCGGAATCGATTCAACACCTCTATAACTACCAAAATAAGTTCCTTTCAGCGTACGACCACAAATTACATCCAACGGGAATACACCCAATTCCTTCTCATGTGACGAAATTCCAATTAAAATATTCAAACCCCAAGACGGATTTGACGAATAGAATGCAGCTTTCATACAATTTATGTTGCCGATACATTCGAAAGTATAATCGAAACCGCCACCTGTCATCTCTATCAAAACTTCTTCAATCTTCCGGTCTGGATAATCGTTGGGATTAATGAAATCCGTGATGCCATACTTTTTAGCGATTTCTTGCTTTTTCGGATTGATGTCAATGCCGAAAATTCTTGATGCACCTGAATTACGGCAGCCAATAACAGCTGAAAGTCCAATACCTCCTAGACCCCAAACACCACAGACACTGCCGGGTTCCACCTGTAATTATAAAATGAATTTTGTAGATTATCTATTCGATTATCAAAACGAAAAAAAATATTGTCAAATATAAATAAATTGAAGCGAAAATATATTTAGCGACTACAATGACGATCAAATGATAAATGCAAAGGAAAGCAAAGGAACTACAAACAGGAGTGAGAGTTGTCGCAGCTTTTGGTCTCATAAGCAAAGCCTATACCACACCGCCTTCAAAAATTGGGTCCATTCGCGTGAAGATAAATTTTGACTAGTCAGATCCCATCTTAATTCTGCGTCGTCAACAATCGGCCACAATATCCATTAAAATTTATGGAATTTGAATAGAACATCTCCAAAACACCAATTTATTGCATTTTAATCTAATAGTTCGGCTATCGAAAGGATTTGTGTAAGGTTTGTTTCGCAAAAGTTACCTGAAAACCGAAAATTACTCAGAATTCAATATTTGAAGGACATGATCAAGAAGGCCAAAAAACGACAAAAACTTTCTTTATAGTATTTTGACCGATGATGAAACGTGGGTTTCATTTATCTTTTTTGATACGGATATAAATCAAGCACCAAAGTGCCGAGTGGAAGATGCCAAAAAGCCAAAAGTCCAAAAATCCCGTTTGCAAAAGTCAAAAGGGAAGACAATATCGATTTGTTTTTACAATTCCAATTCTGACAAAAAAAGACTTGGGAATGATCAAATAAAGCACAAAATATCTATTAATCAGGTTCAATTTGAAGCAATACACTTTTTCCAACGAACAATTCATTCATGCATACATTTTTTAAAGTTATATTTCAAGATTGCTTTGAGTTCCTTCAGTGATTTTGTCTTTACATCTTTAATTAAAACGAGTTCCTCGAAGTGTCAATTTAAGCTTTGGAAACATGAAATAATCACATAAAGCCAAGTCTGTATTCATGGTGCAAAATCCATGAATTGTTCTTCCACAGATCTGGTATTTTTCACGAATGCTCTCTCTAAAGCACCTGCTTACATCCAAGAAATATTGCTTATTCGCTGTTTTACCCTCCGGGAAGAGTTTCAAGTGAACAGATCGCTGAATATAAAAAAACAGTCAGAAGAACCTTGACTTTGAGCCGACTTTGCCTCGGTTTTTTGGGTTTAAGATCGTTTGATAAGCGCCATTTCAATGATTACTGACAGATTTACATATCATATAAATAGACCCAAGTTGCAACTTTTTCGCAATTTTATCAGAAAGACAATAGATAGAAGGCGTTATTATATGTTACATGAAATTATGCAGTGTATTTTCCACTATCAGAAATTATTGTTTATTAACAAATAAAAGCTGACAATTTATAGTTTGATTCATTCTTAGAAAATAAAGTAGCATTAAAGTAAAGTAGCTGTATAAGGAAGCTGAAGATTTACTTTTCAGACTAGTATTTCTAATTCAGCTGCATAATTTCTGATAAACTTAAACTCAAAACTTGCTGGCATTATTGAGAAAAGTACTCGTAATTATAGCATCTACTACAAACTGCTGTGATCAAACACCTTGGGCTCGCGAATTGTGTCTCAGTCAGTGGGAAAATGAAACCTGTGTTGATCGGGTTTACATTCATAAACGATACTTTACGCAGTGCGCGTGTGTAATCAACAGGCTCCGTCATTCATGTTACAACCTCTTCCAGCAATTCAGACTCTTCGTTCAGGCTTAAACAGACGAGTCTACCGATAGCGAAAAAGATATGAGCCTATATATGGGCACTATATTGGTTTCAAACACTCAGATGCAGCCAATTCACCAATGATGATTGGCAAATTAGCTGCAATCCATTATCGTTAGTGTCACCACAGATAATTAGATGATTTGGATATATCGCAAAGCAAATATTTACTCAAAGTTATATTTTCTCATGAACCAGCAGGATGATATCACGACATTATCCTGTAAAAACCCATTTTTGACGTCACCCGACCTCAACTTGGCTACAGAGCTTCCCAAAAAAGCAGATCAACATATCTACAGACCATCCCAAAGTTGTTGATGAAAAATGAGAATGTTCGAACGATAGGTTCAACATTTTCATGATCTGGTGAGCCACAAGGAAAGCAATCAGTTAGAGCTGAACTAACCTCTATAAGTGAAAATATCTTGTCTTGCCAGATGATATAGATCCATTCAACCAGAAAGAATTTGGCTCGCATCAACAAAGCTTCACTCTAGTCAAATCAGCAAACGATACAATATTTTTTAGCAGCGGAAAAGCTTAAGTTAAATATATAATGTTGTATCTCAATTGAACAGATGTAAAAACATAGATTTGCACATACAAACTAAATTTATAGTGGCACATTCGGCACCGAAGATTGTCAAAACAATCAATACCACGCCGAAATGATGTCAATGATCATAATTCAAATTTACTGCAGCATGCCTAGAAGAGACTTTCGGTTTTCGCACAGTTGATTATAAGTATAATTCATATTTTTGGCTTACATACTGCAATTTGACTTATAAGCCAATTTAATTAAGCATAAACGATGTTACCAACACCAGCTGACTCATGTTTATCTTACCTTGGCCGCTTGCTGAACGGCTCCATATCCTGTAGAAATACCGCAGCCAATCAAACATACTTTTTCCAAAGGTGCTTTTTCGTCAATCTAAAATGAAACGAATATAAACAAGTTAATACCGCAGTTATAGTTGAATTTAATTAATTTCGTTTGAAGAAGGGATTTATACACCAATGTTTATGCATATGCAAATTACAGTCGACCATGTATATAACATAAAGCTGAAGATTATAATTTATAGATACATATGCAAACGGCTGAATTAATGTACATTTTACTGCTTATCATATAAGTCACATTTATGACTCGCGTTTGCATTGTTTTTGATCACATTATATGCATAGATAAAAGGCTATAAGCTCATATGCAACATACAGTGTAATCCACGTTAGAAGAGAAAGATATGCAATAAACGTGCAATAAAATCGGTTCACTGATAGCATGTTCATGAATAATAATCATGTATGCTGTTAAAGTCCGGAGCCTAATTTGTCGGTTTGCCAAGTATTACATTAGGAATTTCGCTGATTTCAAATAGTTCGCAATTAGATAGCAATGAAGCTGATGGATACTATTTTATCGAAAACTTTTAAACCATGAGGTGATCTAAGTGACTGAGGAAATGAAAAATATATCCTTGATGCAATAATTTGTAGAATTAGCAACACATACCTTAGCCAAAGAAATATCAGCTACCACTGTATATTCAGAGAAAGTCGAGGTGCCCATCGAATGATACACTGTTTTCCCTTTACAAGTAAATCGGCTAGTTCCGTCCGGCATTACACATGCTGATTGTGTTTTCCTGATTTTCTCACAGAGATTCGTTTTGTTTCCTTTGCATGCTCGACATTCGAAACATTGAGGAACGTACAATGGAATGACATGATCTCCGGGCTTAAATTTCGTTACACCTTCACCAATGCTCTCGACAATACCTGCACCCTCGTGTCCGAAAATAATAGGAAACTTACAGCCACGTACGAAAATCCCATTCAAAAAGGAATAATCCGTATGACATACTCCTGTGGCAATGATTTTTACGCGAACTTCATTGGCACGAGGTGGAGCGACTTCTACTTCTTCGATTGAAAGTGGAATTTTTGGTGCCCAGGCGACAGCAGCTTTACACTTGATAACCTGAAATGTACAAAAATGGAATTAGAGAACATTAGGTAATTGATAATATGTTTTCTAGTTTTTGTTATAAATGATTATATCTTAATCTGATTATATCTTAATATACAGGTATATACTGCCCTACTAAGCATAAACGGTCTATCTACATTTTAGTACTTTCGAGATATTCAATGGTTTGTGTTTTGATTTGTACTGGGATACTATAGAGAAGCCATTTTTCAGTATTATATAAGATAGGTTTATCAAATTTTGTAGAATTATGTAGTTTTTGAATCCGGTGTTAACTCAAACACGAGAAAAATGCAGATAGAACGTTTATGCTTAGTATGGCAGTATATGTATTACAGCGTTTTAATTTCGATTGCAGCATTCGAGCTTCTACGTAACATCAAAGATACGAATAGCATGGTATAGATGCAAAATATGTTGCTTATTCATCTTATACCAAATGTAAAAAAAGTAAAGTCTAGATGTGACTTCCGTTGTTTCGTAGCTTTCCGTTCGTTTAGCTTTTGGTATTTAGTTTATTTAACGAAACTAGCTGTGTTTATCAATGAGCGGCTCTAGGTTGAGCTAGGTTGAGATATCTCAGCAAAATATGATTCATGAGCAATTTGGCTGCTCTATCTTGCCCGGAGTTGCTCTGATTTGTGTTTCATGAGCCTGCTCTAAGTTAAACTAAAGCAATTTAGAGCATGATTTCTGCTGTATCTTTTTCGATAGAGCAAGTTGCTCCAGTCGGAACCAGCTGTTGGTCATCTATTGCGGAACCGATTATCAACAAAAAAAATTGTTACTGAATTAGAGTTTTTTATTAGTAAATTGACAGGTTGAACTTTTGACAAGCGATCAACTTTGAGAACCGCCTTTCAATTGTTCTAACTTGCTCGACTTTTTTTGCCTCTCAATTACTCTAATTTGCTCGACTTTTTTTGACAGCTGCTCTATTTTAACTTGCCTTGAGATGCTCTGCTCTTTTTTCGGACTCAGTAAGCACAGCTTGAGACATTTGTTGTTGAAAGTCCCAAATCATTGTTAAAATCTATAAATTACTCGAATCATTGCTTTGTGTGACCAAGAAGCCATCAGATTTATTGTTATGCCATTATGATTCATTTCAATCAAATAACCAATGTAACGTGAAGTCAAGCAATTTCGAAACATTCAGTTTAGTTTCAGTGACTTTTATTTTGTTGCTATCGAAATTTTTTGACCTGTTATTTATTACTGAGTTTTGCTGTTTGCACAACGGTTTGTCCACATAGCAACATGTATAGTCTCAACATTGATAGATAATTGGCTAACTGACTCATTTAATATGAAATTTATCCATTTTATGGAAAATCATAAAGTAAACTAAAAACAGTTCTTTGTTGACAGAGTTTAATGTTATTTAAATGTAAAAGCTCGAAATACTATCAAAAATTAAATGCAAAATATGTCGCTCCAATCACCTGCTAGTGAAGCCGTAATGATCTTTAAGTAAATCAAACGGATTTTGCATTTACTAGCATTTATCATTTTACTAGACTTTGGAGAGACAATGTTATAATCATAATAATACACTGTCAAACATTTCAGATTTAAAAAAAAAGAAGAAATTACAAGCTGAATGTCAGCAATTGCAATAAGATAAACATTTAAACGGGCTTCAAATTAATATGCTGATTTATCGACTCTCCAAACTAAAGTGTATTCTAAAGTTGGTCAAATGCATACGAATGTAGTATTCCCTACTATCATTAGTGTGATTCTTCAACTCAAGTAGTAATCACGCTATGCATCTGAAATCTGTGAGACACGATAATAATAGCCCAAGTCATGCAAGTACTTCACGTTTCATTATAGTCAATTTAACCATTTATATGTCATAAATATTTATTTAGTTATGTTTATTAAGTTTATTAAGAACGTATAGCTATGTTAGTTAAGCTTGACTTAATAATGTTATATGTTTGGTTGACAACATCTAAATAGTTTGCGATTATATGAATAACACGTATCTAAAATTGTTCAAACAAATAAAAATATTTTAATGGTGACTTTTAAGCACAAAGTACGAAGTCAATTAAATAATAAATTACAATTATTTGAACAATTTAAGCTTCAACAATTATTTAGCCTTGTAAAAATGAAACGAAAAACGTCATGCTATTTTACGTCGATACGCAAGACTTTTTCTAGTCCTCAAGAAATGTGTGATCTCTTTGCCGACGACTTCCAAGAAGATTTTAGTTCATCTACAAGCTTTTCTAACATTATACTCTTCCAAGCACCACAGTTTGTCATTGTTGAGCAAATGAAATCAACCGGGAAGACATAGCATAAGCCATCAAGAAAGTTAATGTGAATTCAGTCTTGATTTGTATACTGGCGGTGGGTCCGATTGTATTGCCAATTTGTATGCGTAGTCCATTCTTCGTCATTACACGTACCGCTTTTTATCCCGTTTAGTATTAGAATATCGTCTTGCGCCTTTGATTCTGCCAGGAAAGTTTATGATATTTATCGAGTTTTCAAAACTGGCGACATTTCCTTCTTTTTCAATTATAGCCTTATATCCCCTCTCTCTCGTTTCAGTGAACTACATGAAAAATGATCTTCTCTAGAATGTATTCCATGATTTTTCCTATTTTTTCTTCTTTTCTCCTGAGCAATAGCCCCATCCTCCTGAAAAACACAGTTGCTCTTGCCTTAAATCGACAAGAATAAATAGATGTAGTGTTCGCAGATTTTTTAAAAGCCTTCGACACTGGCAGTAATAGACTTTTACTGTGTAAACGCAAACAGTTTGGATGTTTTGGTTCCTTCCTTTCATGGTTTCCTTCCTATCTCAGTAATCGTTTGTATAAAGTTTCAATTAGCAACCTTTCCCCGTTTCCCTTTCATTCTTTTTCTGGCGTTCCACAAAAATCATCTTGATTTTAATAATTGACCTCTTTTCCACTATAAATTCTCCTTGGTTACTATATACTGATTACTTATCTGGCTGTGTTCTCTTCTTTTTCGTTTCAGTGCCAGTATTGAAATTTCACTCTTTCGTAATGTCGTTCATATCTCATGTTTGTTGTTTCTCCTCTACTAAAAATTTTCAACAAATTACTATCATACAATACCTTTCCTTCTTTCGTGAAACCTTCTTATCTTACGCCTATTCTCAAAAACAACCAAATAAAAAACAAATGAAAAATATAGATG